>OY821519.1:31123425-31173425 GCA_963682025.1 Cordilura impudica | reverse complement strand
CTTTTTCCTGAAAATTTTGATTTTGACTCTGTTTTAGCGGTCATGGCATGAATGAAAAATTTTGTAGAGGTCTTTTTTTTTTGCAAAATTTTAGAGTGCAACGAAGAGAACCATTATTTTAGTTAAAATCATCTACTTCAAGAAACTTAACCTCAGAATTGTTTTAAAAATATATAAATTCTTCGAAAACTATTGCCAATCTGACAAAAAAAAATTATGCGCATAAATACTGAAAGACAAAAAAACAAAGATTAGGCAGAGTCTGTCATAATTCCAATATGAGTTATTCTCGATAATTGGCAAATATATAACCTCTATCACCTCAGTGGCAGAGGTTATATATAGGTTTGGCATTCCGTTTGTAACGCATCGAAATAAATTCCTGAGACCCCAAAAAAAATATATTTTCTTGATACTTATAACAAGGGAAGTTGATTTACCGATGACCGTCTGTCCGTCTGTCTGTGGAAATCAGGATCACGCCGTCAATATCTAAGCTAGACCGTTATTTTTTGTGTAAGAACGTTTATTAACATTCAAAAGGAGTTGCTATTTATAATCGTCAAAATCGGTCAAAGATTTCACGAGCTATGAATGAAACTTTGAAAAAACTCTTGAAAAAATAAAATTGTTAAATGTGTTTGTTGTTTTTCTTAAGATATGTTGTAATTCTTCGTATTGTTTAAGTCATTACACTTGCGTGTGTGTATATTAATACTGCACGTGTCACATTGGCCTAAGCAAGTTTTACCACATTTTGTTTTATCATTAAAATTAAATATTAAAAATTAAAAATTAATAAAAATAAAAAATGAAAAATGGAAAATGAAAAATGGAAAATGAAAAATTAAAAATTAAAAATGGAAAATGAAAAATGAAAAATGAAAAATGAAAAATGAAAAATGGAAAATGGAAAATGGAAAATGAAAAATTAAAAATGGAAAATGAAAAATTAAAATTGAAAAATGGAAAATGAAAAATGGAAAATGAAAAATGGAAAATGAAAAATGGAAAACGGAAAACGAAAAATTAAAAATGGAAAATTAAAAATGGAAAATTAGAAATGGGAAATGGAACATGAAAAATGAAAAATGAAAATTGAAAAATTAAAAATGGAAAATGAAAAATTAAAAAGGAAAAATGAAAAATAGAAAATGAAAAATGGAATATGGAATGTGGAAAATGAAAATTAACAAATAAAAAATAAAAAATAAAAAATAAAAAATAAAAAATAAAAAACAAAAAATAAAAAATGAAAAATGGAAAATGAAAAATTAAAATTGAAAAATGGAAAATGAAAAATTAAAATTGAAAAATGGATAATGAAAAATGACAAATGGAAAATGGAAAATGAAAAGTGGAAAGTGAAAAATGGAAAATGAAAAATGGAAAATGAAAAAATAAAAATGGAAAATGAAAAATGAAAAATTAAAAATGGAAAGTGGAAAATGAAAAATAGAAAATGAAAAATTAAAATATAAAAATGGAAAATTGGGAATGAAAAATGAAAAATTAAAAATGGAAAATGAAAAATGAAAATTAAAAAATGAAAAATGAAAAATGAAAAATGGAAAATGGAAAATGGAAAATGAAAAATCGAAAATGGAAAATGAGAAATTAAAAATGAAAAGCTAAAAATTAAAAACGAAAGATGAAAATTGAAAAGTGAAAAATGGAAAATGGATAATGATAAAAAAAAATGGAAATTGAAAATGAAAATGAAAAATGTGGAGGGTATCAAAGATTCGGCCCAGCCGAATATAACATTCTTACTTCTTTTTATTTATTTTCTCCATGGTGTGAATTTTTTCATACATTTGTATGGAGAGTGTTCGAGCTTTTTCGAGTAGTTAATCAGCTGCCCCGCAGTTTCTGTTGGCATGGTTTGAAATTACTGTCCGTACATTTGTTACTTTAAATAAGTAAGAAAATAATAGTCAGCATAGAACTATTGTTATTAATTTTTATGCTTTCGGATATGAAAAAGTTCATATTGGATATATTTATATGGGAACTAGGTCAAAAAATGGACTTATCCTGACTATGTTTGGTAAGGTCACTTATTTTTTGCAAAAACAAATATAAACCAAATATGAGAAAAATCTGTGCAACACTTTCGTTTTTTTTTTATAGATTTGAGTAAATATCGGGAGTCAGCATCATATGACTAAGTATTATCATATAGGGTTTATTTTCTGACTACTGATAAATGGATGTAATAAACACACACAAAATTTGACCGAGATCTATATGATAATTTGGATATTATGATCATTTAAGTCGATCTTATATGGGTCATATGTATGGGGACTAGGTCTGAACATAAAGCTATTTTAACCAATTTAAAAAGCTTTTATTATGTGGCTAATGGAAGCTTATATAGTGCATTTCTTCAAAATATATTCATATTTGCGACCAGTACTTTGATTACAAGGTTTACATCGCTAAATGTATGATAAAAGATGGATTTAGGTCAAATATTTTGGTAGTTACAAACATCAGCACAAAGTCATTATACCTTGACCACATAGTGATGTAGGGCATAAAATATTCACAAAATATATATTTATAACAAAATATTTGAAAATATGCAGCAACAAATCGGCCATATAGTTCCAAATTAGTTGCTTCGGCCAAGTTTTTAGTTAAACTGAATTTGGGCCACTAATTCTGAACATTAAGGCTCTTATTATGAGTTGCATTCGATCTTCGATCTTCGCTGGCTATCGAACATCGACTATCGAATGTCAAATTCGTATTATGAGCTGGCAGCACAGTCGAAAATTTCGTTGTACAACGAATTATCAATCAAACACAATTTTGCTTTCGATGCTGGATGGCACTAGGTAAAACATATTGAAAATATAAGTTGTAAATTATTTTAATTTTATGAGATTGATCTGCTTTGTGTGCATTGCCGCAGCAGTTCATCTGTAGTAGACATCAATTCCGTAAACGCCTCCTTGCGGTCGAAAATTTGCTATAAATCTGTAAACAAATCGTACCCTTCGCATACTTACGTAGTAGAATCCTTTTCCAAAATATTGGAAGCATCTCTCATGACGAAGCATTCATCTTCATCAGATGATCATAGAACCATAATTCCATGTTAATAAACAATTAGTTATATTTTTTCTTTAATAAATTTGTAAATAAACAATGTTCATTTATAGTGCCAGCTGATAAATATGTTCTATTGTGAATAATCCATTTGAGTGAAATTCACAATAGCGCAATTTTATCGAATGTGCGCCATAATACCAAATGAAAATTCGTTCGGTCAGTTAATTCGACCACAATCGAAAATCGAAAGTTGCTCATAATAAGCGCCTTATTTTAATAAAAATCGCAGCCCGAATATTCACACTGACTGAGAAACTGGCACTATTAAGTATGAACCATGCCAACTTATAAACTTTTTTCGAATTAAAGGAAACTTCTAAGTATAAACAACAAAATTCTGCACTAAAATAAAAACTGATAAGAATAATTCAATAAACAAACACAGAAAAATTTGTTATGCAAACAGAAATTTAATAAAAACTAACCATTTTTTATTTTGTTAAAATATTTGTTATAAAGGCAATGGATTTGAACTCGTAACAATTAAATTCGTTGCTATTCGGTTGGCAAAAAATCCGGTAGCCGCAATGAATTTGTGTTCCGAGTTCAGTAATGAGATTTCAATTGTTCTTAGTAATGTTCATATTTTATTTCAAATCAAATATTAAATGGTCCTTTTTAAATTAAACATGTTCGAAAAAAAATATACAATGTACCTCATTAAATTCCTAATTTTTTTTTTTTTTTAGGAAATTACACATTAAATGTGGGTTTTCTAATTCAAATGAAACATCTCACATGTCTTTCGCTATTTATGTACATAATTTAAATCTCAATTCAAATCTTGTTAATTGTCCCACAAAAAAACAAAAAAAAAATTACAAAAAATCCGTTAAAAACATTTTCTAATTAAACAACATGTAGCACCATTGGGGAGAAAAAAAACAACAACCAGTCGAAAAAACCGTTACACAAACAACACAGCGTCTACAGTAGTTGCCACGAACACACACAGACATGTAACTGAATAAATTGGTCATTCGATTGGAATTTTCATTAATGTATATTGGTCGGTTGGGTTGCGGTTGGTTTAGGTTTTCGATTTTTAGCTTTTTTGTGTTATTGTTACTAATTACAACAATGTTTGTGGTTTTTACATTAACACATTTCGATTGAAAACTAAACATTTATTTTTTGTTTCCTATTTTGCCACCGCTAAAGCTTTGTGTTAATAGTGCGAATTTAAGGTATTTGCTTTTTGGAGATGGTGTTGTTGTTGTTGTTATTGTTGTTTTTGTTGCCGCTATTGTTGCTAGTGTTGTTACGCATTGATTTCATGGGATTTTTATATTGTTAAAAACTTTTATATGATTATAAGGTCTGGTTATAGTTGTGTTGTTGTTAAGGGGCCTAATAAAACCAACATATAACATTATGCTAAATAAGTATAGGCCATTTTGAAATAATTGGCCACGTCAATGTGAATCAATGATTACAACGGCCTAATATTTTTTTGTGCCTGGAATTATAGAAATGATTTTGGTTAAATTTAGGGCGCTGAAATCAGTTTTTCTCTACCAGCTCTATCTTTTGTACCCTATACCACTATGTGGTCAGGGTCTACTGACTTTGTGCTGATGTTTGTAACTACCAAAAATATTTGATCTAGACCCATCTTTTATTATAATGGTCGACAGAGAATTACTTTCTGAGTCGTTAAAGCGATGTCGGTCTGTCCGTTCATCCATCCGTCTGTCTGTGTGTCCATTAGGGCCATTCATTATATGGAGGAAAAAAAAGTGTTCAAACTCTAGGTGTCACCCCCTAGAAATATGCGAATAGCAAAAAAAAAACTGAGAAATACAAAGTTTTGGGCCAATCAGAAAACATTTAGTTGTGCCTTAACGCGATTGAAAATTTCAAGTGTGTTTATATGGGGAAAATATGATTTTTTTTTCAGATTTTGCGCAAATTTCGTTCTATACTTTAATTTTTCCGGCAAGTTGTTATATATTTCAGGGTCAGTATTAAATTATCCTTCCAAAAAGCTTTAAAATTTCAAAATCGAGTAAAACTTCGCCAAGAAATAGCAAATGCCCCAGACCACTTTTGTGCCAAAAATAAAAATAAATAGTTCATGAAATTTGATGGCATATTTTTCAACTTTGAAAAATTGATTAAAGCCATAATTTATTTTGGTCTCTATACTTGTAGGGACTCAGATATGAAGCATTGTTTTATTACCGCGTTGCTAACCTATTGTGCATTGAGACCGAAGATGGGACATTTATTTGATAAAATTTTGAAAACTACTTTTTCAAGTTTTAAAAAATTTTCTTAAACAAAATTTAAAAAACTAAAACTTTACGGTTTTGTTAAACACATGTTGCAGATTAACTGTGTGAATTTTTAAGTAAATCCCTATGCCAGGATTTTTTGACAAGGATTTTATTTTTGCGGATTTCGAGAAAAATGGGATTTTAGTAAAATATTCTGTAAATGTACTCTTTCTAAATACTTTGTATCAAAAATTCATCACTTTTCTACTTTTAATTATTATATTTTATCTTAATAGTCTAGGGTTTCGGAAAAAAATATTATGACCCCATTAACCCTTTTGGATTTGGGGTCACATATGACCCCAATCTAATAAAAGACAATTTATTCAAAAAATTCAAATATTTTGTAAGTGCTCTTGATTTTTTAGATGCGACGCTTGAAATATAATAACGAAATGTATAGAACTTCCGTTCCTAAAATTTGGAATAAATCCGAGAACGTTAACCCAAGGCCAGCCTTGGATTTTAAGATATTTTTTTATATAAATTACCGAAAACGAGTTTTTCTATTAAACTTGATGAAACCACTATTTAGAATTTAAGAAAAATAATTCGGTTCATTTTTATTTACTGAAGGGTTAGTGACAGTGGTCTTGGGATCAAAATATTCCATTGTGATATATCATTGGTGCAATTATCTGCTTATTGCTCTCAAATATAAATTGAAACAACTTTTAACCAATTTTGTTATAAAATTATTTTATGTATAAAAACCAGAGTTCAGAAAAAAACACACACTGAATAAAAAACTCGTACATAGAGGGTTGCCCATATTCGACGGACCCATGTTTTTTTTTAAAAAATCAAAGAAAAAAATAAAAATTTGGCGGTTGGCAATCTTAATCATTTAATTTGTTCCAAGTAGATTTGTTTACATCAATTTTTGAATATGATATCTCTCAAATGGCCGCCTCTGGCGTTGGTGGCGTATTGTGCCCTTTTTGCAGCATTTTCCATCGTTTTCGCCAACATTTCGGCCGGAATAGCGGCTATTTCTTCACGAATGTTGTCCTTGAGCTCTTCTACGGTCCTTGGCTTGTTAACGTAAACCTTTGACTTCAAATATCCCCACAAGAAGAAGTCAGGCGGCGTCAAATCGGGCGAACGCGGTGGCCAGTCCAAATCACCCCTTTTCGACATCAAACGGCCCGGAAACAAATTCTTCAGAAAATCGATTGTTATGCGACTTGTGTGCGGTGGAGCGCCGTCTTGTTGAAACCAGAACTGCCTCATACGCTTTCGACGAATAATTGGCATCACAAAATTGGTCATCATGTCACGATAACGCTCTTGGTTGATGGTAACAGCAAGGCCATTTTCATTTTGGAAGAAAAACGGCCCAATGACCGTTTTCGCACTAACGCCGCACCAAACTGTGGCTTTTTCGTCATGAAGAGGCACTTCTTGAATCTCCTGAGGATTTTCAGTGGCGTAAATACGGCAATTTTGCTTATTTACGGTCCCATTCAATGTAAAATGGGCTTCATCGGACATGATAATTTTGTTCCAAAATTGCTCGTCATCTTCGGCCATTTCGATGACTCTTTGGGCCCATTCCAATCGACGAGGCTTGTCCACAGGCAACAATGTTTGCGTCAATTGAATTTTGTACGGGAACAAATGCAAATCAACGCGAATAATCCGTTGTAAAGTGGACCGAGCCATGCCCAACTGCTGAGAACGGCGTTTTTGGGATGTTCTTGGGGACCTCTCAACACTGGCTCCTACGGCAGCGATATTCTCGGCCGATCGCCTTGGTCGACTTTTATTTGGCCTCTTCGGATTAGAAAGAGCCTCACCAGTCGAAAATTTTTCGTATAAACGCTTAATGGTGTTCTTAGAAGGCGCACTTCTCACATTTTTTAATATTTTAAAAGCACGTTGAGTTTTCACAATTGACTTGTTCTGTTGAATGTAAATTTCAACTATTTCAGAGCGCTCGCGTGGCGTGTATTGTTGCATGGTAAAAATCTGCTTGGACTGACGCTTCAAACGCGGTATGTCTTTAAGCGATCTGACATCTCTGTCAAAAGTTATGGCGTTGCCAGATGGGTCCGTCGAATATGGGCAACCCTGTATGTATATGTAAACAAACATAACTTAGACCAACACACACATATTTTTATTTTCATATCAATTATGTTTGTTTTTAAATTTTCTTCGGTGCCCAACACAACCATGACTGTGTTCGTTTTAATATTTCGTTATTTACACGAACATTTTTCTATCACGTATTTTTTGTTTCGAACACACATAAAGCACACATTTTTGAGTGTTGCTTTATTTGAAGTTCATGTTCTGGTATGTGTACTGAAAAAAAAACACAGAACATGTATAATAAACAGAAGAAGAAATGTGTGCTTTATGTGTGATTGAAACAAAAAGTATGTGATACAAAAATATTCGTGTAAATAACGAAATATTAAAACGAACACAGTCATGGTTGTGTTGGGCACCGTAGAAAATTTAGAAACGCACATAATTGATATGAAAATAAAGATATGTGTTGGCTGCTTTTGAACAGAACATTGTGTGTTTCATGTGTGTATTTTCTGAACCTTGATAAAAACTATCTATAATTTTTTAAATAAAATTACAAAAAAATGACCCAAAGCTAATAAAAGACAATTTATTCAAAAGAATATGAAATATAAAATTAATTCTATTTATTTTGGTATATTTAAGGATGATTTAGTGTGCGATTCAAATTGTTTTCTGTAATCACTTTCGACTTGCAATAAGAATTGCTTTTCTTTAATTTTATATTATTATATTAATTTTATATTTCGTATTCTTTTGATAAAATCTCTTTTATTAGCTTTGGGTCATTTGTGGGTCTTCTTATTTCATTCAGAAAAATATATGTATATAGTTTTTATACATAAAATAATTTTATAACAAAATTGGTTAAAAGTTGTTTTAATTTATAATCGCGAACAATGAGCAGATAATTGCACCAAAGATATATCACAATGAATTATTTCGATCCCAGGAGCACTGAAGCCTTAAAAAATAAAAATAACCGAATTATTTTTCTTAAATTCGAAATATTGGTTTCATTGAGTTTAATAGAAAAACTTGATTTCGGTCATTTTTATTTAAAAATATCTTAAAATCCAAAGCTGGCCTTAGCAAATAATGGGTTACCGTTCTCGAATTTATCTCAAATTTTAGGAACGGAAGTTCTACAATTGACTATTATATTTTAAGCATCGCATCTAAAAATTCAAGAGTCTTACAAAATATTAGAATTATTTGAATTTTCTTTCATATGTATGTGCCCCAATAACAAAAAGGTTAATGGGGTCATATTATTTTTTTCCGAAACCCTAGGCTATTGAGATACAATATAACATTTAAAAGTAAAAAAGTGATGACTGTTTGATACAAATTATTTAGAAAGAGTACATTTACAAAATATGTTACTAAAATCCCATTTTTCTCGAAATCCGCAAAAATAAAATCCTTGTCAAACAAATCCTGGCTTAGGGATTTACTTAAAAATTCACACAGTTAATCTGTAACATGTATTTAATAAAACCTTAAAGTGCCAGATCCATTTCTTCAAATTTTATTTAAGAAAATTTTTTAAAACTTGAAAAAGGGGTTTTCAAAATTTTATCAAAAAAATTTCCCATTTTCGGTCTCAGTGCGCAATAGGTTAGCAACGTGGTTATAAAACAATACTTCATATCTGAGTACTTATAAGTACAGAGACCAAAAAGAATTTATGGCTTTAATCAAATTCTCAAAGTTGAAGAAAATGCCATCAAATTTCATGAGCTAGTTTTTTTTAGCACAACAGTGGTCTGGGGCATTTGCTATTTCTTGGCGAGGTTTTATTCGATTTTGAAGTTTTATAGCTTTTTTAAAGGATAATTTAATGCTAATCCGAATTCTATAACAACTTGTTGGAAACAATAAACTATAAAACGAAATTTTCGTAAAATCTGTAAAAAAAAGTCATATTTTCTCCATATAAACACACTTGAAATTTTTAATCGCGTTGAGGCACGACTAAATGTGTTTTGATTGGCCCAAAACTTTGTATTTCTTAGTGTTTTTGCTATTCGCCTACTTCTAGGGGGTGAGGCCGAGAGTTTGAACAATTTTTTTTATTAAGGGCCGCCCTAATGTCCGTGTAAACCTTGTGATCAAACTACAGGTCGCATTGAATATATTTTGATGAAATTTAATATGTGAGCTTTCATCGGCCATAGGATGAACCCTATTGAAATTGGTGAAAATCGGTTCATCTTCAGACCTAGTCGCCATACAAATGACCACTCTGCGATCGCTAAATATCGGCCCAATTGAGTTTGTGTGTGCTTATTAGATCCATTAAACAGTAGTCGAAAATTAAAACCCTATAGGAAAATTCTTAGTCATAAACCTATCAAAAACAAAAACGTTGACAGATTTTTCTCAAATTTGGTTCGTATATGTTTTTGCAAAAAAGACCAAATATTGTCAGGGTCGCTCCGCTTTTCGAGGCCTTCAACATTACCGTACTCCAGATATATGGTGTTAAATATTTTCCTTGTACGGGAAGTGCCACGCCCACTGGTTCGATTCGGCCCAGTTTATGAATGACTACTCAAATTAATAACTTATGAACTATTACAAAGTTTGAGGACGTTTGCTGTCACAGTATTCCAGATATTTGTTATTAAAAATTTACTTTGTATGGCCACGCCCACTTGATACGTCAAAAAGAAATTTATATCCTATGTTACTTTCTATAAGCACACTTAGGCGCTGTGAAAATTTCAGGCAGGTCGGTCTTAGGCTATAGCCTGCTATAAACTTCAAACACACAGACTGTTACTTTTATATGTGACCTTCTCCGAGAAAAGGGACCTAGTGTGTCAAAAACGGCGGATTCTGGTACCTAAAAGGGTGTAGAAACATTAAATGCATTTCTTTCTCAAAACTTAATTTTCACACACTAGGTCCCTTTTCTCGGAGAACGTCACATACACTTCATCTATATACATATATATAAAATTCATTTTCTGTTGGTTTGTTTGTTTGTTTGACCGCTATAGAAATTTGTAGTTTTCAATGCATTTGTCTGAAATTTGGTACACACGATATCTGTACCCCAGGAAAGGTCTCCATATACGCCCACTTTTTGTTTACAATTCATTTTCTGTTTTTTGGTATATTTTTTCGCAATACAAATTTTTATTTGTTGACGGATTTCTCTGAAATTTGGTACACACGATCTCTGCGCTCCAGGTAAGGTCAGTGTATGCTTCTTATCAGCTACGCCTACCTGTACGCCCACTTTTTATATACAATTAATTTTCCTTTGAAATTTGGTACACACTATCTCTGTGCTCCAGGTAAAGTTAGTATATGCTTCTTATCAGCCACGCCTACTTTTGCGCCCACTTTTTATATACAATTCATTTTCTGTTTTTTTGTATGTTTGTTCGCTACACAAATTTTAACTTTTCAATGGATTCCTCTGAAATTTGGTACGCACGAGCTCTATACTCCATAGAAGGTCACCATATACATCTTATCGGCCACGCCTACTTTTACTCCCACTTTTTATATACAATTAATTTTTTGCTTTTTTGTATATTTGTTCCCTACACAAATTTTAACTTTTCAACGGGTTTCTCTGAAATTTGGTACACAAGATGTATACCCCAGAGACTGCCTTACCGGCCACGCCTATTTTTACGCCCACATTTTTTTAATTTTTTACGGGTTTCACTCGAATTTACTGCACATTATTCTCATATCGCAGGCAAGGTCATCATATATTTTTATCGGCCACGCCCACTTTTTTGAAATTTCTATATACGCTTTTAGTGTTTGTTAACATATTTTTATTTTTCAATGAACTTCCCTAAAACTTGCACAAAAAAAGTGCACAAATTTCTTTACTTACTACTCTTGAGTTTACACCATTATGAAATAAATATTGTAAATCAACCTATTACAAATATTCCCCTCTTGCCTTTTTTATTATATGAAATGTAACACTCCAAAATTAGATTTATTTCGTGGGTGAACAGATACAGGTTGACTACCTTTGTAGGATTAGCCGGCCTTTTTAACAACATTGGAAGACAAAATCGTGGAAAAAGAACTATTTTCAATTGTGACATGCACATGAAACCATAGCATATAGACCGTACTACCTCAAATGCAAAAAGGTTAGACTAAACAGAACTCTAGAGAACCCGATCTGACCCAAATTCGTATCGAGTCTCAACGAGTTAGACAATCTGAGTCGAGAAATGCTGAAACACCTGAGTAAACCCAATAACGTCTTGAAGCCCAAAGATGAAGACAAGCTTTGTTAAGATAGCGGAAATGCCTGAATCTACTCAAGTGCGTCTAGGGCCCAACGGATAAGACAAGCTGACTCCAGGGAATATGAAACTTCTGAAACGCGACAACAACGTCTTGACGCCCAACGGATAAGAGAAGCTGACTCCAGGGAATGTGAAACTCCTGAAACGACTCTAATATCCCTACCAGAAAACTTTTGTAAGTTGGTTCTTTCATTGCAAGAGATGGTACAAAAAATTTTTCCTAATATAACGTGCATAAGAGGACAATCTCTTACAGAAGCAGGTATAAACTTAGAATCTCCCTGTTTTTCTCATAGACAATTATATGTCGCCTGCTCCAGAGTTGGGCGCCATCGCAATTTTTCTTATATGCACCAGAATGAAAAATCAGAAATGGTGTATATCCCAAAGATCTAGAATAACTTAAACTCGTAACTTTTAGACATCATACACTCAAAATAATCCATGCATAAACATAGTTAGTTGTAATGGTAAGCAGGCGCTGAGTACTTCGTCCACAATGAACAAATTCCCCAAAAAAAAAGTAACTTATTTCCCCAAAATAAATTAACAAATTCCCCATACTGCTCTCAATATCTGTCCTGCAATAAACGTGTTTAAAATCTGCATTCTTTTCAATAGCATCATTTCAGTGCGCGGAAGCGGCGTGCGGACGCGGTCGTGTTCGCGGAACACAGCTTGGCAAAGATATTGGAATGATCTGGAAAATATAATTTCGCAATTCAAATAAGTTAACAACAACTGCGCGGCAGCACTGGTGTGGCTGCCAAACGCGCGGAAGCGGTTCACGGGCACGACGCGACGCGCTCGCGGAACAGAGCTTAGCTTAAATATCGGAGTGATCTGAGACATATAATTTGGCAATTACAATAAGTGGACAACAACTGCGCGGCAGCACTGGTGTGGCTGCCAAACGAGCGGTAGCGGCGCGCGGACTCGACGCACTAGCGAACACAGCTCATTTAAAATATTGACGAAAACTGCGCGGCAGCACGGTTGTAGCTGCCAAACGCGCGGAAGCAGCACGCAGATGCGACCCGCTCTCGAAGCATAGCTCTGCTAAAATATCGGAATAATCTGAAAAGTATATATTGGCGATTAGAATATGTTGACGACAACTGAGTGGCAGCACTGGAGTAGCTGCCAAACGCGCGGATGCGGTCGCGACTCGCACGCGGAACACAGCTCAGTGAAGAGTCTTATGATAAATTTTATCTACCTATGTGCAATAATTACTATATATATACAAGCAATTGCTTAAAGGAACCTTGCGTCGCATTCATTTTCTATTTTTGAAACTTCTAAAACTTTGGCGTCTCTGCTCAATGATGATCACTTATTGAATGCAGTAACTTAATTTTTAAAAGTTCTGATTCCTTTAATTCTGAAGAAACTTCAGGAAAAAAAAAACTTAAAGCGGTTTGGCAGCTTGTTTGTGAATCATTTTTGCTGTAGCGTCTTATAAAAAAACAAAAAATTTTAGATTGAAATAAAAATAGAATTTACTCCCCAAAAAACGTAAACATTGGGGAATTATTTCATCATGAACAAATTCCCCAATCCCATACAAATTTTTGGGGAGAAAGTTAATTTTTTTGAGGAATTTATTCATTGGGCACTAAGGACTTAGCGCATGGTAACCATAGTGAACCATTTTTGAAGTCAAAGGCCTTTGAATCCCGGGCAAGACCGGGTAAAAACAGCTAGTAGATTTATAAAAGTTTATTTTGAAAAACTAAATATAAGTGAATGGGTTCAAATGTTCTAATTGCGCTCGAACGGTGATAAATAAGTTTGTATAAAATGTATCATTGATAAGAGTAAATTTCCCAATACTTTTTGAGCATTGTGTGCACATACATTGTGCACTCGTATTTGCCACATTTAAAGGCAAAATACATATAGTGGTGGTTATAAGATAAAAACAAAATAAAACTTTTTAAAACAAACGGTCATTGTCTATTGACCAGGTATAGATTGTTTGGTTATAATACTTAGTATTTGCTTCTCATTATCTACGGTAAAAGTGTTGCGCATGCGCAACACTGACAATAGCATCTCTATGAAGATGACGACGACATTCACGGCTAACGCTGGTGGTTAAACAAACTTTAATATTTCTTACTAGCCAGCCAGCACTAGCACCAGTTATGGTTTGGCAAAAAAAAAAAAAAGCTTTTGGAGTTTATGAGGCTTTTTACATACGTACGTGTTATTGTTGCTTCCTTAAAACTGTTGACTTTTTTCGTTTGCATTGCGTTGCTAATAGAAAAATAACAATGTAACTTTGTAACGGTTAAGTGAGAGATGGTGATTGTATGATGGTGATGCCTTTTTTGTTGTTGTTTTTTTTAAGTTGTTTTCTTTCTGTTGTTTTCTTTCTGTTTAATTCTCCTCTGTTAGTGTTGTTATTATTATTTTTTTTCCTGATGTGGTTGTTGTTGTTGTTATTATTTTATTTACTCAATTGTTTTAAGGTTATGGTTTCATGCGTATGCTCATGTCAATACAACCCACTAAACAGTTTACAAATATTTACATAAACGGTAATTGGATTCCATTTAATTTCTTTGTGGATAATTAAAAAATTGCCGGCTTTTAATTGGGTTTAAAGGTAGTTGAAATATTGCTTGAATATTTTTTCATTATATTCTGAAATAGGGGGAATTAGCCAGCTTAAAAATTTTCTCCGCTCTTTGGTATTCTAAAACCGAGAAATAAGCGAGATATTAATTGAAAATGAAGACAATTTTTATTTCTGATCAATATATCAGTAATACTTTTTCCTTACAAAACGAGGAACTCTCACAGTATAATATATATACTAAAGCTTATGATCTCCATATTTAAAGAAGAAACTTTTTGAGCAAAAGTAATACCCCGACCACTTTGTGGTCCATCTGTCCTTCTGAGTGTTCATGTAAACCTTGTAATCAAACTACAGGTTGGATATATGAACATATTTTAATGAGGTTTAGTACAGAAGCTTCTATTAGCCATAGTACAGACTCTACGGGCATTGATGAAAATCGGTGCATGTTCAGACTTATTCCTCATACAAAAGACCCCTATGAGATCGACTTAAATTGCTATAATATCCAAATTACCATATAGATCTCGGTCACTTTGAGGTTGTGTATGTTTTTTACATCCATTTATCAGTAGTCCAAAAGCAAACCTCATTAGACAATTTTTAGTCATAGCCCCTATATGAAGCTGATTCCCCCCCCCCCCCCCCCATCTTCATTTAAATCAATCAAAAAAATAGTGCACAGTTTTTTCTCAAATTTGGTTTGTATGTATTTTTGCAAAAAAAATAAGTGACCTTACAAATTTTGTTAGGATCCACCTAGTTCCCATATACATATTGCATCCGATATGGACTTTTTCATATCCTAAGGCAAAACAATAAATAAAAATTCCACTCAAATTTGGTTTATGCTTATTTTCTGTATCTAATTAGTTGGACACGAGAGATAGGGTCTATAAGCTCGTGAAGTACGGTATCGTATAGTCTGTCTAGACCGACTATAAATTTCTTACTTGCTTTATTTGTACTTTTACAAACTTCTGGTTTGTATTTACCTAGCAATGACTAGAAATGATCCCAAGTTATTAAATGATCTATAAATTCACAACAAAAAAAGAATGTTTGAAAAATTTGTAAATCGTGTTTTTTTAAACCCGACAGAACTTGTAAAACACGGCACAAAGAATTACATTTCCATCAAAAAGATATTTTTATTAGAAATACCAATATATGGCATTAACAAAATGACTTCGGGGATATGGCCAACGCGGCTGTTCTTAACGAAGCACATTTTGGACGTCCAATTTTGGGCCACTTTTTCGAGCATTGCTGGCCGTATGTCACGAACAATATGAAAAATGTTTGTGTCCAAGGTGTCAATTGATAAGCCACAGATTTCATATAGCCCCACAGGAAACAATCGTACGATCTTGGAAGTCAATTAACTGGTCCATTTCTCGAAATCAACTTATAGCCAAATATTTATTTCAATAAGTCATTGTTGGCGGGCACCATATGACATGTAGCGCCATCTTGTTGAAACCACGTCTCGCTCGGATCAATGTCATCCATATTTTCGGACAAAAAATCATTAAACATATTGCGGTAACGATCTCATTGACCGTAACGTGAGATCCAATGATGCCACCAGAGCGGAAAGCGCACCTAACTTGCAGTCTTTCTGGATGAAGTAGAGACTGTAGAGTCTATTGTGAATTGGTCTTACTCGCTATGGGGCAAGTTTGTTTAGTAACCAAAAATAAGCCTCGTCGCTGAGCACAATTTTGCTACAAAACAGCTTTAAAGACAAATCGGCAAAAGATCGACGAATATGATGGTCCCGTGGTCCTAATTCATACACCAGCTAGATCTCTTGCGGATGTACAGACCCCAATTTTGATAACGAATCAATAAATTGCGATCTTCTTCTACACTTTTACATTACTGCGAGATGTTGGTATTATTGCATCATTTAAAGATTACTAGCAGAGCCCAGCACTCGAATTGCGAGTGCAAATTCTAGGAAATTTAATTTTTTCATTAAAGTTTTTCCTTCCTATATATATATAAAATTTATGAATATTTTAATACAGTTAATTAAATTTTGTATTTTCAAATAAAATTCATTTACTTTCATTATAAATATTTGTTGAATACACAGAGGATATATAAATGGATTTATTAATAAATAATTTTAAAAGAGTCTAAAGGCTCACAAACAGCATATTTATTTGAAGCGTAAATATGTGTTTTCTGTATGTATTAGTAGCAACTTTAAATGATTATTAGTTCAAAAAAATGTACCAGATGATGCACGTCTGTAAAGATGGTGCACATTTGTAAAGAAATAGCTTTCAAATGGTACATTTTCTGTCAAAATCGGTTAGTAACTGAGAGTTTGGGAGATGTCACAAGGAATCTCCTTGCCTATTATTATTATAGATATAGTTTAACATCTATCCACCGTTCGGCTGATCACTTGCCAAGATGGATGATTATGTTTGTCATAAAAGTCACGAATTCATCTATAAGTTCCGCGAATCGATTACTGAATCTCCTCGTGACTATATTGATCATAAATATCCAAAAATTAGCTCAGGATGACAGTTCGTTTGACAGCTAACACTTTCGTAAGTTGTATCTAAGCAAAACAAACATCCTTTAGCTACAGGATTACGTCAGCCAATCTTCTCGAATACCTTGGCTGAACACTTTTTGTAGATGTCATCCCTAACTTCAAAAGAGCTGAAAGCACCAGCACCCTTAGCATGAACAAGATGATCTGGGCTACGTTCACGGACGAAATAGGAATTTGGCTTTTTTTTATTTATTAACACTCAGGGGATGCCCCCTACAGATGCAATGCATTGTGTTGATCTCAGGAAAATAGGTTATGAGAAGGTGGAAAGAGGGAGTAGTGTTTGTGGATATCTGACTTAAATTTTATTGGATTATAACTGTCAGGAAAGACATCCGCGGGGAGTTTATTCCACATACGGCTAGTTCGACTGATAAACGAATTCTCTCTGTAATGCGTTGTGCGGTTAACTGGACAATAGACTACAAACGGATGTGATCTACTAGAAAAGCGGGTAGATCGAACCGAAACTCGGGCACTTGGAATAAGTTCGTTAATCTCAGCAGAACATTTCCCATGGTAGTATCTACACAATCCACCTTCCGACGATGTTCCAATGAGTCAATAGAGTTGGATACCCTATTGTCATTGATGAGCGCCAACGCCCCCCTTTTGAAACGGTCCGATAGCTGCAAAATACACTTTGAAGTTCCTGCCCATATATGGGAATTGTATTCCATTTTCGGTCGGATGTAAGTGGTATAGATTTTAGGGAGATCAGAGGGAGTGACTACGGGACCTCTAGGTGCAAAAGTCGTGGTATAATCCTTAATACTGATAGGTTACCAGCTGCAGTGCCGATGGCACCTCAGGAGCATTTGTAATCATTCAACTTATTTGACATTTATTTTTTTTATTTTATTTTCTGCGGCCAAAAAGAAGCATTGAAATTAAAATCGTTCCCTTTCCAATAACAAGCGGCATTTATAGCTGAGCTCTGTTGTTCTCTTTTAAAAGTTGAGTCCTTTACCTACTTATAAGAAAACTTAAATATTTTAGGTACTTAAATGAAAAGATATAACTTTTAGGGACTTTAGAGAGGGTAAGTTTTCCAGTGATTTAAGAGAAAAATTATAATTTAAGGAATTTAGGAACCATAAGAGACAATTATGTCAATAAAGAATTCATTTAGTAAAGAAATAATTAAAAAAATATTTTTTGGTGAGAAATTCCAACTTAAAATTTAAAACAGTTCAGGGATTTCAAAAAAAAAAGATTCACTTTTTGAAGCGGCACAGGAATTCAATCAGAAAACAAAAAAATTTAATGCAATAAATCACTTAATCACTTCAAAAACATCGAAAGGACATTAAAAATCCCAATATGATCTTCTACCAAATAAATTCATCTGGGATTAATAATCAATCCGAATTTTGTATATTGGGTATTTAACAGAATGGTGGTAATGTTTGTGGGTGTGAGTGTGTGTGTGTGTGGTAGCAGCGCTTTTTTTATACATTTTTTCGGTATTTTATTTTATTTTTTTTTTCTACAAAAACCCCAGAAAACAATGGCTAATTCTGAGATTTAATCATACGCGTAATATAAGCTAAGCATGCGAATTGTAAAAAAAAAAAATGTCATACTACTCAAATGTATAAAAACTACGGGTTGAAAAACAATAAACCTAAAAAAATTACTTAAATCCTGCAAAAAAAAACATATTTCCCCATTGCACATAATTTTTTCCTCTTCTCTTTGACGCTGTAATAACAAAATATTATTTTATAATTGACATTGACTATGGTGGGAATGCTGGTTATTACCAAAACTGAAAGTTTTCAAATTTTTATTTTCTGGCCAAGCTGAGATTTTCTAATTAATGAGAAAAACCAAGAAATAAAACAATAATTGATTTAATATTTTTATTTTTTTCCTTTCCCAAATGCATACTATTCAACTTCATTATTATGCCAGCAAGGAATCATAGTCTCTAGCATTATCATTATCATCTGTATTATTGGTATTTATCCTTTTCTGTAGTTTTTGTGTTTTGTTTTTTTTTTTCTTTTTCTTATTTTTTATAATTGCAAATGTTTAAGGAAGGATTTACACAATTACCTTAAGAATTCAACTACAATTAAGTGACAATTTTTTGTAGTTGTTCTTGGTGTGTTGTATGTAGAAAATGTTTCCTAGCTGCGTGTACGTGATTACAATACCAGCTGAGAGGAGCTTTTTAGTCGGCAGTTTAATATTTTTATTTTAACTTATTAAATATATTGACTACTGGATTTATTTAGTTTTAAATTATACAGTGGAGCAAAATCTGTTATGATGTGGGGAAGTAGGTAGTGTGATCTTAAATTTTCAATTCGTTCATCAGATAAATCTGCAAATCTATCTATCTATATGTTTATGGAATTAAAAGCAGGCTACACCTTTGGACCGATCTGCATATAAGTGTGACTATAAAAAGTTAAATAGGCTCTACATTTTTTTGATAACTCAAATGGGCGTGGGTGGTAGGTTCCACACAAAGTAAATTTTTAATATCATGTTGAAAAAATTCCCCTATGTTTACGTTTTTTGGGGAGTAAATTCATTTTTTATTTCAATTTAAAATTATTTGATTTTTTAATTTAGAAGTCTTTTTATAAGACGCTACAGCAATAGTGCTTAAAAATTAAGCTGCGAAACCGCTTTAATTTTGTTTTTTTTTTTTTTGTAAGTTTATTTATTTTGTAAACACCAAATGTAACGGAGTCGTTTGCAAATTAAATTAAAAATTTAATAACTTCATTCAATAAGTGAGCATCATTGAGCAGAGACGTCAAATTCATGGAAAATGAATGCAACGTTTAAAATTGCGCCGCAAGGTTGCTTTAAGCAGCTGCTTATAGTATATGTATAGTAATTATTGCACATCCGTAGATAAAATTTATCATAAGACTTTTCACTGAGCTGTGTTCCGCGAGCGAGTCGCGTCCGTATCCGCACGTTTGGCAGCCACACCCGTACAGTTGTCGTCAACTTATTTTAATCGCCAAAATATACTTTTCAGATCATTCCGATATTTTAGCCGAGCTGTGTTCCGAGAGCGCGTCGCGTCCGTGTTCGCGCCCTAATTCCGCGCGCCACATCCGTGCGCCGCTTCTGCGCACCGAAACGATGCTAGTGGAAAGAATACAGATTTTAAATACGTTTATTGCAGAAAAGATATTGAGAGGAGTGTGGGGAATTGGTTCATTTCTTTTGGGGACCTCAGCGCCTGCTTACCATTATAACTAACTATGTTTATGCATGGATTATTTTGAGTGTATGATGTCTAAAAGCTATGAATTTTAGTTATTGTAGAGCTTTGGGACATAGAACATTTCCAGTTTTTCCTCCTGGTGCATATACGAAAAGATTGTCCTGGCTCCCAACTCTGGAGCAGGCGACATATAATTGTCTGTGAGAAAAACAGGGAGATTCTAAGTTGATACCTGCTATCATAAGAGATGTACATTATGTTAGGGAAAACTTTTTTACCATCTCTTTCAACGAAACAACCTACAAAAGTTTTCTGGTAGGGATATTACAGTCATTTCAGGAGGTTCACATTTCCTGGGCTCAGCTTGTCTTATGTGTGGAAGCCTTTTTGCATTTGAGGTAGTACGGCCTATATGCTGCGCTTTCATGTGCAAGTCACAATTGAAAATAGTTCTTTTTCCGTCATTTTGTCTCCCAATGTAGTTAAAAAGGAGAGATGGAAATATTTGTACGAATTAGCCTCATCGGAGTAATCCTACAATGGTAGTCAACCTGTATCTGTTCACCCACGAAATAGTTCTGCATTTATTTTGGGGTGTTACAACTCATATAATAAAAAAGGCAAGAGGGGAATATTTGTAATAGGTTGAGTTACAATATTTTTTATTTCATAATAGTGTAAACTCAAGAGTAGTAAGTAAAGAGATTTGTGCACTAAATTTTAGGGAAATTCATTGAAAAATTAAAATATGTTAAATATGTTAAATTTAAAAAAGTGGGCGTGGCCGATAATAATATATGATAACTTTGCCTGGGATATGAGAAAAATGTGCAGTAAATTCGAGTGAAACCCGTAAAAAATTTAAAAAAATGTAGGCGTAAAAATAGGCGCAGCCGGTAAGACAGTCTCAGGGATATACATCTTGTGTACCAAATTTCAGAGAAATCCGTCGAAAAGTTAAAATTTGTGTAGGGAACAAATATTCAAAAAAGCGAAAAGTGAATTGTATATAAAAAGTGGGAGCAAAAGTAGGCGTGGCCGATAAGATGTATATGGTGACATTCTCTGGAGCAAAGAGATCGAGCGTACCAAATTTCAGAGAAATCCATGGAAAAGTTAAAATTTGTGTAGCGAACAAACATACAAAAAACAGAAAATGAATTGTATATCAAAAGTGGGCGTAAAGGTAGACGTGGCTGATAACAAGCATACACTGACCTTACCTGGAGCACAGAGATCGTGTGTACAAATTTCAGAGAAATCCGTCGAAAATGAATGGTATATTTAAAGTGGGCGTGAAAGTAGGCGTGGCCGGTAGGAAGCATATGGCGACCTTTTCTGGGGTACATAGATCGTGTGTACCAAATTTAGAGAAATCGGTTAACAAATATAAATTTGTATAGCGGTCAAACAAACAAGCAAACAGAAAATAAATTTTTTTTATATATAGAAATGGGCGTAAAGGTAGCCGTGGCCGGTAAGAAGCATGTGGTGACCTTCCCTGGAGTACAGAGATTGTATGTACCAAACCAATAAAAATTTGTTTAGCAAACAAATATACCAAAAACAGAAAACGAATTGTATACAAAAAGTGGGCGTAAAAGAAGGCGTGGCTGATAAGAAGTATATGGCGACCTTTCCTGGGGTACAAAATTTTAGAGAAATCCGTTGAAAACTACAAATTTATATAGCGGTCAAACAAACAAACAAACAGAAAATGAATTTTATATATGTACATATATAGATTTTGTGTGGAGGCGAGATTCTGAAAACTGAAATAGTGTGCGTTTTAAATTTAGTGTATACAAATGGCTGTCTTCCGGTTCAGATTCCAGCATAATTGCGTAATTAGGGGTTGAGATGGGTAATTTCAGCACCCTCTTCAGAAAATACTTTTGTAATCTATCAACTTCCCCAAACCTATCCTCCGTATGATTGCTCGACTTATCGCTCTAAATTTGATATTTTGATTTCATAGTCATGAATTTGTTATTTAAAACCGAATTCCATGTGGCGTTAAAGCAACTTTTTGGTGGACTATTTCTATTTTTGCCGTGTTTTGTGAACATCATTTTTGTAGTTAAAATAACTTTCATTAACTATTTCTAATCTTCCTCCATTTCTATATATCAATATCTTTGCTTTAGTAAGATTCGCCTCAAGATTCCACTAATCGCAATACTTTTCCAATCATTTTATCAATCATTTTGTGTAGTATCTGCGCACAAAAGCAGTCCAATGTTAAGCTTCTCAATAAAAAATGCCACCTTCCAGGTGTTCGTGAAGGTCGTTAATATAAAGATAGAAAAACAGAGGAGGGGGTAACAGCCCTGCGTTACTCCCAGAGACTGTTTCAAATGGTTCAAATAATTTTGTTCCATTCCATACCGTGGACCTACTAGTAGAGATACGGGAGAGATTTACGGGACACTTTATCAAAATCTACCATCAAATCGACAAAGGCAGCTTAAGATGAACCACGGCTTCCAAGTTGTATACATTGTCTTTTGTTAAATAACCTTTCCTGAATCCAGCTTAATATTAGGCGATTATATTTAAACGCTCCTTACATGTAAAAAGCCTGTCGTTTATAATGCCCATCATAATTTTCGTTACTAAATTAAGCTTGTTATATTGGGATCACCTTTTGGTTGTGTAAACATCTATACACGCAGGGGGCTAAAAATATATTTCACAATACAATCACAAAAACAGCGTAAGATGTAACACGTGAGACAAAATCGTTGTGACTTATGATTGTATTGGTGAAAAAATTATGATATTTAATAACTTTTTTGTTGCTGTTTTCTGAATTATATTTCTTCACTTTTTATTAACATTTCAAATTAATTTCCTCAATCATTTAAAACTATTCTTAACGTTACAATTTATTCCATATAAATAGAATTCTCACTGCATTTAATATTAACTAGCAGAAACCAGCGCTCGAAATTCGAGTACAATTTCTAAGCAGCTTTATTTTTCAACTTAGCCAATTCACAAACCAACACATTTATGGTTTATTATTATTGTGAGTGAAGATAACAAACTCATTAACAAATTTAATAACACACATAGCATATGTGTAATTTTATGTATGTGTTAGTATCAACTTTAAATGCAATTTACTGAAAAGAAAGGACAAAATTTAAAAATCTGTAAATCTGCAAAACGGCTAAAAAGAAATAACTTTCAAATAATATACGTTTGGCCAAAATCGGGATAAAACGGTAGAACAAAACATTGGTCACAAGAAATCGCCTAGCCTATTAATATTATAGATGCTACTCAAACGGAAATAAAAATAAAAAACAAACGAATAACAGTAAAAAGGAAGTGCTTGGAGATAAAATGAGGGCACAATTCATTGGGAAGTGGTTAGAGACAAAATCAAGGCACGATTTCATTAGGAAGAGTTTGGAGATAAAGTATGGGCGCGAATAGCGTTATAAAACCGTTTTGAACAATGAAAAATGAAAAAGAAAAAATGAAAAATGAAAAATGAAAAATGAAAAATGAAAAATAAAAAATAAAAAATTGAAAGAAAAAATTAAAAACTAAAATTGAAAAATAAAAAATGAAAAATGAGAAATAGAAAATGAAATATGAAAAAAATTAAAATGAAAATTTAAATTTAGAAATGAAAAATAAAAATAAAAATTAAAAATAAAAAATGAAAAATGATAAAGAAAAATGAAAAATGAAAAATTTAAAATAATAAATGAAAAATGAACAAGTAAGAAAATTATAGTCGGTCTAGACCGACTATACGATACCCTATACCATGCGTTTAGAGACCCTATCTCTCAGGCCCAACTAACTGGACATAGAAAATAAGCAAAAACCAAATTTGAGTGGGATTTTTATTAATTTTTTTGGCTGCAGATATGAAAAAGTTCATATCGGATGCTATATTTATATGGGGACTAGGCCCAAAAATGGACCGATCCTGACCATGTTTGGTAAAGTCTCTTGTATTTTGCAAAAATATATACAAACAAAATTTGAGAAAAATCAGTGCAATATTTTTGTTTTTTTGATAGATTTAAGTGAAGATCGGGAAGCAGCTCTATATGGGGCGTGTGACTAAGAGTTGTCCAATGGGGATAATTTTTGGACTACTGATTAATGGATGTAATATATACATACAAACCCAATTTGATTAAGATTTGTATGATAATTTGGGTCTTATGGCAATATGTGTTGATTTCATAGGGGTCATTTGTATGGGGGTTAGGTCTGAACATGGACCGATTCTCACCAATTTCAATAGCGTTCATCCCATGAACGATATTGGATCAAATACCAAATTTCGTCAAAATACATTCATATTTGCGACCTGCAGTTTGATTACAAGCTTTACATGGACACACAGACGGACGGACGAACGGAAGGACGGACATCATTAAATCAAATCAGATAGTGATTCTGATTCGATCGGTATAATTAAAGATGGGTGTAGGTCAAGTATTTTTGGTTGTTACAAACATCAGCACAAAGTCATTATACCCAAACAACATAGTGGTATAGGGTATAAAAATAGAAAATGAAATATGAAAAAAAAATAAAATGAAAATTTAAATTTAAAAATGAAAAATAAAAATAGAAAATGAAAAATAAAAAATGAAATATGAAAAAAAATTAAAATGAAAATTTAGATTAAAAAATGAAAAATAAAAAATGAAAAATGAAAAATGAGAAATTAAAAATAAAAAATGAAAAATCAGAAATAAGAAATAAAAAATGAAAAATTAAAATTGAAATTGAAAAATAAAAAATAAAAATAAAAAATGAAATATGAAAAAAAAAAAATAAAAATGAAAAAAGAAAAATAAAAAATGAAAAATGAAAAATGAAAAATAAAAAATAAAAATTAAAAAATTAAATATTAAAAATTAAAAATAAAAAATAAGAAATAAAATATAAAAAATAAAAATTGAAAAATAAAAAATAAAAAATGAAAAATGAAAAACAAAAAACCAAAAAATTAAAAATTAACCAGTTGAAATAATAAATAATAAAAATTATTATTATATTCGCAGATCCCCTGCAGTTGTTTGCTATAAGTGATACATAGATGAGACTTTCTTTTTGATTATAAAAAAGTGTCATAAAAAAATCTCTAATTACTAGATGTTTAGATATGTACCATGTGCTCGGACTAACATGATTATTTTTAATATAGGGTATATCACACCTAAAGTAAATGTTTCATCCACTTGAATGTTATTGAATCATATGGGATATGGGATTTTATCCTCACCAGCTTTGTTCAACTTCATTTTATTAAAAACACTCACACTCACCATCGTTGTTCTATCAGCATCCAAAATACCATTTTCTTGATACATTGGTGTATAGCTCAGTTCGTTAGAAAATTCAACCCCGATTTAACAGGGTCATAAAATATGTTCGAAAATCTGAAGAAGACACATTTGCCAGTTGATTTAATGAATAATTATTAACTTCTTTAGCTACTTTCCATCACGATTTCCTATCTCAGGCATTATTTAACTTCATTTCTAACTCGTTATAATATTTTATTTTACTTTACTCAAAAATTTCTTTGTATCTTACATTAGTTTATAAATAATTTAATTTTTCCTCAGCGTCATGTGAACTTTTGTATTTTTTTTAAGAAGTTTAAATGATTTATTTTTTGTATTATTGCATCTTCAGTCAAACCATGGAATTTTAGGGGCATATAATTTTTTTGATCATTGTATTCTTAAACAGACTTCTTTATTACACTTGTTATACGAGTAGCTTCTAACTCGATCCCAATATTGCTTTCTTTCATTCGAAGTGTACTGATTTTTACATTTTCCTTAAATTTTTCTTTTTCATCATGGAAAGCCATTTAAGTTTTGCTAGCAATTTTTCAATTTTTTTTAACAGAGTTTTGAATATTTACTAGCAGATTCCAGCGCTCGAAATTCGAGTGCAATTTCTAGGCAGCTAACATTTCAACTTAACCAATTCACAAACCAACACTTTTAGGGTTTATTATTATTGTGAATGAAGATAACAAACTCATTAACAAATACATTAATAAATTTAATAAACCACACATAGAATACGTATAATTTTATGCATGTGTTAGTAGCAACTTTAAATGCAATTTACTCAAAATAAAGGAAAAAAATTTAAAATCTGTAAATCTGCAAACCGGCTAAAAAGAAATACCTTTGAAATAATATACGTTTTGTCAAAATCGGCATAAAACGGTAGAACAAAACATCAGTCACAAAGAATCAGCTAGCATAGTAATATTATGATTCTCAAGCGCAGACAAATTGGTAGATGATCTGACTAGGTTTTATCTTCTACAGAAAATCTCTTAATATTTCGAAATATCTATTGTTGTACAGCACATCTATCATTCACTGATTCTCCAATCCACTTATAAACGTACATAAATTCACCATCCTCATCGCGCTTTATAATACCGTTTGTTATTATTAAACCATGGATGGTCCTCACAAAATTCCATAAAGTTTTTATTATTTATAATATTATCATTAGCCTTTCTTAGCTTGGTGTCGAGCTTTGGACCACCTTATCTATCGTTTGCTGTATTTACCCAATCCTTATACGTATAAAGATCACCAATTACCACGCATTATCGCCACCATTTTCAATTAAATAATTTTCAACTATACCAGAATCTTCTTCCCATGTTGGACCTCGTAAATATAATGGATATATTAATATTCCTGTATTGGTAGTTGCTACATGTATCTATGTTATTGATAACCGTTTTTTTTTAATTTCTGTATTAGTAAAGTTTTTGTTGTCTGTCTGTCTGTCTATCTTCATTTGGTAATAAACAAAGGATACATAAAGACCCGTTCAAATGATTGAGGCAAAAGCTTTAAGGCATATAACAAGATTAGTGAGTAATGGCTTCTGCGTTTAATGCTGGACATTTTTGTATGGCACCTAGAACAAATTCGTTTGCTTACTCCTTTCATTATTAAGGTTGGGCTATAACGCTTTCAGAAATTTTTTCGGTATCCCCACTTATAATAACAAAGTATTTTACTGCCCAACAAGTAGTCCAGGTCTGGCCGATAATGTTTTCAGAGATAAGCACTTTTCATCGTTCTTCATCATTTTGCCCCACTATTCACTATAATTCAGCAATGTTGACTGCAATTAACTTAACATTTTCCCTTAAAGGCCACAAGTCAGTGATCGTGTTTGCGAGTACTTGGCATAGTGAGTGTGTGTATGTATAGCATTTTCAATCGCAACACAGCCAAACAATCTTTATGATCATACGAACTACTAGAATCAGCTCCAATGATCGCGTACTGTGTACCGTAGTGTATAATACTGTTTGTCGTCAATGTTGAGTTGTTACAGTGGAATGTTTAGAATCATCATTTTACTAGTCCTTCTATAAAAACGAAATAAAAAAAAAAACCGCACCTTGTGCTTTGCGTTAATAGTTCGCATACAACTTGTCCAATGTTGAAGGGTTTAAACTCTGAAACTTCTAAGATTTTCGTTTCCCTTTAAGAACAACATTAAGTTGCGAAGCATCATTCAATTGTGTATATTGAAAAGCAATGGAAGAAGCTGCAACTGCAGCACACGACATTCTGTTGGAAATTGTTTGAATGCATACTTCAAAAACATTTTACATGCCTTTCCTTCCTGTCCAAGTCCTAAATATACATACATACTTACATATGTAGAATATACTTAGTTACTCTACATACATATTCTTTAAGAAGAAGAAAGAAAAAGACAACAACAAACAAAAAATCCTTCATACAGACTTACATGAGTTTTATGCGTATTGTTTAAAATATCTGTTTGTTTTTAGATTTTACTTAAGGGCGTTTTGTGTAGGTATCCTGAGCCCTAAGAGAATGTTATCTTTTATGAACGTATCGAAGCTAGCTGAAATTTGTAGTAGTGATTGGCAATGTAAAACATAGTATGTAGTCACATTGAATAGCCCTAACAGGATCACACCAACCAAAATATACAAGGAATGTCTCACTTGGCAAATCGACTAACTCTACTTTCTTTCTTCATTTTAATCGCAAAGCGCTTGATTAACGTCCAACTGCTTTTATTAATAATAAGGAATTCTACCATTGACACCACTTTATTATTAAAGAAATTAGTATTGAATAAGAAATAAGAAATATCAAAACAAGAAAAAGTCGCATATTTAGGACACATAATGAGAAACGACAAGTATAAGATTCCCCAGATAACTCTCGAAAGCAAAATCGAAAGAAAACGCTCAAGAGGAAGAAGAGAGATTTCTTGGATAAGAAATATTCAAGACTGGACAGATTACCCAGATCAACGAAGTCTCCTAAATGCTGCCAAGAATAGACATCTCATCATTGCTTAATGAAATATTGAATATATTTTGAAATTGTTATGTTAGATCACAATTAAATTTTAATCTTATGATCGCTAAGATCCGAATACGGATAGGCAATTAAAGAAGAAGATTGAATATAGACCGTAAAGCAATTACAATAAAATTTAAAAAAAATCAGAAAGTGAAGTTAATCGATCTTTAGAGTGAGGTAACCACTCCCAAATGCACTAATATCATATATAGCGGAAAAAAGGATAACGAATCGGTTTCTTTTCATACTTACTCATAATAAACTTTAAATAGATTCTATGCCGCATTAAATAAACAAATTAAAATTTCCCGATCATTTCACGATACACTGAAACTTTCAAGATGTGATTCCTGGTGAAATTATACACTAACCAAATGAAAAGGCGACTTTTCTGTATAAACTCCGCGGAGTTATCGAATTGGAAAGACATTTTTTTCAGGTTGATAGAATCAGTACATCTGTGACAAATTAGATATTAATATATTCATGCTTTTAATATTTAATAGCAGAGCCCAGCACTCGAAATTCGAGTGCAAAATCTAGGAAATTTTATTTTTCCATTAAATTTTTTTCTTCCAATGTTTTTTAAATCTACATATATATAAAATTTTATGAATTTCTAAACAAAATTCATTAAATTGTGAATTTTTAAATATAATTCATTAAATTGTGAATTTTTAAATAAAATTCATTAAATTTCATTATTAATAAATAATTTTATAAGATCCTAAAGGTATGATAATCAATTTTAGCCAATTGTATAGTTTTTCAGTTGAAGCTTAAATATATGTTTTATTATTAGTTTGTAGCAACTTTAAATGATTATTACTTTAAAAAATGTACCAGATGGTGCAAATCTGTAAAAAAAATACCATTCAAATGGTATATTTTTTGTCAAAATCGGCTGGTAACTGCTAGTTTAGGAGATGTCACAAGAAATCGCCATGCCTTGAGTGATGCTCGTATTGGTAAACATCTAAAAGAGGATTTGCCGATTTTAGATATTTCTGATTTTATTGAACAGAGAAGTCCCATTAAATTTTTTTTCCCGGAATAAAATCTCTGCAACAGAAATGTTAAGGACGTTGCAATTGCTGCAAACACCTCCAAGAAGACAGAGACAGCCTTGACGACAAAGAGCGACTCGGACGTAAAATAACTGCGCATGATTAACTGCAGTTCAAGCAAATTGAAGATATTATGCTGAAAAGTCATCCATTGACAAACAGAGGTCTTGATGAAACTGCTGACCTCTCACAAGGATCGGTCAACACCATTATAATAGAAAATTTTAGGCCTCAAGCGCTTAAATCTCGATTGGTTCCAAGAACACTATTTTCTAAAATAGTGTCACATTAATAGTGACCAAAATTATTTTCGACTACCAAAACTAAATGAAACCTACAATTATGGATGACAAGACCTACATGGATACCAACAACCAACCAGTCAACCGAATACCGTAAATAAAGTGAAGTAAAACCCAAAAGATCGCATCAAAATCGTTAAAAAAAATATGCCGCCGTTCTAAAGTCCTGACATGGAATATTATTTGAGTGTTATATGTCATTGGGGTGAAGCTCTTTGCAAAAAGAAGTCACAATTATGGGCATAATATTATTTTTTTTAATGTGTAAACATCTATGAGCTCAGGGGGGGGGGGGGGGGTAAAAATCTATTTCACAAAACAATCACAAAAACAGAGTATTAGCATATTCAGACGGCAAAATGAATCACTTGATTCGCTCTCTGAATCACAATTGCGAACCAAGGTGTTCAGACGAGTATTCTTGTTTCATGTTGACGTTTATATTTTTTGTGCAAATATTTGAAGACATCCTTCTACACTTTACGTTTCACAACTTGATTTTTTCCATTTTTATTTGAATATATATATGTAAGTATATACATTTTATTTGATTAATGTTTTTATTTATTTTATTGCACAAATTCATTTTTTGTTTTTTCTTTGTTTATATATTTTTGACAGCTAGTTCAGATAAACTAGCGATAATTTCTTATCAAACTTGGAGATGACACTCAATGTTTCTAGGTTCACAACTAGGTTCATTTTGAACCAAGTAGATTTGCTCTCAAAATTTTGTAATGCGATTCAATCATGATTCGAGCAAGAACCGTGAATGAGAGAACGAACCGCGAATCTTGCTGTCCATGTGAACATAGCATTAGTCAAAAACGGTGTGAGGTACGATTGTATTGGTGCAAAGATTAGGAAGTATTCGGAGATAAAATTAAGGCACGATTTCATTAGGAAGTGGTTGGAGATAAAATGAGGGAACAAAAAAAAATGAGAAATGAAAAATAAAAAATGGAAAATGAAAAATAAAAAATGAAGAATAAAAAATTTAAAATGAAAAATGAAAATTTAAAAATGAAAAATACAAAATAAAAATGAAAAATAAAAAAATGAAAAATAAAAATAAAAATTGAAAAATAAGAAATTAAAAGCAAAAAATAAAAAATTGAAAATATAAAATGAAAAATTAAATTTTAAAAATAAAAAATTAAAAATAAAAATTGAGAAATAAGAAATTAAAAACGAAAATTAAAAAATCAAAAATAAAAAAAGAAAAAGAAAAATAAAAAATTAAAAATGAAAAATAATATATAAAAAAAATGAAAAATGAAAAACGAAAAGTAAAAATTGAAAAATAAATAATGAAAAATGAAAAATAAAAATGAAAGATAAAAAATTAAAAATAAAAAAAGAAAAATAAAAAATTAAATATAAAATATAAAAAAAATTAAAAATGAAAAACGAAAAATAAAAAATGAAAAAGGAAAAATAAAACATGAAAGGTAAAATATGAAAAATTTAAAATAAAAATTGAAAAATAAGAAACTAAAAGCGAAAAATAAAAAATTGAAACTATAAAATGAAAAATTAAATTTTAAAAATTAAAAAATTATAAATAAAAATTGAAAAATAAGAAATTAAAAACGAAAAATAAAAAATGAAAAATAAAAAATGAAAAATAAAAAAATGAAAAATGAAAAACGAAAAATAAAAAATGAAAAATGAAAAATAAAAAATGAAAGATAAAAAATTAAAAATGAAAAATTAAAAATGAAAAATTAAAAATATAAAAATTAAAAAAATGAAAAATGAAAAATATTAAAAACGAAAAATAAAAAATTAAAAATAAGAAATGGAAAATGAAATTTGAAAAACGAAAAATGAAAAATAAAAAATTAAAAATGAAAAACGAAAAATTAAAAATTAACTACACCATTTCCAATTGTATTTCAGAATTTTCCAATTGTATTTCAGAAAATTCAAAATGTATTTCAGAAATCTCCAATTGTATATCAGAAAATTCCAATTGTATATCAGAAAATTCCAATTGTATTTCAGAATTTTCCAATTGTATTTCAGAAAATTCCAATTGTATTTTAGAAAATTATAATTGTATTTCAGAATTTTCTAATTGTATTTCAGAATTGTCGAATTGTATTTCAGAAAATAAAACTTTTTTGTGCCCTACAAAAATAATGAATATTAAATATGTCGATACATTGAATGACAAAATAAAAGGTAAAGTAATACGCTATTAATTTTTCAGTGGAATATTAATTTGAATGCCTTGTAATGTTTAAATGCAGTTATATAGTAAATATTTTTAATTGTTGTTTTATGAATTTTTAAGGGATCAAAAAGTAATTGTATAACTCGTTAATATAATAAGGACAATTGTAAAAAATATTTATTACTTTTAGGAGCATTAAAAATTTTAAAATTTTTTTCTTTATCAAATTTTTTTTAAATACAGGATATTTTCCTTTTTTTAGGAGCCCTAAAAGTTACAAAACTTTCATAGTACTTAAAGTAAAGTTTTTTATATTCTATCGACCAAATTGCGTAGATATGCTGTAGAGAAAATTCCAGTACTTGTTATATCAATGTGTCAATTTTTTAATTATTTTTTTTTTCACATAAATGCTTTTTGTTATTAGTCTATGCTTAAAAACAAATCAAACTGTGAAAAAATACCAATTAATTTACATATAAAAAAAAAATTAAAAATTTAAATATAAAAGAAAATTTATATATAAGAAAAAAGTATCTATGTTAAGAAAAGAAATAAATAAGCTACTTCCATGCAATCATTTATTGCATATTGTTTGCTACAGGCAGTTAAGTGAGAGTCAACGCGTTACTACATGTCCCTATTGTAGATTAGCTATAGAGGGTAAGTAATTTTTGTAGCCATAATTTCTTTCTCATCTAAAGTACACATAAAAGTTTTTTTCGGTTTCATAAAAGTAACCTTTTTTGTGATGAATTCCAAATTTATTTTTATGAGTCCGCAAAATACCGATTTTTTCCCAACCAATAGAGGCACACACATAGTGTACATGAACTATGTTTACAATAACTACATAAACCTACCACATTTATTTATTTGTCCAATTTAATTGTACATGAGGAGTATGCTTCTTATTTTTTGAAATAGATGTCATTTTACTTGTCCACGACAAGTACAATATATATTCAAAAGACGATAAAGCTCGTATAATTGAAGCTGCTTTTAATGGCGTCGATTGGACCCAACTTGCGTTTTCATTAAAAATCAATTATAAGACAGCATACACTTGGATACGCAATGGACGGGATTTCGAAGTTAAAAAAGGTGGCTGTAAACCAAAATCCCTTTCTGAACCGGAAATTGATAAAATAGTTGGTTGGGTTGAGGAGAATCCAACAATTTCATTAAGAATGATTAAAGCAAACGTTTTGCAAGAATTTTCGAAAAATGTTTGTGTACAAACAATTTCTAACTATTTAGAAAATAAACTATTTTCGGTCAAAAATCTGCACCATGAGCCAATTACTATGAATTCTCCAGAAAATAAGGAAAAACGAGCAATCTATGTTAAAACTCTAAACGAGTATATTAGAGAAGGTAAACAAATTGTTTATATGGACGAAACAAATTTTAACGAAAAACAAGAGGCCGTTCACGCATTGGGTCAAGAGCTGTACAGTTGTTACCCGCATGTCGCGGTCCCAACGTGCACCTCATTGGTGCAATATCTGCAAACGGTGTTATATATTTTGAAAGGAAAGTGGTTCATTTAACTCAAATTTAGATAGAGTGGGTAAGATTAAAGTGGACGGAAATGGGAAATAACCTTTCTGATTTGGTCTTAGTGTGTAATAATGCTCCAGCTCACACTCGTTTAGAACCGTTTTTGATAATTGCTCCGCTAATTTATTACGTTTGGGTCCATATTCCACGCAACTTAATCCAATAGAAATAATATGGAGTAAAATCCAAACATTTGTAAAAGGTAGAATATCTATACCACATGTAATTTCTCCAGGTGTTGTAGATCAACGACTTCAGTATCTTGAGGAATTATTAGATTGTGCATTACCAAACATAACACAGGGTGATTGCGCTCGCGCTGTGCAACATTCAAGTTCATTCAACACAATTGCATCAAAAAGAGATGACATTCCAGTTGGACAGTAATATTTTTTTTTAATATAATATAGAATTTTAGATTTGTAATTAATTGAATAAGGTTTTTTTGTTCGCATCTTTACTTTTATGTTGATTTTAAATTTTTTAAATATATACGAATATACAAATATTTTCGTATTCGTATGTATAATTATCAATTATGTCTGTGTCTTTTAAGTTTTTTCTTATATACCAACTTTTGCTTATTCATGTATGTGTTTATATATAATATGTTAAATTCATATATGTTAAAAAAAAATAATTTGTGTGTTAATCAATTGTAAATAAAAACATATACAATTATTATTTACGTATGTGTTTTCCTTCAATTATAAATGCGAGGCCAAGAAATGAATTTGAAATTTACATTTAAAAACTTAGTCAAAATCTTTTTTCACAAAAGGTTCTTTATAGTCGGATAATTCTTATTACATTTTAATTTGAAAAGAGAAGGAATATTTGTTTTTTTTTTAAGACTGAAATAGACTTTTGAAATAAAAGTAGACAATTCTGAAATACAATTGGAATTTTCTGAAATACAATTGGAAAATTCTGAAATACAATTGGAATTTTCTGAAATACAATTGGAATTTTCTGAAATACAATTGGAAAATTCTGAAATACAATTGGAATTTTCTGAAATACAATTGGAAATTTCTGAAATACATTTTGAATTTTCTGAAATACAATTGGAAAATTCTGAAAAACATTTACACAATTCTGAAATACATTTAGACAATTCTAAAATACATTTAGACAATTCTGAAATACATTTAGACAATTCTGAAATACATTTAGACAATTCTGAAATACATTTAGACTATTCTGAAATACATTTAGACAATTCTGAAATACAATTGGAAATGGTGTAGTTGAAATAATAGATAATAATAAATATTTTTTATATTAGCAGAGCCCCTGCCATTGTTTGCTATAAGTGAGACATAGATGACGCTTTCTGTTTGATTTTTAAAAAATGCTATCAAAAATCTTTAAGTACTAGATGTTTACACATCTCCCCTCAGATCGTACTCACATGACTTTTTTTTATCACGATAATGTATCGTATCAGACTTGATTAGAAGAATACATTTAAAAAAAATTTTCTCACTATTTGATTTTAATTTTAATAATTTATTAAATCTGAAAAAACTCATCATTTCTTAGCAAGCATAGGCATTCCTAGTATTAACTTTCTCTTGTTCTGTAAAGAATAAGGAAGCTTTAGGTGCAGTGAAGAGATAAAAAATTCGTCGATTCCATTATTTTTCATTAAACATGCAAATAGTACCAAAAAAAACTAGCGCTAAGAACAGTTTTTTAATTCAGTGTCATATTTGCAGTCTGTTTTTCCAAAAAAAAAAAATATGATCGCATTTATATTTGGTGAAAAACTCCAAAAAAAAAAAACAAAGACACATACAATTACATAGAAAAATAATACGCTCCTATTTTAAAATATGTATTTCAGCGCTTATTAGTGTAAAAATTTGATATATGATTTCCGCTTTTATATTGTCCTATTCTCTCTTAAGGCTATCTTCAATTGGTGCTTGTTAGAAATGTGCCGTTGTCTAATATTTTGCTTCAGAATTTCCCAAATATATTCTATAGAGTTAATATCTGGGCTTTGGGGAGGAGTTCTGGTCCATTTTTGTAGATTATACAAGATCAATGGCTTTGTATTTAAGGCCAATTGCTTAGGGTTGTTCTTTTGAGTGATGATATATTTGTTTGTGAGGCAAATTTTTTCAATTTACTTTTTATGGTCCATCATGCTACCTATAATATATAATTCACCGATTTAATTCGACTCATTCAGTCCCAAGGCATCTGAGACCCTCCACCATAATTAATTGATCATGTTAATGGTTTTAAGAAATATATTTTTATGCCTACATAATAGTGCATGAGACATGCATAAACATGCTTTTTATACCCTATACCACTATGTGGTTTGGGTATAATGACTTTGTGCTGATGTTTGTAACTACCAAAAATATTTGACCTAGACCCATCTTTTATTATACCGATCGAATCAGAATCATTAACTGATTCGATTTAACGATGTCCGTCCGTTCGTCCGTCCGTCCGTCCGTCTGTGAGTCCATGTAGACCTTGTAATCAAACTGCAGGTCGCAAATATGAATATATTTTGATGAAAATTGGTATATAAGCTTTTACCGGCCATTGAAATTGGCGACAATCGGTCCATGTTCAGACCTAGCCCCCATACAAATGACCCCTATGATATCGACATAAATTGCCATGAGATCCAAATTATAAGATAGATCTTACTCAAATTGGGTTTGTATGCGTTTATTACATCCATTAATGAGTACTCCAAAAATGATCCCTATGGGACAACTCTTAGTCATAGGCCCCACATAGAGCTGCTTCCCGATCTTCACTTAAATCTATCAAAAAACAAAAATATTGCGCTGATTCTTCTCAAATTTTGTTTGTATATATTTTTGCAAAATACAAGAGACTTTACCAAACATAGTCAGGATCGGTCCATTTTTGGGCCTAGTCCCCATATAGATATAGCATCCGATATGAACTTTTTCACATCTACAGCCAAAAAAATTTATAAAAATCCCACTTAAATTTGGTTTATGCTTATTTTCTATGTCCAGTTCGTTGGGCCTATGAGATAGGGTCTCTAAACGCATGGTATAGGGTATCATATAGTCGTTCTAGACCGACTATAATTTTCTTACTTGTTTATTCTAATATTTCCACAAATATGAAAAATGTATGCCCTCATGGTTACTCCTTTGTGTGTTGTATTAAAATCTGCTATACCTTTCCTTACAAGTGTTATAATATTTTAATAACTATGGCATTCTTTGTCAGCTCTGCCCTATAGAAATAAGATGCAGTAGCAAAGCACAATTGCAAGTGTGTGTATAGGTACGTTTAATGCCATAGCAAAGAAATAGTTTTGTTTGTTAAAGTTGATGTTTGGTCAACGGGTACAATGTTGTTATTGGCATATTTTAAGGTCTTCAAAGTGAAGTGAATATTTGTCATGAAAACTTAACAACATAAAAATATTTATGTTGTCTCCTCGGTTGGGTGACTTGTTGGCTGATACTTGAATACTTTGTATTGCGATATAAGACAAAATCAGCCATGCGTCTATCTCAAGGGGTACACTCGGCAAATGTGCGAATAGTTATGTCAAGCTTAGCTATTCATTGTATGTTTAAGCAGATTTTCTATGTTCTATGTATCCAAAAAAGATGCTAAACGCACAGATCTTTATAACGAACGACATTGATAGTGTTTTGTGATTCAATAACATCACCAACAGTAGTTGCTTATTAAAATCGATCGTCCGTCTCTTTCTATGTTTTTTTGTTTAAGTAAAAATATGCAATTAAAGCATAAATTCCTTGTTTTCCTTAAGGAATTTCGCTGCGTTAAACCAACAAACCAAACCATATGGTTCGATTTTTTTTTTTTTTTTTTTTGATAATCCCACTTAAATCTTGTAAAAAGCCAAAAAGATTCGTTTGATTTGAAAATATCTGTACGGAAAAAAAAGTGTGGAAATGTTTGTTGTTATTGTCGTTTTTTGTTGTTTTAGTTTTACGATGCTTCGTATTCCCAATTTCCATTTGAATGGTTGTAACTGACCTTCTTGGCACTTAGCATATTGTAATTCGATTAGTTTTGGTTGCAATTGCCAAAAATGGTAATTTGTACAAATTGCAATATAGAATAGTTGTTTGCTTAGCTTAACTAGCAGTACATATGGCCCAGCTTTATTAAGCTAAAACTAACGAACGAACGAACGAATGAACGTTCACTGAATGTACATTCTCCCCTTAACGAAAAAAAAATAATAAAACCAAACGGATGTTTAATGGCACCGTCTTTTCTACTTCAAATGGGATTCTTATGGATTGTTTAACAGCTGCTGTAGATTATTCTTTTTGGGGTAGTTGCGTTTGACACTAATCAAATTTGGATTTAGACATCCCCTTATTGTTAAATTATAGGTTTTGTTAATTGAATATGACAGGATTTATTTGTTATTGTGGGTAGTTGATCTTTTACACGGAGATTACATGTTTCTAAAATCGAAGTGTTTCACATTAGAGAATTATCATCAGTATTTTCAAATAATCGATTTAGTCAGGCTCTTTATGCCATTACTTTATAAATTTACGTGTATTCCTTAATTGAATAAACTTCTTTTCGATTAATTAAATATTTCAAGCATGTTTTACCCTAAACCAGAGCACATGGGTATTATTAGTTTGTGCTGGTGTTTGTAGTTAGAAAAAATGCTTAACCTACACCTTAATTTTATTATACTGATCGATTCAGTATAATAAAATAGATTATCTGTTGACCTGTGTGTTTTTAGACAGCTCGAACGCAGGCAACAGATGTCGAAGTTATGTTGTTTTGATTGAAATACGTAAAAATCAAAAATTTACTGAAGTAATTAAGATTATAGTCGGTCTATACCGACTATACGATACCTTATACCATGCATTTAGAGAATTATTCGTAGGTCCAACTAATTGGGTAAGCATAAAATAAATCTAAGTCGAATTTTTATAAACTTTTTCCTGCTGATCTGATAAAGTTCATATCGGATGCTGTATTTATATGGGTACTTGTCGAAAAACGGACCGATCCTCACCATATTTAGAAGAAGCAATTATTTTTAGCAAACTAAATATGAGAAGATTCTGCGTAATGTTTTTGATAGGTTTAAGTGAAGATCATGACCGATATCCATATGATAATTTGGCGTCATTTGTATGGGGAATAGTCGTAATTTGTATGGGCAATAGGTCTGAACATGAACCCATTTTCACCAATTTCAATACCGTTCGTTCTATGGCCGGTAGAAGCTTATTTCATCAAAATATATTCACACTTACGACCTGTAGTTTGGTTACAAGGTTTACATGGACACGCAGACGGACGGACAGATGGACAGTAGGATGGACGGACATCGCTGAATCGACTCAGAAAGTGATTCTGAGTCAGTCGGCATGATAAAAAGTGTATTTAGGTCAAATATTTTTGATAGTATGAGTTAATTTTGAGTTAATTGCAAATTTAATTGTTTCACCATTAAATATTTTTTCACAATAGATGTCGAAGAAGAAAATCCCAGTATTCTTCCTAAAGACATGCAAATATGTACTTAAATTCCTCAAAATTTATTAAATATGATTTAAAAATATGCAAGTGACCAAATTTTGTAGTGATCGGCACATCATCGTCTGTTATAGTGCGTTTACATCTAAGCAAAATCTAGTATATATGAGATTTCGAGCGAAATATAGCTCATTTTTACTAGATTTCCCATACAAAACAAAATCTAGCTCGTTACTAGATTTGTGCAATATCTCACAAAATCTTCTCAAACTTGGGCACTACCAAATGATACTACTGTGTTTTTTTTTTAATATTGTAGTAGAAAATTACAACGCAGTGACTGAAAAATTTATATTTAAAAAGTTGAATAAAAAGGAAATTAAATATCTAAATTATTAAAAAAAAAATGATGAATCTTTATTTAAAAAATATTTAGTAATTGAAAAGTTATAACTTTTTATACTGACATGTGCCCATTCCAATCTGCTTAATAATAATTGTGCAAAATGAATTTGTTTTTGCTGTTCAAACAATATATTTAACATACATATGCTAATTTTTTTTTTCCAAATTTCTATATCAGTTTGTGCTTTTTTCATTTTTGATGCATAATATAATTATAAAACCTGTTCCTTTTTAGAATTTTCCATATTTCCATTTTCCTATTGTTTTGTATATTTTTCTTATTTCTAGTTTATATGTTTTATTTTAATCAGCTGTTTATTGTTGTGGAAACAAAATCTCACAAAATGTTAAAAAAGTTAGATGTAAACGGTATAGATTTTGAAATAGATTTCAACTAAAATCTAATAGATTTTCCTCAGATGTAAACGCACTTTTAGTCTCAATATAATGATAACATGGGAAATTCTTAAGCATTAAATGTGTGACAATCGCACATGTTGTGTAATTCACATTTCCATTAAAGTGAAACCCATATAAATTTTTAGATGTTTCTGAGTTATGCCTGGTTTTCATTATGTCATTTTCAATGACAATTGTTGTCAATTATTGTTAGTTGTATGAAAACGGGTTTCAATGTCTTGTCATTTACAACCCCTGGCAAAGTTTGACATCTGAAATGAAATTGCCAGCATGTTGGCAATTTCTTTGTGTTTTACAGCCGGATTTTTTGTTCGTTTATAAGATGTAATGAATATGTAATGAATAGAAATTACTAGATGTCAGTTGAGGCAATTGTTTGTTGTCAGCTTATATGACATAGTGAAAACCCGGCATTATTCTTACAACAGAATTATTGTGGCAGCAAAATTATAATTTGATTTTGGATTACTACAAAATTCAGGTTATAGGACCATAAATTCGCTTGTGACAAGCAACGCAATTATTTAGTTACCACACGCGAATTTTCCATTTTGTTAATAAAGTTTTCTGATTATTCAAAAATTTTGTTTATTCGATTGCGACAACAAAATTTCACCTGTGACAACTAAATAATTTAATTGACAAAAAAAAAAAAAATATATATATATATAGTTTTTACTACCTTTCTTATAACAATAAGCAAAAAAATCTCACTTTCTGTTTCTTTGACAACATCTTTTGATTATTGCAACAGAAATTTGGTTGCCAGAACAGAAAGTTTTATAAAACAACAGTATTTAAAAAAAAAAATAAATAAAAATCATGCTCCTCTGTGTTTCGCACAGTTTCACTTAATTATGCAATGCAAAAAGTTATATAAAAGTAAATAAATTGGCCATGGCGATTTTGAAGCCCATCCTCGATATTCTCTTAGAGCTCTTTATAACGAGATTTATGGAGCTCAAAGTGAGGTAGCGATTCAAGTACATTGGGATGGCTAAAGTTCGAACATAATACTGTATCCAAATGAAAAATTAAATTTAAACTTCGCATATTTTTTGATTAGTTCTTTTTGATATCTGTGTCAAATTTCATGTCAATAACATGTGAAGCACGTTTTTGTAAGCCATTAAAGGGGGACGAAAATTTCAACAATGTCTAATTTCGTTGAACAGAGAAGTTTCATTTAATTTTGCATGAAAGATAAAATTTCTGCTGAAACGTTAAGGATGTTGCAGCAGATCTCCAGTTACCAGGCTTTATAGAATAAAATTTAGACAAGTGGTATAAGCAGTTCCGTAAAAACTGGGAAAACTTGGAAGACAACAGGCTCCACGGACGAGAATAAAAAACATCAACTGAAGAACCAAGTGTCAAGAAAATCAAAGATATGGTGCTGCAAAATCGTTTACTGATAATTAGATATCTCGCCGATATTGCTGGCATTTCAAAATTATCACCCATCAACACATTAAAAGATATATTTGAAGTAGTGTCTGCACAGTGCACTTTTATTCTCAGCTGAGTGATAAAAAATCGGCAAGAAAATATAATTTTTTTTGGTGATTTTTTTTTTATTTTAAGCATTGAAATTTTTGTCAAAAACTCTGAATTTTTCAAAGCTGGCCTTAGTTTTGCGCCATCTTTATTGGTTGATATTCGATTTTAAAATCAGTTAAATTTAGTAAAAATTTAAAAAAAACAATTATGTTGAAAAAATTTTCATCTTCAATGATACACTCCGACCAATCGGTTATAGATATTTGATTGATTTTTTTTTTATTTGATGAGCAGCACTGTGATTTAAATATGTTTATGATATCAATGGTCCCTCTTCGATTAACTGAAGAAGTTACAAGTACATCAAATGAGCATGGAAATTATGTTGAACTTCGGAGAAATCAACGACCATCATCTGTACAGTATTGTCGTCTAATTGAATTTTCGTATTCGAAGGAAACCAAGGAACTTATTGTGGAAAAGTATAATTTTATATCAGAACAAATAAAGAATCTCACAGATACAGTTTACACAACAAAACAAGGTTCGGAAATTAAAATTCGGTACAATTTAAAATTTACAATGGTAATGGAAAAGTTGCACAAGCTATATCAGGTAAAAAAGTGTATTTTTGCTAAATTTACAACTGTTACATTTTCTGTTTCCGGTTTTATGCTCAGGAAATAAATCATCCACATCATGCGCTGTCTGTCATACTAAACAAAGTGATTTTAGCAAAAATTTTGAAACACCAGAACATAATGAAATTGAGAGAATGTACGAGTTAGGATTATCACCACTGCATGCACGTATTCGTTTTATCGAGCATTGCTTAAAGATTGCGTATGACTTAGAATTTCAAAAATATAAGGAAAATACACCAGATTTTGAGAAAAAAAACGTTGAAAGAGAAGCAGAAAATAAAAACCCAGCTAATAAGAGCTGACGAAAAAAAAGAATACAGGAGCAGTTCAGTGAAGTTACTGGTTTCAGAATTAATTATCCAAAGCATGGATTTGGAAACACTAATGATGGTAACACTGCCAGAAGATTTTTTGATAACATTGATAATACAGCATCTATAACAAAAATGTATTAAACTCAATTGTATAACTTTAAAAAGTTGCTGACTGCTATAAATTCACATAATGTTATTGATTCTGAAAAGTTTGGTAAATTCACTTTGGAGACACTTAAACTTTATAACAGTTTATATGGAAGCTGGAGAAAATTATCGCCAACTGTGCATGAGGTACTATGCCATGGTGAGAATATTATAAAATATCACATCTTTCCTATTGGCGAAATGTCATAAGAGGCTCAAGAAGCGAAAAACAAAGAATATAAAGAATTTAGACGTAGACATACAAGAAAGTGCAGCAGAAAAGATCAAAACCTGGATTTAATGAAAATGTTACAGATCTCTTCAGATCCTTTAATCACATAACTGAGATATCATGTGAAACACAATTTTGTAGCTTAAAGAAAAAAGGAAATTTACTACACTTATTTTTTTATGTTGTTTTTTTTTTTTATTTTAATGTCTTAGGTAAAAAATATACATATATTTAAGGATGTTTTTTTTAATGAAGTCTAATGAAGCGAATCACCACAGAAGTATATTTTAAGTGTTTTCGTCTATATTAGTCGAAACGGACAAAAAAATTTTTTATGCAAATCGGAGGTGTTATCGTATGGTAGCTTTGGGCAGATTCGAGTTACATTGTTTATATATTTTGTGAAATGTGGATGAATTTTTTTTATGTAATTAAGTGCGTTCAGCAGACTATTGAGATATGTAATATATTAAAAAAAAAATCACAATGGGTCGTTTTGACCCCATGAGCATACAAGGGTTAAATTGTCATAAAATCGATAAGTATTTTAATAGACAATAACGCAAAAAAACCGCGAAAAAAATTTTAAACCGTTCAATAATTATCGATGCCCCTAAAATCCGGAACAACCATCAACATCGACTGCAAAACCAGATCGCATCGGCAAGAAGACAATGCTGTGTATCTGGTGGGACCAGAAATGTGCGGTGTACCACGAGATCCTAAAACTTGGTGATACAGTTAATAATGTTCGCTGCCGACAACAAGTGCTCAATTTGTACCACATATTGATCGAAAAACGACCAGAATGGGCCAGTAGACACGGCAAGTTAATTTTGCTCCATGACAATGCACCCGCAAAAAAAGTCAAACCGGTTCAGGATATAATCAAAGCACTTGGCTGGAAGCTGCCACCCCACCCGCCTTATTCACCTTCCGACTACCATTTGGTTTCATTGGCTGAGAAGCACTTCTTCCTACGAAGAAGTCGAAAATTGGGTGTCTGATTGGTTTTTTTTTCAAAAGACGAACATTTCTATTGGCGTTGTATCCAAAAATTGCCAGCAAGGTGGTGAAAATGTGTAGATAGCAATGGCCAATACTTCGAATAAAATATTTTTTTTACTTTCCCATTCAAAATAAGTGTTTTATTTTCACAACAAAACGCTCAGTTTATTCCAGTATCTTCGAAATATTGTTTTCTAACTATTAGAATGAAACAAACTGCATCGTCACGAATAATGAGACTTGCAGCCATGATACTCAAAGACTTGGTGCTGCAAAATCGTCGACGAACAATTATACATCTATCGATATTGCTGACAATTAAAAATTATCACCCATCACCATATTAAAAGATAATTTGGTACTCAGAAACTTAAAATTTTAAAGCTTTTATTTTGAAGTTTGTTTTCTAACTACTAGAATGAAACAAAATGCATCGTTACAAAATCAAGTTAACATATCTCTTTGACTATCGTACAGTAGTACGAGTACGTTATGAATTCTTTCCACAGGTCCGCACTTCTAACAGGGAATACAACTTGAGCGTTATGCGTCGTTTGCTTATAGCTAATCCTAAAAAGCGGTCAGAATTATGGGCGGACATCTCTGCATCACACCGACTCATATCACTATTCAACCACAGTAGTCGCATGGTTTAGCGCCGTTTAACTCCTGGGTATTTAATAAATTCTAAAGACTACTTCATGTAATTAATTGAAGAGAAATGTAAAAGCGACTTGCGAGTGGAAGCCAATTCCGGATGTGGACTGTTTCAGGGATTGGAAAAAACATCTGAATACTCCTATCGGGGATGAATTACCTTGAAAGTTCACTTTATCTTATTTTTCTGAATGACCTTCTATATCGTCCTTTCCAGATGACAGCAATATTTGTCATTCATAGTCCTTTGATCAAATACCAAGCCTTAGGGAGATCGGTGGCATGAGGTAATATATGAATGACACACTCAAACAAGACGTCTCAACAATCTCTGAGTGGTCCTAAGACCGAAATCTGTTTATTGATCCCTTGACGGGTGATGTAGATATTAAGGAATCAGATGTCTATTATGTTCTGGACATGTCCGTTGGAATAAACACATTTTCGAATTGTCAAAGTAAGTCTTCAAGTGACTCGGTTTCCTAAATCAGTGTAAAGGTTAATTCTCCTTACTATATATACCACCGATATTCGACCAAGAACGGAGTATAACTCTCATATATGAATAGGGGCTTCACAGTCTATTTTGAAGCTTATACACAAGCTGCAAAGGAGAGCGTTACTGCCTATCAATGACAGTAAGACATATTGGAGCATCGTTGGAATGTTGGTTGTGTTACACTTTATTATAGATATTGCAACGTGAATGTTCTGCTGAGATAAGCGAACTCATCCCTAATTCACGTGCTTTTCTTCGCATTTAGTAGATCTGATCTGTTTTCAATCTATTGTCCAATGGATCGCACAACGCATTAGACGAACTTTCGTTTATTAGACGTACAAGCCCAATAGATAAATTTAAGTCAGATATCCACAAATATTACGCCCTCTCTTCTTAGGCCCATAATATATTTTTCTGGCGACAAGACATTAATAGGGGACATCCCCTAAATGTTGATTTATATAAAAAAAAATATTGTATTTAAATTCAACCGTGTTTAGGATTTCCATAAAATTTACCTAATTTTTCGCTTACGACATTTTTTTGTATTTAAATTCAAAATTAGTTGGTTACATTGCAGAAAGATTTTAAATATTTATTGAACTTGTTGGAAAAAAATTGTTATTTTTCCCCCGTTAAGTTATAAGCATTGAGAACTTTAAAATTTTTTGTATTTTTCGGTTTTAAACTTTCGCGTCATAAGCATATCTTCCTTATTTTTCGCAAAATGAAAAAAAAAATTAAATAAAAAATAGAACGTAGAACCATCATGAAAAACTATTATTGGTTTTCATAGTTTTTGGTGTATTTATATGCGAGTGGCTACGTGTGTAGTTCCATCCATTTCACCCAAAAATTTACAAAATCAACGAATTATGCGCAGCTGTGCTACTGTTTGTTGTTTTTGTTGTTGTCTTTCTTCATTTTTATTAATATTAAACTAGGAAACGTAGTTCAGTTTAAGGAGCCTTATTCTTGCAAATTTCAATACGGCTTGAGTTGTTTGTAATGCCTTTTTCGTAAGAGGCAAAAATAAAATAAAAAATTGTTATTCGTTGTAATACGGTTTGTTGTAGTAAATTGTTATTGTATCAGCTTCTGTTTAACTGATGTTACTGTTACTGCCGGCTGAGGTTGATGATGATGATGGTGATGAGGATGAGGAGAATTTTTATTATGCTTTTCTTTTTGGGTTGCCTTATTTCGGTTTAGTTGAGCCATACTCGTACATATTGATGAAACATTTAAAATGTGGCTGTTTAACGAGGCTCTTTTATGTTAGGTGTTCGTTCAACATATTTTGCGGTCAAAAAATTTTAAAAAAAAAATATTTAAAGAAATAAAATTATTTAGCTAAAAAGAAAATATAGTAAGGCATATGTATGTACATATGTATATATATGTACATGCATATTTATACTACTGTGTTCAAATTGAAAATAGATTTTTGTTATTTAATAAAAAATCTTTATTAATTTATTCAATCGTCTTCTAAAGATACTACATCCATAAGCCAACGTTTTTGCCAGTCCTCGAATTAATTATTACGGAAGATTTCTAGAATGGCCTTAATAAATTACAAAGAAGGTATACGTACAGATATCTTTATTTTATTATTCAAAGACAGTCAATGATTTTAGTCTTAATACACACCAAAAATTTCAGATCGTCGCTAATCCAACAGTATTAGAAGAAAATGTCATGCAGAATATATTTTATTGCATGACAATTACTGTTCAGAAACAAAAATTTTTTTTCTCTGTAAAAACTAACTAAATATAAAAAAAAAACAGAAAATAATGAAACACAAAAGTGTAATTTTTCAGGAACACAGAAATACAAATCCTATCGCGAAATCAGCACACTTTTACATGCTACCGTCCAATATAAAATTAAAATGTCTTAAAACACTGGTTCCTTCTAAAATAAACTGAAGTCAGCACCATCAAAGAAACTCTCAAGGAGGTACGTTGGCCTTTTTTTTAACGGAATTGAGCAAAAATCTGAGAGTACTGTCTCCAAAACAGCAGAAAGAATCGCTAATCTTTGGATAAGACAACTCATCCAAAAAATGTTTAAAGGGCGTTACGAGCTAATGGTAATACAAACAGAGTTCCCCGCAGAAAACCTTTGCTATCAGAGGCAAATTAAATCACTTATATAAAGCGATCAATTTTTGGAATAAGGTTTTGTTTACGGATGAAAGTAAAGATGGATTCATCGTTGCGAACCGCAATCTGCGGTTCATTTTTATACCCTATACCACTATGTGGTTTGGGTATAATGACTTTGTGCTGCTGTTTGTAACTACCAAAAATATTTGACCTAGCACCCATCTTTAATTATACCGATCGAATCAGAATCACTATCTGATTCGATTTAGCAATGTCCGTCCGTCCGTCCGTCTGTGTGTCCATGTAAAGCTTGTAATCAAACTGCAGGTCGCAAATATGAATATATTTTAATGAAATTTGGTATTTCATCTTTTATCGGCCATGGGATGAACGCTATTGAAATTGGTGAGAATCGGTCCATGTTCAGACCTAGCCCCCATACAAATGACCCCTATTAAATCAACATATACTGCCATAAGATCCAAATTATCATACAAATCTTAGTCAAATTGGGTTTGTATGTATATATATCATCCATTAATCAGTAGTCCAAAAATGATCCTTATTGGACAACTCTTAGTCATAGGCCCCATATAGAGCTGCTTCCCGATCTTTACTTAAATCTATCAAAAAACAAAAATATTGCACTGATTCTTCTCAAATTTTGTTTGTATATATTTTTGCAAAATACAAGAGACTTTACCAAATATGGTCTGGATCGGTCCATTTTTGGGCCTAGTCCCCATATAGATATAACATCCGATATGAACTTTTTCATATCTGCAGCCGAAAAAATTAATAAAAATCCCACTCAAATTTGGTTTATGCTTATTTTCTATATCCAGTTAGTTGGGCCTGAGTGATACGGTCACTAAACGCATGGTATAGGGTATCGTATAGTCGGTCTAGACAGACTATAATTTTCTTACTTGTTTAGGTTTAGTTTTAAATACTTAGGTTCCGTTTAAAAAAAAAATTTTTTTTTGTATCAATTTTTGATCTGCTTTACATTTTAGGTGATTATGGACTAGTTTTCCAAACGTTTAGCTCAGTTTATAAGCTGATGCAAATATTATATTATTATAATGATGTGTTGGTTACATATATTGTAGAAACAATTTCTAGATTTGCGGCCAAATCTAAAATGAAGATGATTTGAATTTTGACTTAAGGTGCGTTCAGACTACGCAAATATTTGACCAAATAAGCGTAACCCCTAAATAATGTATAATTTTCCTTGTATAATTTTCATTAAGTTATACAATATATGATATAGAATATAGTTAAATATATTAAATATTACTAATGTAATAAAACATAACTTAATTTTGTCTTTTATATATCATGTAAGATTGAATAAAACTTTCATAAAATTAGGGGTTACGTTTATTTGGTCAAATATTTGCGTAGTCTGAACGCACCTTTAGTCAAGAAAAAAAAAAAAGATTTTACAAAGGAACTTTCCCGATCGAAATGGCCACACTAAAAGAAAATGGTTCAATTGGTGGTATTAATCCTTGTTGATAACTATCAAAGTATGCCAAATGATAGCTTAAATAAATGTTCGGAAAACTGAATTCAGTAGGAATAATTAGGGTTCAGTCTAGTTCATTCAATGTGGTATTCCTAACCAAAGAAAACAATTTGTTGCATATACCAAGCTTCAGATTTTAAAAAGCCCAAACATAGGAGTGTGTTAAATCACGAATTTTGTAAAAATTAATATTTTGATTTTTTTATTTACCTTCGTTATTAAGAAATTTTATATAGGGAAAGTTAAACTTTAATTTATATAAACTTTGTTTAATATATTACGAACTTTTTTTCTATGATGTATTCTTTAAAAAGCACGAGGCAAATTGGACACAAGATGTGTGAAGTCGACATTTTATAAGGTCAGAAAAAGCATTCAGTTTATTGCTGAATAATTTTGGCGCGTAAAATATCACTAGAAGTTCGAGTCTCTAGAAACCATATGATACAAATTTATCGAATTTGTAGCGAGTGGTGAGATCGAATGGTATGTATAATTTAGGGTTTTATTTATAGATAGCAACGAGAAAAAATTTAAAATGGGCAAAAAATTTTATTACAAAATATATAGTAGTTGTCATTAAGTGAAGTTATTTTCAATAATGAATTGTATTGATGCCAGCACCATTACAGGGTCAATATGGCCCTTTTTCCACTTCCCGCTGTTAATTATAAAAAAAAATTTTTTTAAAACAAAATGTATGATAAATTTTTTAAATGTTTGCGTTAAGGGGAACTCCACTCCATATTATCGATAGTAAAAACATTACTGATATGAACAAATCCTCCAATTTTGTGTTTCTAATAGTCAATAATAGTTTTGAAAATGTTATAGTTTGGAGACGTTAAGTTTTTGTGTGAATTAGTGAATTAGTTTTTTGAAAACGTTTGAATTCTAAAGGTTTTCTGGTAAATGTTGTCACATATATTCTTGTTACGATAAATATTGGTTGGTAGGGTTATCATGACATAAAGTTTAATAGGATGATCGCTATTGAATTTGGTAAGATTCATTCAGTAAATGTTTAAACCTAGTCCGCTATGATATCCACTTACTATAAATATCGTGATAAAATTTTGTTTATGGGTGTTTAATGTCCATAAGCCATTAATCTAAAGAATATATGACCATAGGATAAATGTTGTTAATACTCCACGTATAAAGTGGACTCCCGATATTCTATTAATCTCTCAACAGACCTAGGTCTAGCCCAACTTAATCATTTCAGTTATAATAATTTTACATTGAAAATAAATTTGTTTTTAATTTGCATACATTTTTTTGCTTATGTCATGAATTTGCCAAAAACAATTTTATAAATTACCGTAAAATTGTATTTTGCACAACTCTTTTTGAAAAGACAACATTGATTATTAATTTTTTGTTGATTTTTTTTTTCATTTTTCAGGCAAATGAGAAAGA
>OY821519.1:30834499-31123225 GCA_963682025.1 Cordilura impudica | reverse complement strand
TTTTATTTTTTTTATATTTAGTTCGGCTCTAAGTAGGATCTGTTAAAGGGAAATGTTCGGAAGATGGGTTTTTACTTTTAGAGTCCCCGCAGGGATTGAACATTTTAAGAAAGTATTTGTACTTGTTCTATCAAGTAATTGATTTTGCAGTTATTATTTCTTTTAACTGTTGTTAGTGTTATATAGTTTTAAATAGAAAAACAGCGGTTCTATTTTAAATAAGTGTTAAAGTTAGATCAATTGTTCTAATAAAGCGGACATTTAAAGTATGAGTTATGAGTTTTGAATATCTCCCTGACTGAGTGACTATGTGTGACTATCTTAAAATTAATCTATGGCCGCAACAAGTCTATGGACAAAGTTTCAGATCCATCGGATGAGGGGAAGTGGGGTCTTAAACTCTCCGTGACTGTGCGTGGCTATGCGTGACTGTGCGTGACTATGTCAAAGTTAATCTTTTTTCACAGCAAGTGTATGTACCAAGTTTCAGATCGATCGGATGAAGGAAAATTACATTTAGATCACTCCATGACTGTGCGTGACCATGCGTGACTGTGCGTGACTATGTAAAAGTTAATCTCTTTTCACAGCAAGTGTATGTACTAAGTTTCAGATCGATCGGATGAGGGGAAGTGGCACTTGCATCACTCCGTGACTATGCGTGACAATGCGTGACTGTGCGTGACTAAGCCAAAGTTAATCTGTTTTCACAGCAAGTGTATGGAACAAGTTTCAGATCGAGCAGATGAGGGGAAATGGCATTTAGATAACTCCGTGACTGTGCGTGACCACGCGTGACTGTGCGTGACTAAGTCAAAGTCAATCTTTTTTTCACAGCAAGTGTATGAATTAAGTTTCATATCGATCGCATGAGGGGAAATCGCATTTAGATCACTTCGTGACTGTGCGTGACCACGCGTGACTGTGCGTGACTATGTAGAAGTAAATCTTTTTTCACATAATGTGTTTGTACCAAGTTTCAGATCGATCGGATGAGGGGAAATGACATTTAGATCACTCCGTGACTGTGCGTGACCACGCGGGACTTTGCGTGACCACGCGTGACTGTGTGTGAGTATGTCAAAGTTAATCTTTTTTTCACAGCAAGTGTATGTGCCAAGTTTCAGATCGATCGGATTAGGGGAAATGACATTTAGATCACTCCATGACTGTGCGTGACTGTGCGTGACTAAGTCAAAGTTAATCTTTTTTCACAGCAAGTCTATGTACCAAGTTTCAGATCGATCGGATAAAGGGAAATGACATTTAGATCACTCCGTGGCTGTGCGTGACTACCCCAAAATTAATCTGTAGTCACAACAAGACTATGGGCCAAGTTTCAGATGAATTGGATAAGAGGAAATGGGGTTGCCCCATGACAGACAGAGAGATTGAGTTAAAAAAATGGCTCAGTGACAATAAAATCGGGATTGCACAATGGGCCGCCCAGTCTCCAGATCTTAACATGAGCGAGTAATTGTGAGGCGGCGTAGTCATACGAATTGGCGATACTAAAGCTACAATTTTGAATCTCCTATGGGAAGGAATCCAAAAGGCATGGCATTCCATGCATATGGAAACATGTCGGAAATTAATATCGTCAGTGCAGCGTGGATGCACAGCCGTTTTTACAAATAAATATTATCCAACACAATGGTTTTTATATTTCACTAAGTGTGCTATTTTATTTGTTCGTGAAATGGGTAAGTCGTTCCGAAAAAATTAAAAAAAAAAAATAAAAGTCCGAAAAAATTCGAGACGTTTCGGCTTTATTTGAATTATAATAAACTATTTGATTCTACTTCATCATAGTTATACAGGTATGAAGTTCTTATTTTTTTGTCTACTCGTATCTTTAATCTCAGTTAACCTAAGAACGAAGAGGACCCATATAATATCAAATTTGGATTAAATGCAAATTGTAAAAAGGGAGTAAATATAATACAGGGAGTAAAATTAAATAAAAAAATATATTAAAATTGAAAAAAAAAAACAGGAAAGAGTTTTAAATTCGGTTGTGCCAAATTTTTGATACCAAATCTTTGATACCTAAATATACATTTATACTTTTATACATTTATGCTTTTCATACTTCTCAAGGAAAAGCAATTTTTCAAGAAATTTTTTTTTTTTTTTGAGGAAATTATACTTTTTGAAGGAAAATTTTTTTTTTAGAAAAGTTAATTTTTTTTAAAGAAATGTTTTCTACTCTTTAGGAAAAGAAAATTTTAAAAGAAAAGGAACTTATTTAAGAAAACTTACTTTAAAAAATTTTTTTAAGAAAAGGAGCATCTTTTTGAAAAGAAGCTATTTTATAAAAGCTAATTTGTTAAATCAAATAGCACTTATTTTTTATTTATAAATTTATAATTTCTAACTTTATATTTTTATTATTTTTATTTTTGGGTTTCTATATTCTTTATTCTTTTTCTTTTTTCATTATTCATTTTTCATTTTTAGTTTTTCGGTTTTCATTCTTCATTTTTGATTTTTCAGTTTTGCTTTCATATTGGCGAGTTGTTTTAATATATCGTGATAACGATAAAAAAAAATATGTGGCACTACTACTACTAACATAGCTCATGGTAGTTGTGTTTGTTGGTACGGTTAATATATGTGTGGCTTTTTTAACTGTGTGCACAACAATTATGTTCAACCACTAAAATATTACAAGAAACGTACTAGGCTTTTGGTTTTTTCTAGACGTGTATACAAATTTTCGGTCATATTTCAGCACAGTGACGCCCGATTCCCCCATTTAAAATTACAGCCTGCTGCAAATTATGGCAAATAATACTGTCGTAACTTTCGCAGGTAAATGGTTTATTGTGTGAATGAGCCTGTTTTCAACAGACGGACAGACAGACAGACAGACAGACGGACAGACAGAAAGACAGACAGACGGACATCGCTACATCGACTTCTCCTTTTATAAGGATCAAGGAATTTATTTCGATGAGTTACAAACGGTTTGGTAAAGTTACATATACCCTCTGTTCAGTTGTATAGCCTCCACACCACTGCACAACTAAACTAATTAAAAATACACAATTTTTCATTTTACTTCACTTTATTAGGGTTAAAATCAACATTTATCCACAAATGTCTATGGTATCGGTTTGTTTTGTTTGCACATAACAATTATCATAATGTTCAATAAATCGCTGATGAAGGCTGAAATGCCAGAAACCGGTCCTATTAAGAATACAGTGTAGTTATGAATTTTTGAAATATATGTTTTCTTCTTCTCTACCACTCACCATTGAAACAAAATTAAAATTTGCATATTAATTACAGTATTAATTGCAATATGTCTGAAAATTACTACAAATCTAACAAACAAAAAACAAAAAAATATTGTTCATCATTGTAACGACGAGTTTTCCTCCGGTTGCTAGGGTATAGCTCGCGGTGGCCGGGGTCGTTGCAGAAATTTGTTTTCTACCGAGACAGAGAGTGAAAAAAACGTTGGGTACGGTTTTAAGGTACAGTTATTCGTTTATTGAGATCTTAAAACTACAAAATACACTTAAATATGCCGGGGTGGTTCCGTGAGATCGGTCCGGGACCTCGGACGACAGTCTTCGCCAGACTGTGGAGACTCGGTATCTCTGGTGTCGGATTGTTCGAGGGTGGTTAACTCTCCGGCGGGCGCGTCGGACCGGAGTAAGAGTGACCTAAGTCGGCACACTCACCGCAGGACTCGTTGGGCTTGCAGGATTCGTTGGGTGTTGATTCAAGAGTGACCTAAGTCGGCACACTCTCCGCAGGGCTCGTTGGGCTTGCAGGATTCTTGATATAGTGAGTCAAGAGTGACCTATGTCGGAACACTCCACCTATGAAAAAAGGATTAGTCCCTTACCTGTCCTCTGGACCTCGCAGGATGATGGGTGTAGTGAGAGCGACCTAAGTCAGCACACTCTCCGCAGGACTCGTTGGGTGCTGATTCAAGAGTGACCTAAGTAGGCACACTCCACCTGTGGAACGAATGATTAGTTACTTACCTAACCTCTGGGCTGTGCAAGGTAATTATGCGGTGAGAGTGACCTATGTCGGCACACTCTCCACAGGACTCGTTGGGCTTGCAGGATTCTTGATATAGTGAGTCAAGAGTGACCTATGTCGGCACACTCCACCTATGAAAAAGGATTAGTCCCTTACCTGTCCTCTGGACCTCGCAGGATGATGGGTATAGTGAGAGCGACCTAAGTCGGCACACTCTCCCTATGAAAAAGGATTAGTCCCTTACCTGTCCTCTGGACCTCGCAGGATGATGGGTGTAGTGAGAGCGACCTAAGTCGGCACACTCTCTGCAGGACTCGTCGGGTGCGGATTCAAGAGTGACCTAAATCGGCACACTCCACCTGTAGAACGAATGATTAGTTACTTACCTAACCTCTTGGCTGTGCAAAGTAATTACACGGTAAGAGTTACCTGTATCGGCACACTCTCCGCAGGACTCGTTGGGCTTCTCCGGACTCGAAGAATTCGTAAGACTCGCAGGACTCGAAGGATTCGCAGGACTCGAAGGACTCACAGGACTCGAAGGGTTCGCAGGACTCGAAGGACTCGAAGGACTCGATGTATTCGCAGGACTCGAAATATTCGCAGGACTCGAAGTATTCGCAGGACTCGCAGGACTCGAAGGATTCGCAGGACTCGAAGGATTCGCAGGACTCGCAGGACTCGACGGATTCGCAGGACTCGAAGTATTCGCAGGACTCGAAGGATTCACAGGACTAGAAGGACTCACAGGACTCGCAGGACTCGAAGGATTCACAGGACTCGAAGGACTCGCAGGACTCGAAGGATTTGCAGGACCTACTAAGGATAATGAAGTGACCTATGACGGCACACTTCGTTCAGCGAAAGGGTTATTAGTTTGCTTACCTTGTTACTGCTGCCACGGCTACTGCACGACTGTCCCGATTGTCCTCATGACCGCCTTTTTATACTTGTGCCTGACGGCTGGTGACAGCTGATTGTTACCAGTATCATATGATCGCCACGTACGGGATCACAGGGTGATCCCAAAAAGGAATTTACCAGCCTATTCGGTAATTCATTTTTTTTGTGCAATTAAACATAAAATATAAAGTACCATTCAATCAAAATAATAAAAATAAAATAATTCAAATAATACTAATGGATTGTGTGGGCCGAAACGATGGCACAGACTTCGGTCATCACATCATTCCATTCTGAATCAATCGGAAGCGGTTAATTCAATTTTTTTTTATAATTTCTTTAAGAAAATTGGTCAAGTTGTTCTTAGTTATGAAAAAATTAGTGTGAGCATCCTCTTCAAAAATCTCAAATTTTAAAAAAAATCGTATTATTTTTTTTAAATATAATATAATACTTTTGCCTTGGGAAATCGGGTACTGATGTGGACGGAAAGGCGTATATTCAAAGTGGAGTCAATTATAATGGATTACGTGATGAGAAAAAGCTAAATGCTAAGATTTGCAACATACAAAAGTTAAATACAATTAAAAATAGTTCTGAATGGTGGAAATTGGCTAATTCGCTACGAAATCGTCTACCCAGATTAGGTAATAATTTATCGGTGGACGATTTTCAAAAAAATTTTCCAGTCGTTATTATCCAACTCGCAGTCCTAATTGTTACTACAGTGGCGTACAATAAATATCATTGACCCTGTTCTCGATTCTCCTTGAGAGATGAGAGAGCTTCTACTAGTAGTTGGTTCTTTGAAATCTGGCAAAGCACCGCGAGTAACTCCAAGTAACTTCCTTGAAGAATTGTTAGACCTTTTCAATCAAATATTCCTGCGTGAAGAAATACCGGAATCTTTTAAACAATTTTTAATGATTCCATGTTTTAACAAGTAAGAAAATTATAGTCGGTCTAGACCGACTATACGATACCCTATACCATGCGTTTAGAAACCTTATCTCTTAGGCCCAACTAACTGGATATAGAAAATAAGCATAAACCAAATTTGAGTGGGATTTTTATTTATTTTTTTGGCTGCAGATATGAAAAATTTCATATCGGATGCTATATCTATATGGGGACTAGGCCCAAAAATGGAACGATCCTGACCATGTTTGGTAAAGTCTCTTGTATTTTGCAAAAATATATACAAACAAAATTTGAGAAGAATCAGTGCAATATTTTTGTTTTTTTGATAGATTTAAGTGAAGATCGGGAAGCAGCTCTATATGGGGCCTATGACTAAGAGCTATCCAATAGGGATCATTTTTGGACTACTGATTATTGGATGTAATATATACATACAAACCCAATATCACGAAGATTTATATGATAATTTGGATCTTATGGCAATTTATGTTGATTTCATAGCGTCATTTGTATGGGGGCTAGGTCTGAACATGGACCGATTCTCACCAATTTCAATAGCGTTCATCCTATGGCCGATAGAAGCTTAAATACCAAATTTCATCAAAATATATTCATATTTGCGACCTGCAGTTTGATTACAAGCTTTACATGGACACACAGACGGACGGACGGACGGACGGACATCGTTAAATCGAATCAGATAGTGATTCTGATTCGATCGGTATAATTAAAGATGGGTGTAGGTCAAATATTTTTGGTTGTTACAAACAGCAGCACAAAGTTATTATACCCAAAACACATAGTGGTATAGGGTATAATAAAAAGGGCGATCCTAATACTGTATCTAATTACAGAGGAATTTCGCCGCTTGATGCCTTTTATAAAATTTTTACGGGGCTCATTCTTAATAGAATTAATAGTTGGATTGACTGCAATGACATCATCGAGTACCAAGCAGGTTTTCGTAAAGATTATTCCACTATTGACAATCTATTCAATTTTACGTCTATTGTGAATATAAATTTTAATTCAGGAAAGAAGACTTATGCATAGATTTTTCATCAGCTTATGATATGATCCCTCGAAATGCTCTTTGGTATAAACTAAAGAAATTAGGATTGTCTAACAAATTAGTAAATTTGATGCGTAATCTATATGAAGGTACAACTAGTCAGGTATGGGATGGATGCTCATTATCTGTTCCTTTTATAGTCTCACAGGGTGTTAAGCAAGGATGCCTCTTAAGCCCCACCCTTTTCTCATTATATATAAATGATCCCATGACTATTTATCTTATGGCATTACCATTGCCGGGACAGTTGTTAAAGTATTATTGTATGCGATGACATAGTTCTTTTATCGCATTCGCCAATTGAGTTGCAGAGGATGATTAATGCCCTGTATGAGTACAGGAAATTGCGCAAATTGCGGTTGAGTTATATTTTTCAACCTAAAATATCTTTCTCAAATAAACCCAAAATTTTTGATACAGCTGCGAAGTCAATATTGTGTTATGGAGTACAAATATGGGGCTCTCGTAGATTTGAAGAAGTAGAAAAATTGTTAAGATATTTTTTTGAAAAAAATGCTATTCCTTCTAATGAATACGCCTACCTACATACATGATGCATATTGAAACTAGTATTCCCTCAATATTTCTTGGTACTTTACATTTACATTTTTCGTACATTAGAACGGTTTTTAACCTTATTACAAATATATTGCCTCGACTATTAGCCGAAGAAACTGTGCGTAACAAATCTTTTTGTTTTGAACACTGGTCTTCTTTGTGTGACCAAATTGGAATTGCACTTAATTTTGAGACATGGAGACCTAATTTGGCCCAACATCACTGGGTTATTCTTGAATTTCTAAGAAATATGGAAATTGATAAGTTCACACAATGCGTCAGAAACTCTAGATTTCATGATATGAATCCAAAATTACAGTAATATATATTTCCTTATTTTATAGACGGTAATAGTGCTCACTTTGTAAGCACTATTTTAAAGGCGAGAGGTGGTCAACTACATTTAAACGCCCATAGCTTTCAAAATGTTTCAAATAACAATTGTTCCATATGCAACCTGAATGAAGAAGAAAACACTGCTCACATTATTGACAAATGTCCAATTTTTGCTAACGAACGATTTGATTATTTTGGTAAAAGAAGTTTAAATACTGAAGAACGTTGTCAAATTTTAAATGGCAAAGATTACGTGCGTTTATATAGATATTTATTATACAGTTTAAAATATAGAAATCTTAACCTAGCTGAATTCGCATAAAATTCATATATGTATTTTCCTGTTAATATTTTATTTTGGCTTGTTTATTATATTTAAAAGAATGAAAAATTAATTGTTTTTTATTAGACACACAACATAAAATGTTATGTCTTTCTATGATTTAATCAATATCTCCATTTTGTAAGCAATTGTTGTACTATTTATAAGCTAAAAAATTTGAGTAAATCATATCATCAATCAACCAAAAAAAAACCATAGTCAAATTAACATTTTTTTACATGAGTATTTTATCCATAAATCGTCAGTGTATTAAACAAACAACTTTTGGCCAGATTTAGTTGTAGTCCCCTAAATTGGTTTTAGTAAACACGAATGATATTTATTTTTTTCTTCTCGAAATTGCCTTAACTATAAAATTAAAACCTAAGTTACGATATGCGGTCTTAAAATTTTTGGACCTAGTCTCTATCAAACAGTCTTAAACGATTTATAGTTTAAGATGTCACCATGCAACAAAGACATGACAATCTTTATAAGAAATAAACACCTAAATAGCCCCATAATAAATTCTACTTGGTAGAAGCGCAGCAAATACACAGCTATTAAACAAACTACCTTGAATTAAATTTTTTTTTGTCATATTTCCTAGACACCCAATTATAATGGTGATAATTCTTTCATATGAGTGCGAAAAAAAAATTACTAAATAAATAACAAACTAACAAATCAAACAAACCCTCACATATGCCATCCATAAAATATAAATTTAAGAAACCAAACTGTCACAGTAATTTCACAAGTAATTTAGACCAGTCGACCAAGTTGTTAAATTACATGGTCCACAACAACATTCTCTGCAAACTCATTCACACACATGCTGCAACACAAAAAAGATTCATAAACCGCATAAGAGCGGCTTTCAAATAATAATAAAAAAAACTATATATGAATGTGTATATAAAAATGAAATAAACCAAATGGACCAGAGACCAGAGACATATGTAGAGTAGAAATGCATTTTTATGCACAAGTCCCCCCGTGGTGACCCTCTGTAGTAAATTATAAATATGACACCTTCGTGGTGCAGACAAACATACAATTAAATTGGACACTACAAATGATAAAAAAAAATAAAAAATAAAAAAAATATATAAAACATTATTATTTTTGACTACTTTTCGTACTGCGACACAGGGACGGCTCATATATGTATGTGGTTAACTCGTTTATGGAACAAATCTTCAGATGAAGTAGATATCATATATTAGATGAATTATATTCATGAAGTGCTTAAGTATTAATTACAAAAGCATCCAACTTTAAAAGCTTTCACTGTAGCTGTGTTTAATTAAAATTACAATTCACATATAAAGTATTTATGTAAAAATGTTAAGCATCATAAATGTGTTTACCCAGCATATAATTACATATAAAATTTGGTGCTTGTGATTCAATTTTGTGAGAGCTTACCTTTTTTCTTACAGCTTGGCGAAATATATTTCCTTGAATGTAGAAAAGGGAATTTAGTCAGCCTTCTACCGGAAACATGAAAATCCAAGTCAGGTTGAAAGTACTAGGCTAGCATAGTAAAACCTCCAAAGGGTTTGGTGTTCTCAGGTCAAACTTTTAAATCCTTTTATATTTTCGCCTTATCTTGCTGTTTGTTTGCCTAGTTTTTCAGGTGTAACTCAAGAACCATTCATGATTTCTCCTTTCATTCTTCAGTAAACTGACCTTAAATAAATGATCTAAGCCTTAAATTAATGATCTATAACATTAATAGGCAAGGCGATTTCTTGTTACCGATGCTACTGTTTCAGTTTTAATCCTATTTTGACCGCACATGCCTCATTTAAAAGGTATTTCTTTTTAGCTGTCCACCAGGTTTACCGATTTCTAAATTTAATGTTTTTTTTTGGAATGAACTGCATTTAAAGCTGCTACTAACACATACATGAAATTATACAATGATATGTGTGTGTTTATTAAATTTGTTAATGTGTTTGTAATAGAAATGAGTTTATTTTTTTTTTGTGTTGATTAGTGAATTGGCTATAATTGATTAGCATACCTTTAGGGTCTTTATCTAATGAAAATAAAATTTTCTAGTATTTGCACTCGAATTTCGAGGGCTGGAATCTGCTAGTTTTTATTAATATATCCACGTAACAATAGAATAAAAAATATTGGTGTATGTTTGATTTAATATTAAAAATATAACTCATACATATACGCATCTTTTTCTCTACTAATAGATAATAATCATACGCCCCAAATATGTTATGTCATTAAAAAATTTATGAAAATGGGGAAATATGTATCTGTCATTAAAAATTTATAAAATAGGGCGAATTTGAAATTTTTTTGATAATTTCATTAATAAAATTTGTTCAACTTGATTTGCTGCAGAATGAAATAAGAAATCATCAATGGTCTTTGATTTATAGCAGAAAAACTAAGCAAACGAACATCAAGATAAGGAAATAATATAAAAGGTCAGAAAGAAAAAGTTTGGCCTGAACACACTAAGCCGTTTGGCGGTTTTATTACACTGACCCAGGACTTTAAACCCGGCTTGGAATTTCTCACCCCCCAGTGACTTCGATAATGTTCCACAATACTATTTAAGTACATATGTGAAGATCTTTTGCTTCGATAACATAAAAAGCTCGTTTCTGTTGAAATTTCATTCTGAAAAATTGGCATGTTCTTTTGTTGACTCTTCAGTTTTAGAAAAATCAATTTCCTATTGGTTTTAAACCGGGTGTTCCCCTTATTAATGATAATTCCTTTTGCTATACAACATCGATTATTTATATTTAAATGAGTTGAGTTTTAATAAACAAACTATGTAGGCGCATAAAATTTTTGTAATGTTTGTTTTAATGCAAAAACCATGTACAATTTAATTTTACTAATAACAACTCACTTATGAGTTTACATTCCTTGAAGCAATATGGGTGAAAAGCTTTGAAGTTATTTGTATTCATTATAGAGGAAAAAAAATTGGTTTATTAAAATAACCGGAGGCTTTAAAACAAACAATTTATGATACGTTCTATTACGTATGAAGAAGATTTTTAGATAAATAATTTCACTACAAATATTGAATGATAATTTAATATTGTGTTTAGGACACTTGTGGAGGATATAAAAGATTCGGCAGAGCCAAATTTAATAATCTTACTTGTTTAGTTTATCCTCTTCGGGGTAATGAAAATTCAATTTCTTAAAAAGCAAAAGATCAAATCATAATAATTATTAGCCAATTTTGTGAAGCTTTATTCCTGTTTGACAGAATAAACAACAATAATGACTAAATATGTTAAAAATCAATATTATTTGTAGACCTTTTCATTTTGGAAAATTAAAATCAGTACATTCTTAAAATATCAAATTTTCCTAATGGGACTAAACTTCAAAGTGGTTTAAGAATTACATGGGTACATTGATAGAATTGACATCGCTTAATCGACTAAGAAAGTAATTATGAGTCGACCGATATTCACAAAGATATACTAACTGCAATATTGGTGGCTACAGCATAAATTTAAGCAAAACGCCAACCAGTGTACAAAAGATATGATTTTAACAAAAAATGTTATTGAAAATATCATTACATTAATTTCATGGCGCTAATTAAGCTTATATTAAAATTATTTAAATTTTACATTATGTTGATTAAATACTTTCGTATACAGTGGTGGACATTTATGTAGAGGAGCTAATTGCATCTATAGTTGCATCTATGTGGCCGATGTTTTTTTCTACTGTTTTATCCCGATTTTACCACGCGTGTATTATCTTAAAGGTATTTCTTTTTAGCCGTTTTGCAGATTTGCAGATTTATAAATTTTTTCCTTTATTTTGAGCAAATTGCATTTATAGTTGCTACTAACACGTACATAAAATTATACAATGCTATGTGTGCGTTTATTAAATTAGTTAATGTGTTTGTAATAGAAATGAGTTTGTTTTTGTGTTGATTTGTGAATTGGCTATGATTGATTAGCATACCTTCAGGGTCTTTATTTAATGAAAAAAAATTTCCTAGAATTTGCACTCGAATTTCGAGGGCTGGAATTTGCTAGTAATAATAGTTTAGTGTTTAAATAGTTTGAAAAAAAAAATTAAATGGGATTTAACTAAATATATAAATATCTTTCTTAAAACATAAAATAAACTTATTAAAAACTAGGTAAATAAGAATATATATAAATACTAGCAGATTCCAGCGCTCGAAATTCGAGTGCAATTTCCAGGCAGATTTAATTCTCAACTTAGCCAATTCACACGCCAACACTTTTTGGTTTATTATTATTGTGAATGAAGATAACAAACTCAGTAACAAACACAAATTTAATAAAACACACAGCATATGTATAATTTTATGTATGTGTTAGTAGCAAATTTAAATGCAATTTATTCAAAATAAAGCCAAAAATTTAAAAATCTGTAAAACTGCAAAACGACTAAAAAGAAATACCTTTCAAATAATATACGTTTGGTCAGAATCAGGATGCAATGGTAGAACAAAATATCGGTAACAAGAAATCGTCTAGCCTATTAATAGTATAGATATATATAGTATATATTAGGCTGCCAGTTATTTTTCAAAGTTGACTGACTTGGAATCACTGGGCTCGTATAGTAAAACCTACAACGGGTTTAGCGTGCCATAACTCAACTATAACTCAAGAACCATTGATGGTTTCTCATTTAATTTTTCAGCAGATCAAGTTGGACTAATTTTATTGTAATTTTTCCAATTAAATTGTTTAATGACATGACGAACCAGTTAGAGTTGAGGACTAACTAACTAACTAACTATTGAAGGACTAAACAATTTATTTCCTGATGGATGTTTTCCTGCCAACAACTGATGATTTGGTAATGGTTTTAATAGTAAATTGGTATTTCTGTCTTCATTTATTAATACTTTTATTAGTATTATTATTTTTACTATTTTTTATATATATACGTAACAAATTTTATATATTTTTTAGATTTTCTAACACTTTTTGTAAATTTCTTCCTTCTTTATCCTTGCGTTGCTTTTTTAATCGCTCATAATGATTTTGAACGGCGCACTGTGGCTCAAATTTTGATTTCATTGGCCAAAAGTCAAATTTTTTTTTGTCATCGATTTTTAAAATTTTTACTCCTTTTTGTAGCTTATATATCCAGATTAAGGTAGCCAAAAAATTAGGTTAAACTATTGATAATTGTGGGCGTGGCATGCTGTCAAACTCAACTGTTTTTTTTAATTCAGCAAAAGGTGTTTTTTTTTGTTTTTTATCAAAAATAAATGGTTACTACTCGCAAGCTATCATCGATATTGGCCTGCGGTCTTTTTTATAATGTTAGTAGGATTATAGTCTTTAGTTTTTGTAAGTAGTCACAGTTCTAACGTTTGATATTAGGGGCGTTATGAAATATTTATGAAACCACTATATTTTTCTCAAATTTAAACTTTAGTGGAATAGAACTTCTAAAGGAAGTAAGGGAACAAGAAACGTATACCACCCGGAGAAAGGCGAATGTATCCTGTTTAACCCTATATATACTTTTGCACCCCCCACGAGCCCCCGGTAGAACACTTTTTTCATTTTAATGAAATTACTCTAAAAAAATTACTCTAAAAAAAATTTTGTTTTTTTACTTTAGACTACGTAAAAGTAAAATAATTAAATAAAATACCTGCGAAAGGGTTTATTGGCTTTGTTTTGATCAGCAAAAAAATAAGTCATAAAATGATCACAATAGGTTATACAGTAAACAAATGATCTCTTTCTTAATTTACCTGTTGTCAAATTTAAGGGTCAACCAAAGTCATAAACAATTTTATAAGTTTGTCAATAATCGCGGCACTAAACCACTAAAGATAAAAAACCACCCCATATTGGCGAGAAACTAATTAGTTTTACCTGATATTGAAGTCTGGATAACAAGTGCAGTTTTGTTCAATTTAAGTACTACCTGCTATGAAATTAAAGATCAATGTGTGAATAACATGTACCTAAAAATGTATAAAATGACGGATTCTATAAGGGATTACTCAATAATAAGTTAATACTTCAAGTGTACGGACGTATATTCGCAAGTGATAAAAAGTGATAAAAAAAGTGATAACAGACGCAAATAAAAATATTGAGAAAAATATGGAGAACTTTAGTTATAAAGAACTGGCCGAAGAGTATTTTCGAAACAAAAACCAGGAAGATGTTCTTAGTTACGTTAAAATAAAATTAAACTTAAATTCGTCTAGTACCGAAATACAAGAGCAATTATCTAATTTCGTCAAAGTACTAAAAAAACGATTGAAAGAAGTTAACTACTGTAAACAAAAGTTTTATAATAAAAGTGCAAACTGGTTAGAAGGCCAACTTAATGTTGGTGGAGAAACAGCAAAGCTAGATAAGGCTGGAAGACCACGCAAATCATTGGACAACTGCAGCGATAGATCTAAGAGGCGGAAACTTAAAAATTTTAACGAGGAAATTGGTTCTACAAATATAAAAGAATCTTTTCTACATCAATTACGAGCACAAAACCAATTAACAAAAGTGGATATCATTGAAAAAACTTGTAATGCTAGTCCAGTGAGAACAAAGCGAATTCTTAAAAGTATACCAACTCCGAGCGATGCAAAACAGTTCACAAATGAGGAGGCATTAGCATTATTTCTGGATTTGAAATTAACAAAACACCAATATATTCAGCTCAGATTGCGTGCGATTGAAAAAGGCTCAAATATGTATCCAGCATATCATCACATAACAGCTGCTAAAATAGACTGTTTGCCATCAAAGGACACTATTACAATCACACCAATTTCGGCAGAAGTACAACTACAATCTTTACTTGATCACACAGCCAAACGCTTGCTACAATCAATAACAGGAACTGAGTTAAAGAAATATGGAAACACAAAGTTAATTCTATTTTGTAAATGGGGATGTGATGGTTCTTCGGGACAAAAACAATACAAACAAGTTGTATGTGAAAATATTTCGGACTCAGATATGTTCATGGTATCATTTGTACCATTGCGATTGAAAAAGATTTTGGAAGATTCGGAGCCTTCGAGTAGTACAACGCAAACAATGGATATTTGGAAAAATGAGACACCATCTTCTACGAAATACTGCAGGCCAATCAAATTTGAATTCAAAAAAGAAAGTCATGATGCCATTAACAAAGAAGTTAGTGATATCAAGGCCCAAATAGCAACACTACAGCCATTACAATTACAGTTAGATGGGCAGCAAATTGAAGTAAGCTACCAATTAGTGCTGACAATGATAGATGGAAAAGTAGGTCAGGCTTTGACTAACACGAAGGCTGCATCCAGCTGCATTATATGCCAAGCAACATCAAGCCAATTAAACCAAGTCCCGACAAAATCATTCGATAATACCGATGCCTTCGAATTTGGATTATCACCACTACATGCAAGAATACGACTTATGGAACACATACTAAAAATCAGTTATGATTTGGATTTCGGGCCTTCAGGATCAATAAGAAACAACGAAACCAACAAAGAGTTAAGAAGTTCAAAAAAGAAACATGTTCAAGATGAATATCGCAAATTTGGATTGATTATAGATCAGCCAAAACAAGGGTCAGGCAATACAAATGATGGCAATACCGCAAGAAGATTCTTTTCAGATCCAGAAACAGCATCTGAAATAACAGGAGTGGATTTAAACCTTATTTTCAGATTTAAAATAATCCTAGAAGTACTTGCGTGCAATGAAGAAATTGACTCTAGAAAATTTGGAGATTATGCTAAGGAAACTGCAAAAATATATACAACCAACTACCCATGGAGAAATATGTCTGCAACAGTCCACAAAATCCTTTATCATGGAGAAGATGTCATTAAATATCATTTGGTGCCACTTGGAGATCTATCAGAGGAGGCTCAGGAAAAAAGGAACAAGGATTACAGATTTTATAGACAGCACAATACTAGAAAAATGTCACGAAATTCCACAAATGAAGATCTATTTAATATATTATTGGCAACGTCAGATCCGTTCATCTCCAGTATTCGAAATCAATGGAAAGTGGAACATCGGGATTTAGATGAAGAAGCCAAAAAACTACTAAAGAACAGAAATAGCACAGAACAAAATATGGAATATTTGCAATCAATATTTGAGTCTAATGAATAATAATTATAATTGCCTTTCATTGTTATTTAAGTACGAAAAACATAGTATTAGTAAAAAATAATAATAAACAGAACCTACCATTGTTACAAATGCTATTTAAATCTATTGCAGTTTTTATTCTTAAAAGGTTTCCCACATATGAATGCAATGTTTTAATAGATAAGAAAGATTCAAAAAATAAGAACCCATATTTTCATATCAAAATTAAAAAAAAAATTAGAATCATTGCGCTAATGTTTAGCAGATTTATTTAGCTAGTGTAACAAATTAGGCAGCAAACACTAATAAATTTTTCTGTAGTAATAATAATATTCCTTGAGTGTAAGCAAATTGCAAATTTGATAGCAAACATTTTTAATTTTTTAGTAATACTAGTTAAATTTCTAGTGAATTTTACTATTTTGTTGCGTGTAAAAATTTTTTTGAGTGTAAAAATTTTTTTGAGTGTAAGCATTAAAAAAATTTCATTATTACAAAAAATGTTTATAATAATTATTTAACTCCAAATATGACACTTTCTAATAAATAAAAATAAATAAAAAAAAACATATATCACGCTAAAAGTTAAAAAAAAATCAAAAGTTAAACTTTGACCTAGAATTCCTTAAAAAGTACTCAATCAATTTAAATGAAATTCACACTGAGTCAAGATCAACTATCTATCTATCTATTAAAAAAAACAGTACTAAAATATTTTGATCGGTTCAAAAGTTACAGAATTTTGGCCAATGAAAAATGATTTTCAGCCACTGTGCGGCGATAGTTTATCTTTCAATTCCAAAGACGTAACTTATAATTTTCTTCGTATTTTATGCAAACAGAGATCAGGTTTAAATATATGCCATATTAATGCGCAGAGTTTTAATAATAAGGTTGATGAATTTAGGTTTATCTTTGGGAACTCAGGTGTTGATATAATATGTGTTTCGGAGACATGGTTCAATGAAAAAGTTGATGATAAAATGATTGGATTAACTGGATTCAAAATTTTTCGCTGTGATAGAAATACTCGTTGTGGTGGTGTAGCTTTTTTTGCCAGAAAAGGCAGTATGTGTAATTTTCATAGCAAATCTAAACCTCATGAAAAGGTTGAACATATATTTGTTGAAGTTTCGTCCCATGGAAAACAATTGTTGGATGTGTTTATAGACCAAATAAAAGAATAGACATTGATGTTTTTCAAAATATACTTGAAACTATAACTCTCAATTATGAAGATATTATAATATGTGGGGATTTTAATTCAAACATTATCAATGAGACCATTTTACTAGACATAATGCTATCAATTGGTCTTTCTCCAACTAACATTACAGTTCCAACTCATTTTACTGCCACAAGTAACTCGTTACTTGATCTTTTCTTTGTCAGAAGCGAAAAGAAAATCTTACTCTATGATCAGCTCTCAACACCTTGTTTTTCAAAGCACGACTTAATTTTTCTATCATTTGACTTTAAAATGCAAGTGGTGGATGATGATTTTAAACAAATGGATCGAAACGCGATGTTATTCGAATTATCTAAAATCGTATTGGGACTCCATTTACTAAATGCCTTCGGTTGACAATCAGGTCAGATTTTTAGAACAAAATTTGGCACATATGTTCCACAAATAAGAAAAATAAACCTTGGTTCAATCAACAGATTAAGGATAAAATCTGCGAAAGGGATAAAGCTTTTAAAAGTTGGAAACTGTTTCAAACAGATACTTTATATGACGAATATTCCAAAGCTAGAAAACAAGTAAATAAAATGATAAAAACTGCTAAATCTGCATACTACTCAAGCCTATTTATTTCTGCTGCACACTCAAAAAAAACGTGGAAACTCATACGAGAAACTGGTGTCGACAAATCTAAGGAAATTGTCAATTCTGGAATAAATATTGATTCGCTTAACGAATCTTTTACAAATATCCCTGACATCCCCATAAACGATGGATATTATACCCCCGCAATACTGATATTAGTTAAACTTTATCGGAAAATGCTTTTTGTTTTCAATACGTAAACCAACTGGAAGTACTCTTCACACGCCAAGCTGGGAAATCTAATGCTGTTGGTTCTGATAACATACATCCCAGATTCTTAAAGGAAATTATTCCTCAACTGCTACCTGAAATTACCCATATTTTTAACACTATTATCACAAAAAGTGTATTTCCTCAGAGTTGGAAAAATGCTAAAATTTTCCCTATTCCTAAATCAGATAAAGAATATCGTCCCATTGCTATCCTACCATACTTGTCTAAAGTGCTTGAAAGGTTACTGCATCAGCAAATTGGAAAACATGACAAGAATATGGGCCTACTCTCAGACAGACAATCAGGCTTTCGTCCTAAACATAGCTGCATAACTGCACTCATTGATGTGTCTGAAGATACTCGTGGGTATATTGATAGTGGTAACATTGTATTTCTAGTGCTCTTAGATCATTCAAAGGCATTTGATGAAATACTCTGCATGAAGCTCTCTTGGTTTCTCTCCTTCCGCAACTCGTCTTATATCGTCTTATTTAGAAAATCGACAACAATACGTTAACGCCAATAATAAAATATCAAATGTGCTCCCAGTAAAAAAGGGCATTCCGCAAGGTTCGATTCTAGGACCACTTCTTTTCACTATATATATAAATGACTAGATGTAACCCGGTGTGCTTCGCTACACCCTCCCCCTCCTCCCCTTCCGAATCGTTATGAAAGGGCTCACGCAAAGTCCCAAGGCTCTCACTAATACAGTAATTCAGACATATCACATTTAATATTAAGTTTGTGTGGGGGTACCACGCGCATTTGTCTAATCCAGCCCATTTTTTTTGTCTGACTACTCACGTTAATAATAGATGACCTGAGACAAATTTGCAAAGCTCTCTCTATCATAGTACTTAATATATATGATATTAAAAATTTACTTTGTATGGGATGTGCCACGCCCACTAAAAATATTTAAAAAAAATTAAAGCCTGTAGCACTCCTACAAACAAACAAACAAATATTACCTCTTTATTATGTAAGTATAGATTATTAGTATAGATTTTTTTTATTCCAATGCTTACTGATGCTGATATACAATGTTTTTTGTTTTTTCATTCGGTACAACAATTATCAGATTTTTCGGCGTTCCTACCCTGGAGCAAGGTACATGTAGCTGCCCATGAGAAGAAGATGGATTATCCATATTAGATCTTGCAACACTTAACTATTGGCCTTGAACTTAGAATATCATTTGGAAATTTTTTCTTTTTAGCGATTTTTGATTTTGCCCATTTTGGATTTTGAAGATTTTTGTTTTTTGGGCGATTTTTATTTTTCGCAATTTTTGAGTTTGGCGATTTTTGATTTTGGCGATATATTTTCCACGACAAATCACATTGATAACTAATGAACTTGTCAAAAGACTGTCGCTTTAGTAGTGCTTCTATATTTTTTACATGGGAGGTGCCACGCCCACTAATCCCATCCCGCCCAATTTTTATTGGACTACTCACATTAATATATGATGGACTCATGCAAAATGTCGAGTCTTTCTCTTTTATAGTACACCAGTTATATGATATTAGATATCTACTTTGCATGGGCGGTGCTACGCCCACTGCTCCGATCATGCCCATTTTTTTGTTCGACTAATCACACAAAGAACCTATGGGCTCACGCAAAGCCACAAAGCTCTCTCTTTTACAGTACTCCAGATATATGACATTAAATAGTTACTTTGCATGGGGAGTGCCACGCCCATTGGTGTGAACCCGCCAATTTTTTGTTCGACTACTCATACTAAGATCTGATAGGCTAGTGCAAAGTGTCAAAGCTTCCTTTTTTAGCACATCAGTTATACGATATCATATATTTACTTTGTATGGGCGGTGCCACGCCCACTGCTCCGATCAAGCCCATTTTTTGTCTAACTAATCAAATGCATAACTTATGGGCTCACACAAAGTCCCAAGACTCTCTCTATTACAGTACTCCAGACATATGGCATTTTATATTTACTTTGCATGGCAGGTGCCACGCCTATTGGTCCGATATTGCCCATTTTGCATCTGACTACTCACATTAATAATAGGTGACATCAGAAAAATTTAAAAACTTCTCTCTATCACATTACTCGAGATATATAATATTGAACTATTACTTGTATGGGAGGTACCACGCCCACTTATCCGATCCCGCCAATTTCCGGCATAGCTATTAATATTAACAATAGGTGCCCTCACACGAATTTGCAAAGCTCTCCCTATCATAGTACTCAATATATGTATATGATATTAAAAATTTACTTTGTGTGGGAGGTGCCACGCCCACCAAAAATATTTAAAAAAATTATAGCCTATAGCACTTCCCATATCCGCAGTAAGACTCTATGAAAATTTCAGGAAGACCAGAGAGGTAGTTACGGAGATTACCTCCTACAAACAAACAAACAAACAAGCAAACACACATTACCTCTTTATAATATTAGTATAGATTTGCCTAGGCAACTTTCGTATTGTAAAGTTCATATGTATGCTGATGATGTGCAACTTTACGTTTGTAGTCATTTCGATGAACTAAATAACTGTGTTGCGAACCTAAATGTGGATCTTAATCGAATTCGCCTATGGGCTCTGGCAAATGGGCTATGTCTCAATCCTTCAAAGTCTAAATGCAACATTATTACTAGAAGATCAGTGCCTGCCCTTGCTATACCAGATATTATGCTTAACCGTCAAATTATTAAAATTACACAAAAAACCAAAAATCTTGGAATTATTTTCAATAAAACTCTCACCTGGTCTGATCATATACATGTCGCTTCCGGAAAAACGTATTCAATGCTTCGATCACTGTGGAAAACTCAACATCTTACACCAGTCCATGTACGAGTTCTACTTGCAAAAACCTATCTAATTCCAACATTGTTGTACGGATGCGAACTATTTGCTAGCTGTGATTCTATTAGCTCTAGGAAATTAACAACTTAGATTTATTCTACATTAAGATACGTCTACAATTTGAAAAGATCATCCCACATAACATCGTATGCACGAAAACTTCACAGTGTGAATTTTTGCGATCTCTTGAAGATACGATCATTGATACTGATGCGTAAGATTATATTTACACGTGAACCTACATATCTTTTTAATCGAATATCCTTTTCTAATTCAAGAAGAAATAATTCTATAATTCAAATATGGCATAAAAGTTTGGTCTCTGAATGGCAGTTCTATATACAATGCATACGTCTTTGGAACTTGCTACCGCCAACATTACAATATTTAAGCATATTTTTATTAAATACTGTATCACATTATACCGATCCTGTACTTTAATTATAAGACTCTTAGCCTTGTTGTGCAGGAAACCAAATAAATAAATAAATAATATATTCAGGTCGTACTCGTAAGATTATTACTTGTTAGTAGAGTATAAAAGATGTATACGTATGAGTGATATTTTTAGCACTAAATCAAATATACATCGGTATTTTTATACCCTCTACCACTATGTGGTTTGGGTATAATGACTTTGTGCTGCTGTTTGTAACTACCAAAAATATTTGACATAGACCCATCTTTTATTATACCGATCGAATCAGAATCACTATCTGATTCGATTTAACGATGTCCGTCCGTCCGTCCGTCCGTCTGTGTGTCCATGTAAAGCTTGTAATCAAACTGCAGGTCGCAAATATGAATATATTTGGATGAAATTTGGTGTATAAGCTTTGATCGGCCATAGAATGAACGCTATTGAAATTGGTGGGAATCGGTCCATGTTCAGACCTAGTCCCCATACAAATGACCCCTATGAAATCGACTTAAATTGCCTTAAGATCCAAATTATCATATTAATCTGAGTCAAATTGGGTTTGTATGTGTTTATTGTATCCATTAATCAGTAGTCCAAAAAAAATTCCTATAGGACAATTCTGAGTCAAAGGCCCCATATAGAGCTGCTTCCCGATCTTCACTTAAATCTACCAAAAAACAAAAATATTGCACAGATTCTTCTCAAATTTGGTTTGTATATATTTTTTCAAAATATAGGTGACTTTACCAAGTATGGTCAGGATCGGTCCATTTTTCGACCTAGTCCCCATATAAATATAACACCCGATATGAACTTTTTCATATCTGCAGCCAAAAAAATGAATAACAATGGCACTCAAATTTGGTTTATGCTTATTTTCTATATCCAATTAGTTGGACTGAAGAGATATCGTCTCTAAACCATGGTATAGGGTATCGTATAGTCGGTCTAGACCGACTATAATTTCTAACTTGTTTTTATTCAACTTTGTACATGGATTTATTATTTATTAAAGCCTTACCTATAATTTCGCTGAAGAATAAAAAGAGAAATAAATGGTTCTTGAGTTGTAGCTGAAGATAAGGAAAAAATATAAAAGATCATAAAAAAGTTTGGCCTGAGTATACCAAACCCTTTGAAAATTTTACTATGCTAGCCTAGTACTTTCACCGTGACTTGGTATTTCTCACCCTCCGACAATAACACCGAAAAAGCCCCACACTGCAAGTATTTTAAAGGCGAACTACTAATGTATGAAAAATATACTTTATTCAAATTTGGTATCAATTAAAAAAAATATTTAGGGAAGACATGCTACATTCTAAAATTGCAATTGTGAGGACATTATGCCCCTAAAATTTCAAAGCAAACATTGTGATTCGATTCAGTCACTTTCTATACACAAGTGTAAAAATTTGTTCTTCTGTCCAGTTGAGATAATTTTACACAAAATTTTCCATAATGACTTTTGAAATAGTTGTATTATGGAGTTGGAAATGTAAGGACAACTCGAAAAAGGTCCACCGCTCTTCATACAAATGTAAGAAAACATTCATTCTATTCACTTGAAAAAGAAAAAATGAAAAAAATGCACTTAATGCAAATTTGACATCGATTTTAAAAAAATTTTAAAGGAAGTCATGTTACAAATGTTTAAAGTTTCGAAGCAATCGGACAATTATTGAGCTGTTGGCGAAATACTACTCGAAAAATATCGTTAGGGTCTAATTTTTTCTCTTAAGATTTATTATAAGAATTTTCCTTCTGAAGTATATGTTTAAATTTTCCTCAACATTGTAAGAAAACACAAAAGTGTTATTATTTTAAATTCAGCGACTCTGAAACATTTTAACAAATTTTTTCTATAAAATATATAAGAAAAATATGGACAAAACAAATTATAGAAAAAATTATTAATCAAGTGGAACTAAATTTTAAAATAACGAACTTTACCTTGCGGGCCAAAAAATCAAACCAAGTCAAGTAAACAAAAGATCGATTGATCATAATTGGGTACCCTATACCAGGGTATAATGGCTTTGTACTGATGTTTGTAACTACCAAAAATATTTGACCTGGGTCTAGGTCTTTTATTGTACCAATCGAGTATGAATCACTTTCTGAGTCGATTTAGCGATGTCCGTCCGTCCGTCCGTATGTACATGTAAACGTTGTAATCAAGGCGCATTTACAGACCTAGTCCCCTTACAAATGACCCCTATGAAATCGACTTAAATTGCCATAAGATCCAAATTATCACATAGATCTCGGTCAAATAAGGTTTGAGTGTGTTAATTACATTCATTAACCAGTAGTCCAAAAATAAACACTATAGGGCAACTCTTAGTCATAGCCCCCATATGCAGCTGATTCCCGAACTTCAATTAAATCTATAAAAAAAATGAAAAATTAATGCACAGATCGGATGTAGTCAGGATCGGTCCATTTGTCGATCTAGTCCCCATACAAATATAGCATCCGATATGAATTTTTTCATATCCGAACGCAAAAAATAATAAGAATGCCACTCAAATTTATGCTTATTTTTTTTCTATATTTTTTTTATTTTCTATATCTAATAAGTGGGAGGTAAGAGCTGTGGTGTCTAAAGGCATATAGTGTATTGTATGGTTGGCCTATACCGACTTAAATTTTCTTACAAGTTTTTTTTTTTGATGTTTTTTTCAAACTGACCGTCAAATAAAACAGTTGACGAATGTTTATAATTTTTATTTTTGGCTCTTTGTAATTTTCAATCAAAAATTTAACACACTTCACATGGTTTCCATAGCGCACAAAAATATATTGCCACAAAATTTAACTTCTCATACTATTTTGACCGCGTACATGGTAGTCTATCACAATCATCAAATAAAAAAAAACCCCCCAAAAAATAACGTTTTTTTTTTTTTGTTATCTCAGCCATGTTAATGATGTTAAGATCTCTCACTTAACTTAAATCAGTTATTAGCCACCTAAAAAGCTTTTTTTTTTTTTTGTTTGATATTTTTGTTATTTCTTTCAGTCGACTGGGCTAAACTCTGGCTTATTACTGGCGAGAACAAGTAATTTTTGATTATTATGGAATTTACACAGCGGGTGGTGCGATTAATCACCCGGTTTTTTGTGTTTATTTTTTTCCATTTTTTTGTTGTTGTTATTCTATGATTATTTTGATTTTAATTTCTACTTGTTATATAGTGAGTATATAGTGATAGAAAAAAAAAATAAAAAATGTACCGAAATAAAATTAATTTCTTGAACATAAAGTTTGAACAAGATAAATGAGCGCACAAGATCTCATGTCGTGACAATAAAGTTTTTACGGTAGTTTAATCAACATTTCATTTCCTTTGTCTTGTGTTAGTAAGTTGTTAGTTAGCAGCAGTCGTCGCAGTCTCAGCTGTTGTTTTTCTAATTTAATATTTAATTTTTCGCCTAATTCTAAAAAAAATTAAGCGTATTTGGATGTATGTAGGTTGGTTGGTTGCTTGGTGTCAGTTAACATTTGTTAGTTTTGATTTTTATATAACTATTTAATATCTTTCATTAATTGGTTATATGATGATCTTAACCTAAATATAATGTTATAAAAATGTGTTTACATGTTATGTTATATGTTTCTTTTCTTGGTCGTAAACATGTTCATTATAAATCAGTCAAGATTTATGCAGCCTTCAAATACAGTAATAAGTAAAAGTTTTGAGAAACTAAGAATCTTTATGGATTTGTTAATATATTAACAAAATGACCAATTAACAATATAGTGATGACACACTAATGATGGACCACATGGACTTAATAAAATTACTTTGCTTTGGAAAGTTAAATAAAAGCTTCAAACTGTTTTGGTTCTAAAATGTTTATATTTTTCGTGTTATATGATCGCGTTTAAATGGCTTAAGTGCCAAAATAAACAAATTTTTCTGGAGAAAGTTTTATTTAATTATCATTGTTTTAAGTTCAAGAATGTGCACTTAAGTTATAATATCTTTGGCTGTAAATTTGTAACGGTACTTCGTACAACTATCAAATTTTGATCGTAAATTATCGCATCGCATCGATAAAATAAAATCGAATAGCATGTCACTTAAGCTATTTTCGCTGTCAGGGCTCGTTCTATTGATACCTTCACTAGTCGTGAGAATTAAAAGTGAAAAATTAATAAATGTTATTTTTTTTTTGCTGTGAATTCAAATCATAAAATGTAGTTTCCAACTCAATTAGAATAAGAAATAAACAATATACAATAACATTTACCTTAAGCATCCCACATAGGGTTTTCATTTGTTTTAAAGTGCAAATTAATTGAAATTTAACATTCAAGTTTTTATAACCTACGCTACTATGTTGTCAGGGTTTAATGACCTTGTGCTGTTGTCAAGGGATGCCCCGTACAAATGCAGTGCATTGTGTTGATTTCAGGAAAATAGGTTAGGGGAAGGAGGAAGGAGGTAGTAGTGTTTGTGGATATTTGACTTAAATTGTATTAGATTACAACTGTCCGCGGGGAATTTATTCCACGTACAGCTAGGTCGACTGATAAATGAATTCTCTCTGTAATGCATTGTGCGGTCAACTGGATGTGATCTACTAGAGAAGCGGGTAGTGCGAACTGAAACTCGGGCACTTGGAATGAGTTTGGTAATCTCAGAAGAACATTTCCCATGGTAATATCTATGGAACAGTGCTACACAACCCACATTATGACGATGTTCTAATGAGCCAATAGAGATGGATACCCTACTGTCATTGATGAGCGCCACCGCCCTCCTTTGCTCATGGTCCAGTAGCTCCAAAATAAACTTTTAAGCTCCTGCTCATATATGGAAGTTGTATTCTATTTGCGGTCGGGTGTTAGTGGTATAGATTTTAAGGAGATCAGAGGGAGTGAAGTATTTTTTGTACCGTCTTAGAAAACCAAGACACTTGAAGGCTTCTTGAAAAACATGCTCAACGAACATCACATTGAATTTTTATGCCTAAAACATCAAGAGTATCCGATTCCTCAATACCTATACCACCCATATATACAGATGACATTCTTGAATCCATGGCCCTATGGGTCAACATACAACATTGAGTCTTTACCGCATTAAAATCAACCCTATTAGTTTTACCCACTCAGAGATTGTTAAAAGCTCTTGATTGAGTGTGTCATTCATTGTCCGATTTTTGGCCCCACCTCCAAGAGGCTTGGCCTACAACTAAAGGAAAACGAATGAAAAATGCTGCTGTCATCTGCAAAAGAGAATATATAGAATGAAATGTTTAACCAAGAATGTCGTTCAGAAAGATGAGGAAAAGAGAAGGAGGAAGAACGGAACCTTGGGATAGCCCTGAAGTAGGCTGCAACTCATTAAATGAGATCCCTTCAATAACAACACGTATTGTTCGGTCTCTTCGAAAACTCGATATAAATTGAGAGAGGTTATTACTGACCCCAAATGCAATAAGCTGTGATATCAATGCACAGTGTCACACACGATCGAATGCCTTGGAAATATCTAGAGCAACCACTTTACTTTCGCCAAGAATTGCGAATGATGTTTGTAACTACCAAAAATATGTGACCTAGACTCATCCCTTCTTGTACCGATCGACAGGCGTCCTACACCGCGACATCCACAAATACAGGTGGCAATCCCCAGACAATGTAACGTGCAATCATATATATCGCTTCGAAATTAGTAGGAGGTTTATGTAAGGACGGCCAGAGTTACTGACAGCTTCAGTGATCATTAACTTCTGATAGCGAAGGAAAATTACGACCAAAAGCCGCCTATCATCAGAAGGTGTGCAGAGGCAAATACAACGAACACCGGTTGCAAGATCCCTGAACAGCTACAGCTTTCTAAGATGACGTGTGTAGCAGATTGTATTAAAGTCTCACTAGTAACTGGGCATATACCGTTACATCTTGCTGTTAAATGGCGAAAAATGTGCTCGGGTTTGGTAAAAGCATATCAAGCCATGGATTGGTAACACGACATGGAGCGCAATCGAAGAAAGGTGTAGGCTGAATATAAAATTGCAATCGGCACATAGTACCTTAGAGTTACAGCTCGGTAGAACAAATTACAACAGTGCTGAAAAAAATGTGAAGAAACAAGTCCGCAGAGACAAACGATAGTTTTATAATAACATTGCTAGTGAGGCCGAAGATGCAACACTAAAGCAGTATACAATGAAATTAGACAACTCAGTGGTGAAAATTTAAGATCAGTCCCCAATATCAAAAACTCTAATGGTAACTACTAACTACATCTGATGAACAACTTCGAAGGTGGAAGGAGTTCTTCGAATCCTCGATATTAGCAGACATTTACCATGAACACGTAGAGACATTAACACGAAGAAACCCTAGGAGGAATATACAAAAAATAACCCCATCTCTGGTGGAGATCACTAACGCAATTTCAAAATTGAAGAACAATAGAGCAACCGGCCTAGATAGCCTCACATCGGAGCTATTGAAGTACAACAACCCTGCATTGAGTCATTACATATGGCCCCTAATCTATGGAGGATGGTCTATGGACAACATCCCGACGAAGTGGAAGGAGGGTGTTATCGTTACGATCCCAAAAAAGGGAGATCTTAGCGAAGGTGCAAATTGTAGAGGCATAACGCTTCTAAATTACATCCTAAAGATATTAGCCTTTATTAAATTGGAACGTGTTTCAGCCGCTGTTGAAATCTGTCTACGTAAAGAACAAGCTGGCTTCAGATGGAACCGGTCATGCGTAGATCACATCAACTCCTTAACAATAATCGCAATCAATCGAATGGACTTTCCTAATCTCAGGAGAATATTTCCCATGGTAATATCTATAGAACTGTGCTATACAACCCACATTTCGACGATGTTCTAATGAGTCAATAGAGTTGAATACCCTACTGTCATTGCTGAGCGCCTACGCGCTCCTCTGTACATGGTCCAGTAGCTCCAAAATAGACTTTGAAGCTCCTGCTCATATAAGGGAGTTGTATTCCATTCTCGGTCGGATGTAAGTGGTATAGATTTTAAGGAGATCAGAGGGAGTGAAGTAATTTTTACACCGTTTTAGAAAACCAAGATACTTGAATGCTTCTTTCGAGGCTTGAAAAACTTGCTCGTTCCAACGAACATCATATTGAATACTGATGTCTAGAACATCAAGAGTATCCGACTCCTCAATACATATACCACTTATATATACAGATGACATTCTTGAATCCATGGCCCTATGGGTAAACATAAAACATTGAGTCTTTATCGTATTAAAATCAACCTTACTAGCTTTACCTCGCTCGGAGATTGTTAACAAGTCTTGGTTGAGTATGTCATTAATTGTTTGCCTTCTGCCCCCAACCTCCAAGAGGCTTGGCCTACAATTAAAGGCAAGTGAATGACAAATGCTGCAGTTATCTGCAGAAGAGTATATGGAATGAAAAGTTTGACCAAGAAGGTCGTTGAGAAAGATGAGGAAAATAGAAGGAGGAATAACGGAACCTTGGGGTACTCCTGAGTTAAGCTGAAACCCATTAAATGAGACCCCATCAATAACAACACGTATTGTTCGGTCTCTTAGAAAACTCCATATAAATCGAGAGAAGTCATTACTGACCCCAAATGCAATAAGCTTTGATATCAATCCACCGTGGCACACACGATCGAATGCCTTGGAAATATCTAGAGCAACCACTTTACTTTCGGCAAAATTGCGAATGATGTTTGCAACTACCAAAAATATTTGACCTAGACTCACCCTTTATTGTACCGATCGACTGGCGTCCTACACCGCGACATCCACAAATACACGTGGCAATCCCCACACAATGTAACGCGCAATCAAATAGATCACTTCGAAATTAGTTTGTTAGAAGTTTATGTGTTGCCCTATGGCCGTACGGACGGCCAGAGGTACTAACAGCTACAGTGATCATAAATTTCTGATAGGGGAGGTAAAACTACGACCCAAATGCATTAAGCTTTGATATCAATGCATTGTGCCACACACGATCGAATGTCTTGGAAATATCTAAAGCAACCACTTTACTTTCGCCAAAATTGCGAATGATGTTTGTAACTATCAAAAATATTTGACCTAGATTCATCCTGTATTGTACCGATCGACTGGCGTCCTACACCGCGACATCCACAAATACACGTGGAAATCCCCAAATAATGTAGCGCGCAATCAAATAGATCACTTTGAAATAAGTAGGAAGTTTATGTGTTGCCTTATGGCCGTAAGGACGGCCAGAGGTACCGACATATACAGTGATCATAAACTTCTGATGTGCAGAAGCAAATACAACTTACACCGGTTGCAAGACCCCTCAACAGCTATAGCTTTCTCAAATGACGTGTGTAGCAGATTGAACAAAAGTCTCACAAGTAACTGGGCAGATATCGCTTGCCGTTAAATGGCGAAAAATGTGCTCGGGTGTAGTAAACAGCATATCAAGCCATGGATTGGTAACACGACATGGAGCGTAATCGAAGAAAGGTGTAGACTGATTATTAAATTGCAATCGGTACATAGTCCCTTAGAGTTACAGCTCGGTAGAACAAATTACAACAATGCTGATAAAAATGTGAAGAAACTAGTCCGCAGAGACAAACAACAGTTTTATAATAACATTGCTAGTGAGGCCGAAGATGCGGCACTAAAAGGGGCAACACTACAGAAGTTAGACAACTCAGTGGTGAAAATTTAAGATCAGTCCCCAATATCAAGGACTCTTATGGTAGAACGCTAACTACATCTGATGAACAACTTCGAAGGTGGAAGGAGTTCTTCGAATCCTCGATATTATTAAACAACTACCATGAACCCTTAGAGACATTAACACGGAGAAACCCTAGGAGGAATATACAAACACCAACCCCATCTGTGGCGAAGGTCACTAACGTAATCTCAAAATTGAAGAACAATAAAGCAACCGGCCTAGATAACTTCACATCGGAGCTATTGAAGTACAACAACCCTGTGTTGAGTCATTACATATGGCCCCTAATCTATTAAGCATGGTCTACGTACAACATCCCGTCGAAGTGGAATGAGGGTGTTATCGTTACGATCCCAAAAAAAGGGAGACCTTAGCGAAGGTGGAAATTGTAGAGGCATAACGCTCCTAAATTACATCCTAAAGATAGAAGTAGCCTTTAGTATCTTGGAACGTATTTTCCCCGCTATTGAGACATGTCTGCGTAAAGAACAAGCTGGGTTCAGACGTAACCGATCATGCATAGATCACATCAGCTCATTAAGAATAATTGTAGACCAATCAATCGAATGGAATTCCCCACTTTACCTAATTTTTGTCGATTTTGAACGTGCATTTGATGCAATAAATAAATAGTGATGCTATATGGTACTGTCTTCGTATCGTGGGAATACCGGACAAAATCATCACCATCATTCAAGCGCCCTACTGCGATGCTCAATGCAGAGCCCGATTCAAAGGTATAGATAGTGAATATTTCAATATAAACTGTGGAGTAAGACAAGGGTGTGCACACTCTCCTACACTATTTCTACTCGCATTAGATATGGTAGTGTCAAAGACTAATACCAAAGCACCGGACGGTATCCAGTGGCACCTGAACCAGCGACTTCAGTTATTTGGGTAGTATAATAAATACAGATGGTGGTGCGGAAGCTAACGTTAAAAGCAGAATCAACAAGGGTCGTCACGCATATGCCTCTCTTCAACGAATCTGGCAGTCTTCTAAAATATCCATAATATTAGGATATTTAACACAAGTGTTAAGTCGGTTCTGCTATATTGAAGTGAGACTTGGAAAGTTACGAACACAATCTCCAAAAAATTACAAGTATTCATAAAGAAATGTTCAAGGGGGATACTTATTTTATAAATTTTCAAAGCATATTTAAATAATTTAATTAATTAATATATTTATTATCTATAATATTAAAAGGCTAGGCGATTTCTTCTGACTGATGTTTTGTTCTACCGTTTTATCCCGATTTTGACCAAACGTATATTATTTGAAAGGTATTTCTTTTTAGCCGATTTGCAGATTTACAGATTTTTAACTTTTTTATTTTGTTTTGAGTAAATTGCATTTAAAGTTGCTACTAACACATATATAAAATTATAAAATGCTATGTGTGTGTTTATTAAATTTGTTAATGTTTTTGTAATAAAAATGAGTTTGTTTTTTGTGTTGATTTTTGAATTGGTTATAGTTGATTAGCATACCTTTAGGGTCTTTATTTAATGAAAAAATAAAATTTCGTAGAATTTGCGCTCGAATTTCGAGGGCTGGAATCTGCTAGTTTATTTTATATTTTTAATTTGATTTACTAATTTATCGCTTTTCGTCCAAAGGTACAGCTAAAATTGTGTAATAATAATTTTTTTCCCAATATACCAAAAAGCCTCTTACAGGTTAAAAAAATTGTTTTGTTAATATTCTAAAATGGCGACTTCCCTAAATGAATCGCTACTTTACACACCGTTCACCTCACTGTGCAGCGTTCACATGCTATAGCGAAAGAAAACATCTGTAGTCGTCATTATTAATCTTTCGTTGATAGTCATAATACGCGAGACTTAGAGGGTGAAACAATCGCAAATAGCTGTCATTTTGAAATATTTTCAATAAATTTTAAGATATTTACCAAGTGATTAAGTTATTTTTTTTTTGATCTTCGCACAAACACAAATCGAAAACCTTCCAATACATTGTAACCCACTTTAACAAAAATATGTTCAAATGCGTTAAACATAGTTCTCAATTAAAAATTACCCCCATTATTAATAACACAATTTAAGTCAATTACAATCCTGCCATTTTCTTTTTTTGTTGCTTTATTGAAATTTCAATAAAAATGTTTCGCTGTTCGTGGACATGCCTCGGATTCGCTTGGAATTGATCGCTCTTTATCACCTCCGATAAATTTCTGCTTTAACTTCATTTAATTTAAATCACAACAATTATTCATTGGAATCAATGATCATCATCACTACAATTAATAATTTATTGTAGAAGTGTAGGAATTGACAAACAGGATAACTAATCGTATATAATAAGGCAGGCACCTGACTGTGACTTAAGGTAGTCAATGCACTTTCCCGCTCAGTGGGACGGTACAGCCTTAGCAGAATTACTGCATAAAAAAAATAAACAAGGTTTTTTCAAAGATAATTAACTTTTATAAAAATGCTTTACTATGCTTAATGATCAACGATTTTTTTTAACGCGCCAATATATGAATGGCAATTGTATAAATTCCTGTAGTGGCTTTGTGGCTTTCCAAGGCAACAACACTGAAAGGAAAACAACAGTATCCAAAGATATTGTTGCTTTCAACAGTACACTTCATTTGTCTAGGCAAAAGAATGCATTTGTCATTTGCAGCTCAGCATGTACGCAGACCTTTTTTGCAAGCTTTAGTTTATTTATTTTTATTTGTTGTATTTTTTCTTTTTTTTTTTTGGGCTAGGCAAAATGTAAAATAACTTTAAAAAGAGGATGAACTATGTTTAAGACTCACACAAAATAGAGACAAGTGTGACCAACTAAGAAAAAAACTACATTGACAATGGAAATTGAACAATTTTGAAAATAAAAATTTAATATTTTTAAAATAAATTGGAAAATTATGAGAATTTAAAAGATAAATTGTTGTATTTTGCAATGAAGTTTAAAATTTGATACTTAAAATGAAAAGTTTTGAAATTAAATTGAAAAAAAAATTAAGAAAATAATTTGATAATAGAAATTCGAAATTATATTAAACAAGTTTAGTAATAAATTGAAAAGTTTTGAAATAATTTAGTAATATATTTATACCCACCTCAGTGGCAGAGGGTATATATAGGTTTGTCATTCCGTTTGTAACGCATAGAAATAAATTCCTGAGACCCCCAAAAAAATATACTGTCTTGATCCTTATAACAAGGGAAGTTGATTTGCCGATGACCGTCTGTCCGTCTATCTGTGGAAATCAAGATCACGCCGTCAATATCTAAGCTAGAGCGTTCGCTTTGGTATAAAATCGTTTATCAACATTCAATAGGAGTTGCTATTTAAAATCGTCAAAATCGGTCAAAGAGTTCACGAGCTATGAATGAAACTTTGAAAAAACTCTTGAAATAATAAAATTTTTCAGTGTGTTTGTTGTTTTTCTTAAGATATGTTGTAATTCGTATATGTTGTAATTCTTCGTACTGTTGAAGTCATTACAGTTGTGTGCATATTAATACTGCACGTGTCACATTGGCCTAAGCAAGTTTTACCGAATATTTTTTTAACATTAAAATTAAATATTAAAAATTGAAAATTAATAAAAATATAAAGTGGAAAATGAAAAATTAAAAATTAAAAATGGAAAATAAAAGATGAAAAATGGAAAATGAAAAATGGAAAATGAAAATTGAAAATTGAAAAATGGAAAATGAAATTTCAAAATTGAAAAACAAAAAATGGAAAATGAAAAATGAATATGAAAAATTGAAAATCGGAAATGAAAAATAAAAAATTAAAAATGGAAAATGAAAAATAAAAATGGAAAACGAAAAGCAATAAATGAAAAGGAAAATGAAAAATTAAAAATAGAAAATGAAAAATTAGAAATTAGAAATGGATAATGAGAAATGGAAAATGGAACATGAAAAGTGAAAATTGAAAAATGAAAAATGGAAAATGGAAAATTAAAAATGCAAAATGGAAAATTAAAAATGAAAAATGTAAAAAGTAAAATGAAAAATGAAAAATGAAAAATGAAAAATGGAAAATGGAAAATGGAAAATGGAAAATGAAAAATGGAAAATGAAAAATGAGAAATGGAAAACGGAAAACGAAAAATTAAAAATGGAAAATGGAAAATTAAAAATGAGAAATGAAAATTGAAAAATGGAAAATGAAACATGGAAAATGGAAAGTGAATAAGGAAAAATGAAAAATGGAAAATGAAGAATTAAAAATGGAAATGGAAAATGAAAAATTCTAAATTAAAAATGGCAAATGGAAAATTAAAAATGAAAAATGGAAAGTGGAATATGGAAAATGAAAAATGGAAAATGAAAATATTAAAATTAAAAATGAAAAATGGAAAATGGAAAATGAAAAATTAAAAACTAAAAATGGAAAATGAAAAATAGAAAATGAGAAATTAAAAAAAAAATAGTTACGAAAAACGGAAGATGAAAATTGAAAATTGAAAAGTGAAAAATAGAAAATGATAAATTAAAAAAGAAAATTGAAAATGAAAAATGGAAAATGGAAAATGAAAAATTAGAAATGGATAATGAGTAATGGAAAATGGAACATGAAAAGTGAAAATTGAAAAATGAAAAATGGAAAATGAAAAATGCAAAATGGAAAATGAAAAATTAAAAATGAAAAATGTAAAATGAAAAATTAAAAAGGAAAAATGAAAAATGAAAAATGGAAAACGGAAAACGAAAAATTAAAAATGGAAAATGGAAAATTAAAAATGAGATATGAAAATTGAAAAATGGAAAATGAAACATGGAAAATGGAAAGTGAAAAATGAAAAATGGAAAGTGGAAAATGAAAAATTCGAAATTAAAAATGGCAAATGGAAAATGAAAAATGAAAACTGGAAAGTGAAATATGGAAAATGAAAAATGGAAAATGAAAATATTAAAATTAAAAATGGAAAATGGAAAATAGAAAATGGAAAATGAAAAATTAAAAACTAAAAATGGAAAATGAAAAATAGAAAATGAGGAATTAAAAAAAAAATTAGATACGAAAAACGAAAGATGAAAATTGAAAAGTGAAAAATGGAAAATGATAAATTAAAAAAGAAAATTGAAAATGAAAAAGGTGGAGGGTAACAAGGATTCGGCCCAACCGAATTTAACACTCTTACTTGTTTTAAAATAAAATTGATAAATTAAAGAAATAAAAATCGGTCAACGTTTGAAGCAAAAACAAAATTAACTAAAATTGCAAAATGTTTAGATTAATTCTAAGAATTTAGTAGCTAAAGTCAGCAAGTTTTCAACTAAACTGAAGAATTTGAAATAAAATGGAAAAATTTTTAAATTATTTTCAAATTAAGTAAGGAATTTTGAAAAGTTTTGAAATGAAATTCAAAAAATTTTTAAGCTAAACTTGGGAATTTTTAAACTAAATTAAATTCATTGAACTATTTCGAAAGAAAATTAAGAAATGCAGAAAAAACTCAACTTTTTGAATTTAATAACTAATTATGAAATTTACTTGAACAATTTTGAAATTAAATTGAGCAATTTTTATATTAAAATGATCGATTTAAAAAAAATATTAAATTTTTAAATTAAATTGAGTATTTTTAAAATAAAATTCAACAATTTTAAAATTAAATTGAAATATTTTTTATTGAATTTTTAAAATTTTAAATTATATTGAGCAATTTTGAAATTTAGTTGAACAATTTTGAAATAGAATGGAGCAATTTTTGTATTAAAATGATCAATTAAAAAAAAAAAATATATATAAATTTTGAAATTAAATTGAATATTTTAAAAATGAAATTGAACAACTTTAAAATTAAATTGAAATGTTTTTTATTGAATTTTTAAAATTTTAAATTATATTGAACAATTTTGAAATTAAATGGAGCAATTTTTATATCAAAATGATCAATTTAAAAAAAAAAATATATAAATTTTGAAATTAAATTGAACATTTTAAAAATAAAATTGAACAATTTTAAAATTTAATTGAAATATTTTTTATTGAATTTTTAAAATTTTAAATTATATTGAACAATTTTGAAATAAAATGGAGCAATTTTTATATTAAAATGATCAATTTAAAAAAAAATATATATAAATTTTGAAATTAAATTGAATATTTTCAAAATGAAATTGAACAATTTTAAAATTAAATTGAAATGTTTTTTATTGAATTTTTAAATTTTTATATTACATTGAACAATTTTGAAATTTACTTGAACAGCTTTGAAATAAAATTGAGCAACTTTTATGTTAAAATGATCAATAAAAAAATATATATAAATTTTTAAGTTAAATTGAATATTTTAAAAATAAAATTGAACAATTTTAAAATTAAATTGAAATATATTTTATTGAATTTTTAATATTTTAAATTATATTGAACAATTTTGAAATTTAGTTGAACAATTTTGAAATGAAATGGAGCAATTTTTATATTAAAATGATCAATTAAAAAAAAAATATATGGAAATTTTGAAATTAAATTGAATATTTTAAAAATAAAATTGAACAATTTTAAAATTAAATTGAAATATTTTTTATTGAATTTTTAAAATTTTAAATTATATTGAGCAATTTCGAAATTTAGTTGAACAATTTTGAAGTAAAATGGAGCAATTTTTATATTAAAATGATCAATTAAAAAAAAAAAATATATAAATTTTGAAATTAAATTGAACATTTTAAAAATAAAATTTAACAATTTTAAAATTTAATTGAAATATTTTTTATTGAATTTTTAAAATTTTAAATTATATTGAACAATTTTGAAATTAAATGGAGCAATTTTTATATTAAAATGGTCAATTTAAAAAAACAATATATAAATTTTGAAATTAATTTGAATATTTTAAAAATGAAATTGGAAAATTTTAAAATTAAATTGAAATGTTTTTTATTGAATTTTTTAAAATTTTATATTATATTGAACAATTTTGAAATTTACTTGAACAGGTTTGAAATAAAATTGAGCAATTTTTGTGTTAAAATGATCAATAAAAAAAATATATATAAATTTTTAAATTAAATTGAATATTTTAAAAATAAAATTGAACAATTTTAAAATTAAATTGAAATATTTTTTATTGAATTTTTAAAATTTTAAATTATATTGAGCAATTTTGAAATTTAGTTGAACAACTTTGAAATAAAATGGAGCAATTTTTATATTAAAATGATCAATTTAAAAAAAAGTATATAAATTTTGAAATTAAATTGAACATTTTAAAAATAAAATTGAACAATTTTAAAATTTAATTGAAATATTTGTTATTGAATTTTTAAAATTTTAAATTATATTGAACAATTTTGAAATATAATGGAGCAATTTTAATATTAAAATGATCAATTAAAAAAAAATATATATATAAATTTTGAAATTAAATTGAATCTTTTAAAAATAAAATGAACATTTTTAAAATTAAATTGAAATATTTTTTATTAAATTTTTAAAATTTTAAATTATATTGAACAATTTTGAAATTAATTTGGTAAATTAAGAAAATTTTTAAATTAAAGTTAAACACGTTGAAACTAAATTAAATTCATTGAACTATTTCGCAATGAAATTAATAAATACTTAAAAAACTCAACTTTTTTAAATTAAATAAACACTTTTTAAATTTAATTGAACAGTTTTGAAATAAAATTGCGCAATTTTTATATTAAAGTGATCGATTTAAAAAAAAATATATAAATTTTTAAATTTTAAAATTAAATTGAGATATTTTTTAATGAAATTTTAAAATTTTAAATTATATTGAACACTTTTGAAATTTAATTGAACAATTTTGAAATAAAATTGAGCAATTTTTACACTAAAATGATCAATTTAAAAAAATATGTAAATTTTTAAATTAAATTGAGTATTTTTAAAATAAAATTGAACAATTTTAAATTAAATTGAAATATTTTTAATTGAATTTTTAAAATTTTAAATTATATTGAGCAATTTTGAAATTTAGTTGAACAATTTTGAAATAAAATTTAGCAATTTTTATATTAAAATGATCAATAAAAAAAAATATATAAATTTTTAAATTAAATTGAGTATTTTTAAAACAAAATTGAACAATTTTACAATTAAATTGAAATATTTTTTAATAAAATTTTAAAATTTTAAATTATATTGAACAATTTTGAAATTAATTTGGTAAATTAAGAAAATTTTTAAATTAAAGTTAAAAACGTTGAAACTAAATTAAATTCATTGAACTATTTCGAAATGAAATTAATAAATGCTTAAAAAACTCAACTTTTTTAAATTAAATAAACACTTTTGAAATTTAATTGAACAATTTTGAAATAAAATTGAGCAATTTTTATATTAAAATGATCTATTTAAAAAAAAATACACAAATTTTTAAATTAAATTGAATATTTTAAGAATAAAATTGAACAATTTTGAAATTAAATTGAAATATTTTTTATTGAATTTTTAAAATTTTAAATTATATTGAACAATTTTGAAATTAATTTGGTAAATTAAGAAAATTTTTAAAATAAATTTAAAAACATTGAAAATAAATTAAAGAATTTTGTAACTAAATTGAATAATTGTAAATTTATATTAAATCCTTTTTAAACTAAACTTTAAAATTTTATATTATATTGAAAACTTTTTTTTTTAAATTAAAGCAAATTTGAGAATCTTCTAAGAATGTTTATATTAAGTGGAACTATTTTGAAACCAAAATTAAAAGTATTGAATATAAACTGTTCTAGTTAGAAATTAAACTGAACAATTTTGAAAACCAACTGAACAATTTTAAAAGTAAACAGCAAAGTTTTAAAATTATATTGGAATATTGGAAAATTTTGGAAATTTGAACCTAAAAGAACAACTTTGAAATTAAATTGAACAATTTCAAATTCAGTTTTTATATTTGAAATTATACTGAACAGTTTTTTTTTAATTAAATAGGGAATTTTTAAAAGTTTTAAAAGTACACACTGAAACATTTTGAAAGTAGATTTGAGAATTTTAAATTCAAATGAAGCAGTTGAGGGCATTTTGGATTAAAATGGAAATATATTCAAATTAAATTGAAAAGAATTTTGTAACAAAACTGAACAATAGTGAAAATAAATGAGATATTTAGCAATTAAAAAGAACAATTTTGAAATCGAATAGAACAATTCTCAAATTAAATTGGTAAATTTAGAAAAAAAATTTAAATAAATTTAAAATAAGTTTAAAAGCTTTGGAAAAATATTTAAAAATTTTCTAATTAAAGTAAAAACATTTGATCTTGAGCCTGAACAATTTCAAACTCAATCATTAAATTGAAACACTTTTAAATAAAATTTTTAAATTCAAAATTATATTGAACAATTTTGAAATTAAACGTGCAAACTTAGAAAATTATTTAAATTTAATTTAAAAAAAAATTTGAAACTAAGTTAACCAAAAATTTTTTTAAGTTGAAATTGAAAGTTGAAATGAAGTCGAACTATTTTGAAATTAAATTTAGAAGTTCTAATATGGGAAATTTTTGAAATTTTGGAAATTTTTATATTGAACAATTTTGTAAGTAAATGATGCTATTTAGAAACTGAAATAAACACTTAAAAAATTTAAAATGAAAAGGTTTTAATTAAATTGGTAAATATATAATATTTTTAAAATCCATTTTGAAGTAAAATTGAAAACTTTTAAATTCAGAAAATTGTGTAATTAAACTATTTTTTAAATAAACTTCAAAATTTTTAAAATAGATTGAACATTTTTAACATCAAAACGGTCAATTTTGAAAAAATATATGATAATTTTTGAATTTAAATTTAAACATTTTTGTATTAAATTGAACAAGTTTGAAAACATAATAAAAGATTTTGAAATTGAGTTTGACAATTTCAAATAAAATTTAATAAAATTTTAAATTTATTTCGAATATTTTAAAATTGATTTATTGTGAGATAAAATAGGAAATTGTGAAAGTTTTGAAAACGGATTTGAGAATTTTTAAAAAAATTTAATTTTGAAATAATATTGCATAATTTTAAATCTAAACTGAAAACATGAAATTAAATTGAACTATTGCGAAAGGAAATTATATTTTTTAAAATTTAAAAATTTTTAATTTGTATAGAAAAATTTTGAAAATTAGCTGCTTCATTTACATTATGATCTGAACAATTTTGAAATTCCATTGAAGAATTAAAAAAGAAAAACATTCAAAAATTTTGAAATAAATTGATTAAGTTTGGGGAAAAAATTGATATATTTTTCAATTTAACTGTACAGATTGCAAAGTAAATTAAAAGGTTTTCAAATCGAATTCAACAGTTTGAAATTAAATTGAAAAATGGTGAAAAACAAGATTTTTTATCATTAAATAAATAATTTAGAAATTTAATTGAACAATTTTGAAATAAAATTGAGCAATTTTTATATTAAATTGATCAATTTAAAAAAATATGTAAATTTTTAAATTAAAGTGAACAATTTCAAAACAAAATGAAAATATTTTCAATTAAATTGAAATATTTTTAAATTAAATTTTAAAATTTTGAAATTAAGTTGGTAAATTTTGAAATTTTTTAAGTAAATTTTAAATAAATATAAAAATTGTAGAACAAAATATAACATTTTTAAAATTAAATTGTAATATCTTTATATAAAATTTTTAAGTTGTGAATTATATTGAACAATTTTGAAATTAAATTGGGTAAATTAGAAATGGTTCAAAATGAATTTAAAAAGTTTGAAACTAACTTAACCAATTTTAATATCTAATTGCTCAATAAAAAAATTAATTTGAAATTAAATTTTGCAATTTCAAAACTAAATTGGACAATTTTAGAACTAATTTGAAAAATTTTTAAATTAAATTCTAAAATTTTAAATTATATTGCACAATTTTTTCAAATTGAAATTGAAAACTTAAATTAAGTAGAACTATTTTGAAATTAAATTTATTAAAACTAAGAAATTTTGTAGTTATATTGAACACTTTTAGAAATTAAACCAAAAAATTTTTTAAGATGGTTTTATTAAATTGGTAAATTTATACAAAATTTTAAAATCTAGTTTGAAAAAAATTGAAGAATTTTAACACTACAAAATTTTGTAACTAAAAAAATCATGTGAGTCCGATCACAGGGGAGATGTGTAAACATCTAGTAATTAAAGATTTTTTATGGCACTTTTTTAAAATCAAAACAGAAAGCGTCATCTATGTACCATTTATGATGAATTTCATGTAAAAATCGAGATGCATTGAACCCGACCCCCTCAGATATCGATGAAATTTTGTTCATAGATAAATTTGATCAATACAAACAAACCCTCATTTTTAGAAATGACTGTTTTGCGATTTTTTGGGCGTGGCACAGTGGGAAATTTTTCGAAAAAAACGCGAAAATAGTCGAAAAGTGCTCCATTTAAAATGCATAACTCAGAATCGGCTGAACCGATTTCCATGATCTTGGTATCATTAAAAAGATATTTTAACAGGCTTTATGACACGTTTGAAAAAAAAAATAAAAAATACACTGTAAAAAATTTTATAACAAAAAGAAATTTTTAAATAACGAAAAAACCAAAAAGATCAAGGATTTTTTACAGTGTATTATTTTTTTAGAAAGGTTTATCCTTCACCTATACCATATCCAAAAAGTAAAATGGGTTCTTTTTTAGTTTTTTTTATATAATTTTTTAAGTAGTGTCACTTCTAGTAATACGTACCGAAAGTTTTTGAAATAATTCGAATAACAGCGAAAATATCAGGTCACATTCTTACACATTTACAAAATAGTTCAACAATTCTAACACGGCAACAATTCTGCACGGCATCTTGTACAAGAAATGCATAATTTTCAGCAAAGGCCATTTGAATTAACATTTCTCCTGATAACAGCGCCGCTCTTTTATTGCTAATAAATTCAGATTGTCGCTTTGCTATGAGATGATGCGGAATCAGAACTTTGATGTGTTCAGTAAAATCGCTGACAAATGATTCTCGGTTGGTGGTTAACGTTTCCAGAACACATCTAATCATTGTATTCCACTTTTTGGATAATATTTCTTCAGTTTGGTTATTTTCAAAATGTTTTAGCATATGCGTTTTTAGATTATTTAAATTTTTGAAGCAGTGACCACACATTGAAACGCAACACTCGCGTTTTTGTATGTCACCATTACAAACAACGAATTTTAGAACATCTTTGTAGTCGGTAAATGTGCATTTTCCTTCAAAACAAAATGATTTTAAGCGACTTTTTTCAAACATCAATTTCATATTCTGATGCAATGTGCATACACAGATATTTTGCTGGTTTCCAACTCCAAGTTTCATACAATTTTTTGGCCTTAACATTGTAAATTTTGTAAAACCAACTTTGGCCAAGGGATGTTTTTTTTAAAATTCGTAGTAAGATTCGCGTAGTGAAGATAACATCAGTCTTTTTTGAACTTTTTCACGTAAGTTTCCTTGTTTAATAGTAATTGAATCTTGCGATCCTGGCATCATTCGGCTAATTTCATCATCTTCATAAAATAATTTGACTGTGCTTAGAGTTTCGGTTGGTAAACTACGTCTGCTCATTTTTAAAAGATTGATATCTGCAAACTTCGTTTTATTCCTTTGGATATCTTTACTTTTTTTGATACAATCGTGAGATATATCATCCCCAAAACGATCTTTAATTTCTGCGTGACACATATTGATTGGTAAGAGAGATAAAAGTTTTTGCTTTTCCAAAAGATTTGAACTGTTCTCTATTTGATATTTGATGTTTTGCAAAATTTCTTCGTAAATGGCTTTGACGTTTTCAAGTTGCGCTGAAAAATCAGATAATGGATCAGCTCCAAGTGAATCTGCTATATTTTCCAAAATTTGCACTGATTTTCTATTTCTGTATGCATCTCGTTTGATATATTTCCTTTTAAGAGGCGTCAATTGGTTTGGTAGATGAGGAATAATGTGATCATTTATATTTTCAATGAGTTCGTTGCTTTCGATGTTTGCATTACGGCTGGTACAAGTTGGAAGTTCATTCAATTCTTCGCTAATTTCATCGCTGGGCGTTATTGGTAAATAATTTGAGACTTCATTCTGCTCCACGTTGGATTCATTACGACTGCGCGCTTTTCTCAGTGTATTCCGGCAAGTTTCGCAAATACGGCTACAATGAATGTTGGCGACAGCTGGAAAATACTCAATTATATATGCAGTCTCGTTCTCACTTATTTTACGAAGCGAAGCGCAACACTTATTAGATATTTTTATGCATCTGTACTTATTGTTTGAATTCATATTCACTCAAATTTTTAAAATATATGCGTAAAAATTGTAATGGGATATCTTGGCTTCTCGAAACTGTTTATAATTATGAATTTCGGTACGTTGCACTTTAAAAATATGGACTTGTAATTTTCGCGTTCGTCGACACTTGTTGAATGAGTAAAATCTATTTATACTGTGTATTGTTCACTAGTATACTGACAGGTACTTATAAGTGGGTGCATATTTTTTTACGGTGGCTATATACCTGTTTCACCATGTGCGAGTTTTAAATTTTCCGAATAATGACCACCCTTAAATGTGGGTTGAATTTCTGTAAAAAAAGTCATTCAGGTAGCCAACTGAAAAACCCAAATAATTAAAAATTACTTTGCTTACGCAATCATAAAAATTAAATAACCCTTTGTTTATTCCGTTTTGTTAATTCTGAGAATCATAAAAAATATGATCGAGGGATTTCCGAAGAATGTTGTGCATATGTAGAGCAAATTTTTGAAATTCATACCTTTACTCAATTGCGAATAAAAGCGAATTGAGTTGGCAAATCATGTGTTGTAGTGTGTTATTTTACATGTAAATATAAAATATAAGGGCAATTACTAGAAGTGACACTACTTAAAAAATTATATAAATAAAACTAAAAAAGAACCCATTTTACTTTTTGGATATGGTATAGGTGAAGGATAAACCTTTCTAAAAAAATAATACACTGTAAAAAGCCCTTGATCTTTTTGGTTTTTTCGTTATTTAAAATTTTCTTTTTGTTATAAAACTTTTTACAGTGTATTTTTTTTAATTTTTTTCAAACGTGTTATAAAGCCTGTTAAAATATCTTTTTAACGATACCAAGATTATGGAAATCGGTTCAGCCGATTCTGAGTTACTGCATTTTAAATGGAGCACTTTTCGACCATTTTCGCGTTTTTTCGAAAACTTTCCCACTGTGCCACGCCCAAAAAAATGGCAAAACAGTCATTTCTAAAAATGAGGGTTTGTTTGTATTGATCAAATTTAGCTATGAACAAAGTTTTATCGATATCTGAGGTGGTCGGGTTCAAAATTTCAGTTTTATCTTGATTTTTAAATTAATTCATCTTATACCAATCAATTGTAGAAGCTCTGCTAATATAAAAATATTTATTATTTATTATTTCAACCGTTTAATTTTTAATTTTTCGTTTTTTTGTTTTCATTTTTCATTTTTCGTTTTTAATTTTTAATTTTTTATTTTTAATTTTTTCATTTTTCGTTTCTCGCTTTTCACTTTGGTTTTTAATTTTTCTTTTTTCATTTTTAATTTTTTTTAATTTTTCATTTTTCGTTTTTAATTTTTTATTTTTAATTTTTTCATTTTTCGTTTCTCGCTTTTCACTTTGGTTTTTAATTTTTCCTTTTTCATTTTTAATTTTTTAATTTTTCATTTTTCGTTTCCGGTTTTGCATTTCTCATTTTTCGTTTTTATTTTTAATTTTTTATTTTTCATTTTTTTTTATATTTTTTTTCATTTCTCATTTCTCATTTTTCTCTTTTTATTTTTAATTTTTTATTTTCTATTTTTCATTTATTTTTAATATCTCATTTTTCATTTTTTAATTTTCATTGTTTATTTTTAATTTTTCATTGTTCATTTTTTATCTTTAATTCTTTACATATTATTTTTCACTTTTTATTTTTTCATTTTTTATTTTCATTTTTAATTTTTTATTATTCATTTCTTATTTTTAATTCTTATTTTTCATTTCTCATTTTTATTTTTCATTTTTTATTTTTAATTTTTTTTTTTTATATTTTATTTTTCATATCTCATTTTTCCCTTTTTATTTTTAATTTTTTATTTTCTATTTTTAATTTTCTATTTTTCATTCTTCATTTTTCATTTTTTATTTTTCATTGTTTATTTTTAATTTTTCATTGTTCATTTTTTATTTTTAATTCTTTACATATCATTTTTCATTTTTTATTTTTTAATTTTTTATTTTCATTTTTCATTTTTAATTTTTTATTACCTAATTCTTATTTTTAATTCTCATTTTTCATTTCTCATTTTTATTTTTCATTTTATTTTTCATATTTCATTTTTCATTATTCATTTTTCGTTTTTTATGTTTTATTTTCAATTTTTATTTATTTTTTTTTTCATTTATTATTTTTCATTTTCAAACATATCATAATTTTTCACCAATACAATCATAAGTCACACCGATTTTGTCTTACGTCTTACATCTCACATTTCTTACGGCTCACATGTTACGCTGTTTTTGTGATTGTATTGTGAAATAGAAATTTACCCCCCTGCGCGATTAGATGTTTACACATCAAAAACAATTGAAAATTAAACTGAAAAATTTTGGAAATTTTTAAATGGGCCAATGTTGAATTTGCAGTGAGTAATTTTGGAGTTAAACAGAAAAATTTTGGAATTAAACTGAACAATTTTGAAAACAAATTGAGCAATTAGTAATAAAATCAAACAAGTTTGAAAATATAAATGGAAAATTGAAGAATTATAAAACTAACTTTTGCAGTTTAAAAATTAGAGTGGATCACTTTGCAGTAATTTTGGGAAAATTTGAAGTTAACTTGAGTAATTTTGGAACTAAACTCAACAATATTAAAACTAAATTGAACAATTCTACAAAAACAAATTCAACAATTTTTAATTAAATCAATTAAGTTTAAAAATAAAAATTTAAGTAATTTAGAATTAAATTGAGCAATTAATTTTGAAATTAAAGTGAAAAATTTTGAATTAAATTAGCGAAATTTTTAAATTTAATTGAACAATTTTGAAAACAAATTCAACAATTTTAAATATAATTTTGGCACTTTTGTAATTATGTAGATAATTTTCAAAATAATTTGGGAAATGTTGAGACATTTGGAAATTTTTAAATAAGATTTAAAAATTTTGTAATTAAACTGAACAATTCTGAAAATAAATTGGACTATCCTATAAACAAAAATTGCAAATATTTTTAATGAAATCAAAGAAGTTTGCAAATCTATAATATTAATAGCCTAGGCGATTTCTTGTGACCGATGTTTTGTTCTGCCGTTTTATTCCGATATTGACCAAACGTATATTATTTGAAAGGTATTTCTTTTCAGCCTTTTTGCAGCTTTACAGACTTTTACATTTTTTCCTTTATTTGGAGTAAATTGCATTTGTGCATACACAAAATTATACAATGCTATGTATGTGTTTATTAAATTTGTCAATGTGTGTGTAATAAAAATGAGTTTGTTTTTTTTTGCGTTGATTTGCGAATTGCCTTAATTCATTAGCATACCTTTAGGGTCTTTATTTAATGAAAAAAATAAAATTTCCTAGAATTTGCACTCGAATTTCGGGGGCTGGAATCTGCTAGTTTAAATTGAAGCGCTTTGTAAATAGATTGGATCATTTTAAAATAAATTGAACAATTATAAAAGTAATTGAAGTGATTTTGAAATAATGTTGTCCACATTTTGGAATAAAATAGGGAAATTTGAAAATTAAATTGAGCAATTTTGAATATTAATTGAACAATTTTAAGATTCATTTGAGCACTTTTGTAATTTAAGTAAACAATTTTGAAAATAAAACAAGACATGATAATTTTGAATTTTAGATTCGTATTTTATAATGGTACTTTCAACATGAACTTCTTTTAGTCCATTAGGAAAATTCTCAAGTATCAGAATTTTCCGAAATTTCAAACTTTCCATTTTCCAAAAGTGGCAAATTTGAAATAGCAAACAAACTAGAAGGTATATATAATAAATATATTTAATTGAAAAATATCTATAATATTAATAGGCTAGGCGATTGACCGATTGTGACCGATGTTTTGTTCTACCATTTTATCCCGATTTTGACCAAACTTATATTATTTGAAAGGTATTACGTTTTAGCCGTTTTGCAGATTTACAGATTTTGAAATTTTTTCCTTTATTTTGAGTAAATTGCATTTAAAGTTGCTACTAACAATGCTATGTGTGTGTTTATTAAATTTTTTAATGTGTATGTAATAAAAATAAGTTTGTTTTTTGTGTCGATTTGCGAATTGCCTATAATTCATTAGCATACCTTTAGGGTCTTTATTTAATGAAAAAATAAAATTTCCTAGAATTTTCACTCGAATTTCGAGGGCTGGAAACTGCTAATATACATAATTATGACACTTGGAAATGGGTGTAGATATAAAACTTTCCGATATGACCTTATGAAACATCGTTTCTTATAATTTGGACCCTTAGCTTAAAAAAAAAAATTATTTTATTTATTTTTTGTGCTTTCCTTTTGCATTTTTCCGTTGCCAAAATTCCAATTTCTATTCGCAAAAATCGAACCGAAAAGGAAACAAGTTAAGAACGGAAAACAAAATGGTTCTTTCGTATTTAGCCCCTAGCTATACTTGACAAAACCTTATGTAAAGTTGGTTACATTAAAATTGGCTCAATCTTTGAAGGGTGCCAAGTCAAGGAGGGCTCATCTCCATCATAACAGCTTGTTAATAGTTAAAAGTAGCAACAAAATCAACTAAACTATGGCTATAATAGAAAAATAACAGAAAATAATAATACTAAAAACTTTAAAGTTTCTTAAAGCTTAAGCTCCCTGTGGTGAGTAGAACAGAACAAAAAACAACAAAAAACAAAAAAACAAAAAAAAAACACAAATTGTTAAGAAACTTTTTGAATAAGTTAGTTTTAGCAAGAATATTGTGTGATCATTTGTACGTGAATCAAACAACTTAACAGGCACAGAGTTTCATCCCAAGTTCCCAAGTTCCACATCTACGAGTATTTCGAATGCCTCTTCATTTACTTTATGTTATTGCTATTGTTCCACCATATCATTTGAAGCATTCAATTTGCAATTGAACTGTTTTGTTTGTCGTTCGCTTGTATAATTGATGTTTGGTTGTTTGGTCTAGCCAACCATTTTAGGGAAGTTACTTCGTACATCTTCTGAATACGTGGGATTGTTGAAACGTCAAGTCAAGCTGTGCTAAGTGCTGAGTTACTTTAGGTTTCTATAAAATATAAAATTGCTACGCGTTTAGCATGATACATATAACTTTTTTGTTTCCTTTGGCTTGTTCAAATAAAAAAAAAAAAAAAGATATATATATATATATGTCCAAGTCTAGAGGTGATTGTTGTAAAAATGCATAAAATGATGGCTTATAAAAAAGATTATTTATCACCTGTATATCAAGCTTGCATTCAGGAAGCAGTAGGAGACATTTTTTATACGAATATATTTAGTACACCCAAAACATGTCTATAAACCTCTGCGCAACATGACAGTTTATTTTTTCTTTTGTTGTTTTTGTTGCTTATTTCAAGGTCTTCAATAAGTGTTGAGTGACAACAAAAGAACAACAACAAAATAATAAAAGGGAAAGGTATTAAACGAGGGGGCATAGACGGTAAAGGAGCGAACAGATTTGTATATTGGTTAGACAGAGCATCATAATAAGAGCACTTTAGTTCAGAAAAAAAAATTTTTAGGGTAATTTCGGTTAACCCAAATTCGTTATGAATTACTTGTCTATGTGTTGTTGAAAACATTTCCCAGAACAACATCCAACTAACTACAAAACGTATTGTTATATACAAAGGGCAGACAAATAAATCACATCACCTTTTTTGTTTAAAAAAAAAATAAAAAGAAAAATAATCCAAAAAAGGAACTTTAACAAACATAGAAAGGCATTCTTAAATACACTTAAAGAAATTTGTAAGTTGATAATTAGATTGGGCGGAAAGAAAATTCACTAATTTTTTACCAGGTTAAGATGATCTAATTCATGAATTTTGGTTACCGTCTCGATATACCACTTTCTAAGTCAATGAACTATGGCCGTCCGATTATCACATTTGATAGAATAAATGTAGCTGAGAGAAAATTATGTTTCATTTTTGGGGAAATCACTTAAGTTTTCTCCAAAGACTTATAAAACCCTGAGATTTTTTTGTATACAAGAACACTGAGGGAATATTTATAATATTAATGGGCAAGGCGATTTCTTGTGACTGATGTAAGTTTCACAGTGTTGCCCTGATTTTGGCAAAAAATTTATCATTTAGAAGGTATTTCTTTTTAGCTGTTACCCAGATTTACAGATTGTCATCGTCTGAAATATTTTTGGGAGTTATGATCATTTAAATTTGCTACTAACACGTACACAAAATAATACAATGCTATTTGTGTGTTTATTAAATTTGTTAATGTGTTCGGTTTAATGTGTTGGGTTTGTTTTCTTCATTTAAAATGAGTTGAATTGTGAAGAATAACTTTAGGGTATTTATTAAATGAAAAAATAAAATTTCCTAGAATTTGCACTCGAATTTCGAGTGCTGGAATCTGCTAGTCACATATTAATGCAGTGTTCTGGTTTGATATCACGATAATAAAGGGTGTTTTTAAAGGTTCACAACTTTTAGTAGGTAAAATTTCTTTATTTGACAACCGATTTGGCAGCTGATAAATCACTTTCTGAATCAATTTAACGAAGTCCGTCCGTCCGTCCACCAGTGTGTCCATGTACACCTAGTAATCTGGTCGCAAATACAAATATATCTTGGTGAAATTTAGCACTTAATCTTCTCACAGGATGAACGTTATTGAAATTGGTGAAAATCGGTCCATGTTCAGACCTAGTCCCCATACAAATAACCTCTATGAGATCGACTTAAATTGCCATAATATCCAAATTATCTTATAGATCTCGGTCAAATTTGGTTTGTGTATGTTTATTACATCCATTTACCAGTACTCCAAAAATAAACGCTACAGTATTATTCTTAGCCATAGCCCCCATATGAAGCTAATTCCCGCTATTCACTGAAATTTATTAATAAACAAAAATATAGCACAGCTTTTTCTCAACTTTGGTTTTTATATGTTTTTGCAAAGATCGATTTCAATAAAAATAGAATCCGATATGAACTTTTTCACATCCAAACGCAAAAAAAAATAATAGCAATGCCACTCAAATTTGGATTATGCTTAGTTTCTATTTCTAATTAGTTGGACCTAAGAGATAGGGTCTCTAAACGCATAGTATAGTATATCGTATAGTGGGCCTAGACCGAACGTAATTTTCGGACTTGTTTTTATATACATGAACACTTAGGGAATATTACCTATTAATGCAGTACACTCAGTTGATAAGGAAAACAAAAGGTGTTTTTTAAAGGCTCACAACTTTTAGTAGGTAAAATTTCTTTATCTGACAACCGATTTAACAGCTGATAGTTGCTTTTTTTTAAGCTCGGTTTGCCATTTCATTACGGATAGATATATAGGAGAAAATTCCTGCAAATTTTTGAAAATTTCTATCACAGTAATTGTTCTGCTCATCAGACTTATCATGCACTCCACTTTATGGTAGTCATAATCATCCATTAGAGCGGGTTATTAGAATAACCGTGTTTAATCTTAGTGATAATGAGTATCCCATAAGATGCCAAACGGTGCACATTGAACAAGCTGCAGCCGCTGTACAGCGGAGCATTGAAGAAGATACACATCAATCAATTCGGCGCTGTTCTCAGTAAATGGGGATCCATCCACTTTTGGAAAGCTTTTGCGAACGGATCTTAAGAACTTTTAACCCTCTGATTAGTGAGTCTCCCGTTGGCCTTAAATAGTGAAAATGTTAGCATACAAATTGTATGGTATTTTGCCTGATGCGGTGCGCTTTGTGGGTTTAGTTGTTAATTTTGGATTATAGAAACTAATAAAAAGGCACAAAAAATATATTTTTTTATTGACAACTTCGGGTTTATGTAATCAGCCCAATTACGAATATTCACAAGAAATTTCTTTCTCACGAAAAATACTTTTCTCGAGAAAAAAATCTTCGAGTTATAAATTCCGCGTGAATAAAAAAATGTTTAGTTGCTGTTTTTTTGTGTATACACACGCGAATAAAATTATTTGAAAAAAAAATTGTTATTATTTGGAAGATAAACGATCAAACGTCCGATTTGATCCAGGCGCAAAAGAAGCTGCAGCTCCTGCTGTCCGCCTTGCTACTACAAGGACAAAAAATAATTAGTTTTGCCGCTTTTGTACATTGAATGTTTCCATTGCGCTTCGATTTCTGGGATAGATCGTAATACATCCATTGGTGGCTCGTTCTTAAATATTAGGCAGTGCTAAATGTGTTGTGAGCAATTGCAAAACTGAACGTCGTTTATCGGTTGTTTTACTGTTATACTGTTGTTATACATGATAAATGCTGTAATGCAGCAATAACTACCATATTGTAGGACATTCCAAGTGGCCAGCGGTTTGTTGATCCCTTGCAAGAATTTGTGCCAAGCATCTGATCCATTTTATCCATGCTTTTTTTTCATTGTTTCTATATCGCAAGTATAGCGCACTACAGACAGCAAAGATACCACTTTATTCTTCTACGGAACATATGATACATGATACATCTCCTTTGTAGAAGCCAACTGGACGTATAGGACTTTTTAGGAACTCACGTTCCAACAAATGCCGTTTTCTACCTCATTAATGTTAACGCCACATCCAACGTGGAGAAAAAATTGTCAGCATAAATTGTGTAGTCACATTCACAACATTCTGCCTTTGATTTACCTCACGCTCTTGATCAGGCTACATCACAGAGTAAATTATTCCTTTAAGGTGATAACATGATAGCGAATCGCACCGTACTTAGCTAGCTTAGACGGATTGTATTGTTTAAACCGTGTGCTGTCTCTATATGGGAATAATTGTTCGTCCACGGTTAGCGAGTCGTGCTGGATGTAAGCTGCCGCCAAATTGGCCTCCAGTATTTTCCAACCATCGTCAATAGTATCACTTTTACTGTTTATTAATCGCTCCCATCGTGTATTTGCGTTATCAGTGCAAATGAACTTATTCTAATAATAGAACAAGGTCCGTATGGACGTTTCCATTAATCCACGTACTAGACGTCATTAAACCTCAATAAAACGTACACTATTCTTAACTTCGCTTCAAAACTAGTTTTAATCGATTCAGCAAACTTTTTTCTTGGAACACATGAACGGTTCGGGTATTCAACACATACTACATTAAGGAGTTGTGAGAGTTTGAAAATCAAAAAGGTCGCCAGGGACCTTCTCACAAACAGGAGAGTTAAGATTCTATTTGTGCAAGAATTATATTCAAACCACCGTCGTATGCGTCGCTAATTCGGCCAATTGGCTGAAGCATAAATAGCTATTGATTTGGATTTTCCACACAAAATTTTGTTCGTCGATGAATAGGTGATTGCGGAAAATTTCCCGAAAACTATTTCCCGAAAAAAAAATTTCCCGAAATTACAATTTCCCGAAATGACAATTTCCCGAAATTACAATTTCTCGAACACAATTTCCCGAAATTACAATTTCCCGAAATACAATTTCCCGAACACAATTTCCCGAAACTACAATTTCCCGAAATTACTATTTCTTCAAAGAGCTTGTTGATGGCATTTCCGAAACAATATCATCAGAAATTCAGGCCGAAGCGCGAGCAATCAGTTCATGACCATTTTTCTTTAGCAACGAAAGCCGCTTCAGCACTGTGATTGTTATGACCCTACCGGTACAATGTTTTCCTCGATAAAGGATACAACGCCAATAAACGCTATCAACGGACTGACCGTCGTCATGATACAAGAAACCATTAAAAAGCAACCTCGGTTTAACTTTTTCGCTATCCAGGAATTCGAGTGGCATAGTAACTGAGTATTGCAACCCAAATAACTAAAAAACTTCGCTGTGTAAGATGGTAACGATTCCGTAGCAGCCACTGCATGATGTGATGGAGTGAGCGTTATCCGTCGGGAAGTCTGAATACCGAAGTGTTCAAAGTCACAATGAAAAAATAAGCGTATGACACTCCAATAAATAGGTCCGGATGACGAGGGAGGGTGTTTTTTCGAGAAGTCGTATACTCGGGTAATTGTTTTTTCAAGAATATATGGGAAGTTGTAAACTAAAAATAGGAAAATTGTAATTTCGGGAAATTTTTTTTTCGGGAAATCGTAATTTCGGGAAATTGTTTTCGGGGAATTGTTTTTTCGGGGAATTGTTTTTTCTGGCAACTGTTTTTGGGCAATTGTATTTGGGAAATTGTTTTCGGGAAATTGTAATTTCGGGAAAATTGTTTTCGGGAAATTGTAATTTCGGGAAATTGTAACTTCGGGAAATTGTAATTTCGGAAAATTGTTTTCAGGGAATTGTTTTTTCGGGGAATTGTTTTTTCTGGCAACTGTTTTTGGGCAATTGTATTTGGGAAATTGTTTTCGGGAAATTGTTTTCCGGAAATTTTCCGCAGACGGAATAGGTACGTAAATAAGCAAAATTTTCGCATTTGGATTGAAGATAACCCACAAGCTTTTGTCCAAACAGCAAAACATCAACAGAAAATTACTGTTTTCCAAGTCGTAATTAAACATGGTATAAAATTATTTATTGTATTAAACCAGCTATGCTTTATTTTAATTTAAGGTTCTGAAACTCTACAAAAAAACATCCTCTATGCTATGCATACGAGGAATAAGGGAATAGTATTTGCGTATGTGTGTAATTGACTTAGGTTTATCTATATCGCAAGTGACAGGAAAGACCTCAGCGGTAAGAATATTCCACATGCGGCTTGTGCGGCGAATTTTATCGGTAATGCGTTGCATTCCATTTTCGTTCGGATATAAGTGGTCAAAATAGGAAAGAGATCAGATAGGTGAAGTAATTATTACATCGAGTAGGAAAACCTAGGAACCTGGAAAACTTCTTTCTACAACAAAAAATTATGTTTATTTCAACAGATATTACACTGAATTTTTATACCCAGAACATCAAGAGCGTCTGGTTCATCAATATCTAAATCACCCATGGATACAGGCGATATTGGTGACTTCATGGTCAAAAGATCTTGATTGAGTCATTAATATACTACCTCATGCCCCAATCTGCCTAAGGCTTGATCGAAATATTAGATATTAGAAATATTGCTGTCGTCTGCAAAAAGGTAGGATAGGAAGTTTGGCATAGAAAGTCTTTAAGAAATGTAAGAAAGAGTGAAGGTGAAAGAACAGAACCATGCGGTACCCTCCGTTTAACTGAATATCTTTGAATGAGACCACCATTTGAAATATCACCTATAGTGTGATCTCTAAGAAAACTCGATATATGTTTTGACAAGAGTGTGCAGTGCCACACCCAATCAAGAATCGGTAAATGGGCGAAAGGAGCATCATCGGGTCACCCGGAGATCAAAACTCTTACTGCCTGTCGTTAAGCAATACTTTTCGCTCCAGATAATTCATTATGCTCCTTTGAAAGTGCATAGTAAATTCCAATTGGTTGATAGTTTTCAGAGTTGTTAGCTGTACTCTTTTTTGGGATTGGCAACCCTATAACATCGAAGAACACTATTTCAGTACCAGTGCTGATACGCCATTACCGGGAACGGGGTGACTTTTTTATATTGGGCTTTGTAAGAACCCTTTTTACATCACGAGCTCGAAAGAATATCTTAGGCACTCTTTCAAGTTCGGGCAGTGGTTGATGACTTTCGGCAAGAATAAACTACTTTCGAATCATTCAGACAAAAGCTTAGCTTTATCAACTGGGTGATTGAATATTAGGTCATCCTTTAGGTTAGGTTGAAAAGAGGAATCACGTTTACACATTGCTCTTGTACGTTGTATCCGGATATACACTTAAGCGAGAAAGTCGGCTTGTTATGCGCTCTGCATCTCCACATTCATCTAGTTTTTTACCGCTATACTAACTTAGAAAACCGGTTTCATCAGCATATTTCCTGAGTGTTTTCCAGCTTGTCCCCCTAAGACACTTCAGGCTGGGTAACATGTAGTTGGATAGATGTCTGACCCTTGTTCTCGCAGGACAGTAACAAAGGTAGTGTTCTAGGGTTTCATTATCCTCTACGCAAGCTCTACAAGTGGCCAATTCCGTCCGCTCTATATGGTATAGAAGAGCCCTCAGTTCAGAGTGTCCAGTGACGATGCCAATTTCCCTTATGCTCAGATCTTAGGATCTCCCTAGTCTTCGAACTGTTGGATGTGACGCTACTTAACCGCTTTCTCTAGGTCATCCTTTAGAAAAGTTGAATTAGAAGAACTACTCTTTTTCTGTTTTAGCAAATGACTGCACCGAGGAACAGAAATAACTTTTATTCCTTATATTAGACCTTGTTTGTAGAAGAAGCTTTTAGAATTTACTTTCTGCATCCCTATTCTTTAGTCCATCTTATATTATTAACTCTTCTTCCAGTGTATCTGCCAAATTTTACTCATATATTGTGTACTCAAGTAGCCTGCGGCGGTTCGGTTTTTTGTTTTAGATATATCTGTATGTATTTTTGTATATATATTTTCCTCCGACATCACGTTCATGTTTACGCTGCCATACATTTTTCTTCATTGTGTTAACAATGGCTTTATACATATACATACAAACACATAAATAAATACTAAGGTGCCCAAAAAATCTGTAAAAGGGAAACTTTTTCAAACACCAAGTGTAGAGTAAATATGTATTTGTTTTTGGGTTGTTATTGGCAAAGACACCCAAAAGTTTAAAAAAAAAAATTAAAGGATTTAATTTTGTATCTAAATATGTCTTTCAAGTAGAGTAGAGCAGAGCTCATTCAAAAAGGCTCAGCTCTGCTTGTACGTACGCAGCGAATAAGTATGTATGTATTTTTAGACAATGAAAGGTTAACTAAATTAAGCTTTAGTTTCAGCGTTCTGAATAAAAATTGCTTATTGATATGGATAGTACTCGTATGTTGACAGCATGTAATACTTGAACAAACACTCGTACAATAAAAGCACAATAAATACACACTTGAGTGGTGTACAGTGGTGTTATTATTTTTCGTGTTAGAAAATAGTAGAAGAAATTGATTAATTGTATGATAGGAGTAGAGTACACTGCATCTTTTGTAGAATTAATTATTTTATGGGATACCACACTCATTGTACTCTTAGTGACTATCTCAAATCGGTACAATTATTGTTGTATATTATCTACATTAAATAAACTAGCAGATTCCAGCCCTCGAAATTCGAGTGCAAATTCTAAGAAATTTTATTTTTTCATTAAATAAAGACCCTAAAGGTATGCTAAGCAATTATAAAAAACAAACTCATTTTTCTTACAAATACACTAGCAAACTTAATAAACACACACATAGCATTGTATAATTTTATGTATGTGTTATTAGCAACTTTAAATGCAATTTACTCAAAATAAAAGAAAAAATTAAAAAATCTGTAAATCTGCAAAATGGCTAAAAAGAAATACTTTTCAAATAATAAACGTTTGGTCAAAATCGGGATAAAACGACAGAACAAAACATCGGTCACAAGAAATCGCCTAGCCTATTAATATTATAGATTCTTGTGCCCAGTCAAAATCAAAATAGTTTATAAAAACCTTAGTTAAACTTTAGATCCAACGGTTGAACGATTTGCTTTGTATGAACCCTCAAATAGATGAGGCTGTCAAGTGGCACTGTTGTTGCTTTAATATCTGAACGGAACATTGTAGACTAACGAGAGTGGAACCGTTTGAAAACGGAGTGGATTTCTTTATTTTATAGTAATTCCAAGCTGAGCTTTATATATTTTTTATTTTTTCTGACAATTCAAAATATTTCTGTGACAAGAAAGAAAACTAATGACATTTTTATGTAAGACATTTGATTTAGAATTATACCAGATGCTAAATGGTACCTAAGACAATTTTAGAAATCGATTAATTTATAACCAAGTGATCTTTTTCTTCCTTTTGCAGAAGTGGCTTTTCCTCAAGGGCTTTGATATTATCAATAAAGTGGACAATGGATGAAGGAATAAATAGCTGTGATAGGTGAATTGAAGATAAAGGCAATGCCAATCTGGTATTTTCTGTTACATTAAATTTTAATTATGTATACTGATATACTGTTATACTGTTATACTGATTTCAAAATAAATTATACAAGCTTTTTAATGATATCCAAGTTGTACCGATAAGATATGGGGACAGAATAAAAGTTCATGTTACATCTTTTTGATGTGTAAACATCTATACGCGCAGCGGGGTAAATTTCTATTTCACAATACTATCACATAAACAGCGTAACGCGTAAGGCAAAATCAGTGTGACCTATGATTGTATTGGTGAGAAAATTATGATATGTTATAACCTGTTCGAAAATGAAAAATGAGAAGTAAAAAATGAAAAATGAAAAATAAAAATGAAAAATGAAAAAAAAATCAAAAAAAAATTTAAAAAATTAAAAATTAAAAAACGAAAAATGAAAAATAAAAAATGAAAATCTTAAATAAAAAATATAAAATAAAAAATGAAAAATGAACAAGTAAGAAAATTATAGTCGGTCTAGACCGACTATACGATACCCTATACCATGCGTTTATAGACCCTATCTCTTAGGCTCAACTAATTGGATATAGAAAATAAGCATAAACCAAATTTGAGTGGCATTTTTATTAATTTTTTGACTGCAGATATGAAAAAGTTCATATCGGATGCTATGTCTATATGGGGACTAGATCCAAAAATGGACCGATCCTGGCCATGGTTGGCAAAGTCTCATCCCATGGCCGATGAAGGCTTATATACCAAATTTCATCAAAATATATTCATATTTGCGACCTGCAGTTTGATTACAAGCTTTACATGGACACACAGACGGACGGACGGACGGACGGACGGACATTATTAAATCAACTCAGAAAGTGATTCTGATTCGATCGGTATAATTAAAGATGGGTCTAGGTCAAATATTTTTGGTTGTTACAAACAGCAGCACAAAGTCATTATACCCAAACCACATAGTGGTATAGGGTATAAAAACGACAAAAATGAAAAATGTAAAGTGAAAAATAAAAAATGAAAAAGAATAAATAAAAACTGAAAAATAAATAATCAAAAATAAAAAAAGAGAAATAACAAATAAAAAAAAAATCAAAAATGAAAAATAAAAAATAAAAATTGAAAAATGAAAAATAAAGAATGAAAAATTAAAACGAAAAATAAAAAATGAAAACTGAAAATAAATACGAAAAAATTTAAAATAAAAAATTAAAAATGAAAAATGAAAAATGAAAAATGATAAATAAAAAATTAAAAAATAAAAAAAAAAAATAAAAAACAAGTAAGAAAATTATAGTCGGTCTAGACCGACTATATGATACCCTATACCATGGTTTAGAGACCCTATCTTTCGGTCCAACTACTTCGATATAGAAAATAACCAAATTTGAGTGCGATTTTTATTAATTTTTTGGCTGCATATATGAAAAAGTTCATATCGGATGCTATATCTATAAAGGGACTAGGTCCAAAAATGGACCGATCCTGATCATGTTTGGTAAAGTCTCTTGTATTTTGCAAAAATATGTACAAACAAAATTTGAGAAGAATCAGTGCAATATTTTTGTTTTTTAATAGATTTAAGTGAAGATCGGGAAGCAGCTCTATATGGGGTCAAAGGGATCATTTTTGGACTACTCATTAGTGGATGTAATGAACGCATACAAACCCAATTTGAGTAAGATCTATATGACAATTTGGATCTTATGGCAATTTATGTCGATTTCATATGGGTAATTTGTATGGGGGCTAGGTCTGACCATGGACCGATTCTCGCCAATTTCAATAGCGTTCATCCCATGGCCAATAAAAGCTTATATACCAAATTTCATCAAAATATATTCATATTTGCGACCTGCAGTTTGATTACAAGCTTTACATGGACACACAGACGGACGGACGGACATTGTTAAATCAACTCAGAAAGTGATTCTGATTCGATCGGTATAATTAAAGATGGGTCTAGGTCAAATATTTTTGGTTGTTACAAACAGCAGCACAAACTCATGACATTTATTGGAAAAATGAGAAAAAAGTGTTTCTGTAAAGTATGCATGTGAAAAGATTTGAAGTTGAACTGTCAAATTCACTCACAACTGAAATCTTTGCGAGATAAGTTTTTAAATTCAGTTGCTTTAAAAAAAATATATATATATAAGATGACATCGAATATTGGAGAAAAGGTAAAAAAAATGTTAATTTTTTATTTATATTTTACTTTTAGTATTTACATTTAAATTTTTTTTTGCAATTATTCAGAAAGCGCAACGAATTTCCCAAATTAAAAAAAAAAAAAACTTGCGGACTACATGTCTTCCAGTTTGGAATTTGCCAGAGGACATTTTGTATGATTCAACGGATCACACTTAAACTGATCCTTTTTAAGGCTGATTCTTGATCTTTTCCTAACAGATAATAAAAGCAAAACAGATAAAGCGCATGTGTAGTAAAAGTTTTGTTACAATCACAAATTTTATTGTATAAAGTTATTTTTTTAAATAGTATAACAGCCATTCTGGGAGGGGAGAACTTTTTTGGAGGATTTTCTATACTGACTTAGTACTTTCACAATGCCCACGAACATGTTCGACAGTATAATAAAGGAATAAATTAATTTATTAATCAGATAATCAGTTGATTGATTAATAAATTAATTTATAAATCAGATAATCAGTTGATTAATTAATAAAAACATTCAACCAAAATTCAGTGGGGGCCTTTTGGGCTCAAATGACTTAAAAATGGTTGATTTTAAATTAATTGTTTATTAAATTCATTTAATTAAGTTATTATTATTTAATTAAAAGTATAAATTTATTAACTTATTTAATTATTTGTATTTTAATTAATCGAATTAATATTTAATGAATAAATTAATTTTTTAACAAATCAATCATTATAATTTAACTCTAATGGCTTTTTAATTATAAATTATTTGGTTTTTTAATTAACCAATTAATTGTTTTATCAATTAATAAAATGATTTTTTAACTAATCAATTTTTTTAAGTTAAACAATTGCATTATTAATTTAACATTTAATTGATACCACCACACACCTTAAACTTGAATGATACTGAAACTGTAACAATATCGGACTATGATGATAAGGATAAAGAAAAATCATTCTGAGACAATATTCACTTATATGGGCACTTTTTAAGTACTTATATATGCACTTTTTAGGCACTTATATATGTACTTTTTAAGTACTTATATGCACTTTTTAAATAATTTTATTAAAGTTTCAGACAGCTTCATAACGAGCTCTTGCGTCTTCTGGATTTTCACATTTGATCTAAATCAGGTGGCAAATTGTGTTCCAATACCGCCGCTATAGCTTCTTCACTAGAAGCACACCGAGATGAAAGCCATCTAATAAAACCAGTGCCCAATCCAATATCATAGCAATTTCTAACTCAACATCTCTCTTCGCAGGGTTTTTAGTGTTGTTTTTTGTAACCTTTTCTTTCAGCTCAATTTTAGGATCCGTTTTGATGGTCTTAGCATTCGTATCAATAATTACTTGATGTATTATTAGATTTTGTAAATCATTTATGGTTTCCATCGTAGCATTTTTATAACCTTGTACTATAACGTTGGCTTTAATAGAATCTCTAGAAAACAAATATATTTAGATATGATTTTTTAAAGTTTATAATGCGTACTCACAAATAACTGCAAGCTTGCTTTAATATTTCTATATCTAAGCCCACGGAATAATGACGTTCATAATCGACCACAAAAGTTTGCTCCGACAAACATTCGGTTAATAAGGCAATGTATTCTTCGGAAGGTATTAAAATTTAATTCTCTATAAGACAATATGTTTCTTAAAAGTTTTTCGAAACTTTTAGCAAAGTACTTACGGTTTTGATAAGACCGTTTCGATATATGAGTAGGCAATACTACGAAACGCTTTCAAAAACTGCAAACGAGCATAATTTAACCATAGTAAACTTTTAGCCCCCTCATTAAAAATATTCTTGCACAAAAAAGGCAGCGTGTTATCATTCAGTTATCATATCATCATTATCGTATCAGTTAATAGAAATATATTGAACATTTTTCACAAATTTAAATTAAAAAAAATTATTTCAAGTTCTTAAATTTTTATACACATAATTTTATGTTTACTTTTATTTGCTTTGTTTGTTTTTATTTTTTGACAGCTGACTTGGAATATTCCAATAACAACGTAACCAGTGTTGTAACTTTTCACATTAAGATACGGACACAGTTTGTACTCACAAATCGAGAAACAGTGGAATTTTTTGTTTCATACTTTTTCGATGTGAGAACTTTTCACATAAAATACAGAACACGGGTACAGGTATAAGAGAAAATCAACAATATTTATTTTGGCGTGCTTACTTACAGAAAGCGAGATATTTTTTATAAAACGGTTTTTGTTTGTATTCTAAATTTAAAGTTCAGAACTTGCATAGCCCTCAAAGCACTTTGCTGCAAGGACATCATTTTTCTTTTAAACATTCGACTTCTAGTTCCTATAATCCAAACAAAAAGTCTTCATCTATAACTTAATTTTAAGCCCTCCACACTACTGTGTAGAGGGCATGTATAAGTTTAATTTTTAACAGCACTTTTTAAAAAGTATCTCTTCTTAGAAACGTACATTTATACAAATCTTTTTTAAAGAAGGTACACTTTCTTCAAATGTACAATTTCTTCAAGAAATAAATTTACTTCAAAACGTACCTTAAAAAAAACACCTTTTTTGAAAATACTTTTCATCAAAAATTACTTTAAAAAAAATACTTTTTCATCAAAAAGTACCTTTTTTTAAAAGGTACCTTTTCTTCAAAAAGTTATTTTTTTTGAAGTATCTTTCTTCCAAACGTACATTTTCTTCAAGAAATATTTTATTTCAAAAAGTGTTTTTTTCAGTCAGTACCTATTTTATAATAGTTTCTTTTATAAAAAGTAAATTTTCTTAAAAATGCAATTATCCTATAAAGTTCCTTTTCTAAAAAGTACCTTTTCATAAAAAAATGCCCTTTCTGGAAAATTAAAAAAGGTACATTTTCTTCAAAAAGCACACTTTCTTAAAAAATACATTTTCTTAAAAAAGTTAATTTGCCTTAAAAAAGTACCTTTTCTTAAAAAAAAAGTACTTTAAATGTAAAATTTCTTAGAAATGTATATTTTCTTAAAAAGTTCCTTTTTTGAAAAGTACCTTTTCTTAAAAAAGTAGTGTTTCCTTTGAAAGTACTTGTTCTAAGAAGAGTACATTTTCCAAAAAAAGCTTATCTTTTAAAAGAGTAGTATCGTAATTTTTTAGTTGCAATGCATTTAGTTATATTTAAATAATAAATGAAATTAATATTTCAAAATTTTAATAAAAATTAATTGCTTTTTAGAGAAAATTTTGTATATAACAAGTTTTTCATCTCCATAATTTAACATGTTTTGATGAGTTTAATACTTTTTTTTAGAAAAACACTCAGACTTTAAAGCTGATACATTTCTTGATCTTGGTATACTTCTTGATCAAAAACACATAACCTTGACTGTCAACAAGGCCAGAGGAGTTCTCGGTTTCATCGAACTTTGGGCAAAGGAATTTGTCGATCCCTATACTACTAAATAGCTTTTTACGACTCTAGTAAGACCTAGTAAATGGTCATAGAATCATGCGGAAAGAGTCGTTTGTGATCAATCTTCTTCAAAGTAAAGTCAGCCCTGAAATGTGTCAGCTCTTTTAAATGAAATTTGTTTAAATATTCTTCAACGTTTAATAAGGCATTTCGAATCACTGAACGTTAAATTTTCTCGATCAAACTACGCTCTTGCGGATCCACTCAGGAGAATGTGTTACTATTTTAACAACTTGTATGGATACATAGATCTTTCAGTGCCACGATTGGTAGTAAAACAAAATTTAATAATGTACCTTAACTCATAATTACCGCTTTAAGTTTACCGCGAAATGTTTCAAAGTCGAGCCTCGTAAATCGCAAAAACTGCAGCCATTGACATCATTCGGGTGAAAATATCTCTCCTTTCATTCCCTTTTTTGAATATTTTTACCCTATGATAATAGTCAAATTTTTTTTTTCCATTTCACGAACACAACACTTTGAGACCTTTCGATTGATGCATAAGATAAGGTTGCTCTTAATTCAGAATATAAAAAAACACACTTTTCGAAAAAAAAGTACAAATGCAATGTCAGAAAAGAAAACGGCATAAGACTCATGAGGAGGGTATCAAAGATACGGCTGAAGTTAGCATCGTTACCTTTTGAAACTAATTCTGGATTCAGTAGCTTTATTTATATCTATAATATTAATTGGCTAGGCGATTTCTTGTGACCGATGTTTTGTTATACCGTTTTATCCCGATTTTGACCAAACGTATATTATTCGAAAGGTATTTCTATTTAGCCGATTTGCAGACTTACAGTTTTTTAATTTTTTTTCTTTATTTTGAGTAAATTGCATTTAAATTTGCTACTAACACGTACATAAAATTATAAAATGCTATGTGTGTGTTTATTAAATTTGTTAATGTTTTTGTAATAAAAATGAGTTTGTTTTGTTTTTGTTGATTTGTAAATTGCCTATATTTGATTAGCATACCTTTAGGGTCTTTATTTAATGAAAAAATAAAATTTCGTAGATTTCGCACTCGAATTTCGAGGGCTGGAATCTGCTAGTTTCTATAAATGTATTCTGGAACCTATTCTGTGCAATCGGGTTTCAACGAAGTCTTGATAAAAACTTAGCAAAATTGCCGAAGTATTCAATTAATTATTTGTTATGCCCACCGTATTTAACTTTTTAATATAAAAGTGTTTATTTAAAGATTTGCTTTATTTTTCGTATAAATGTATACCGGTACAAAATAAGCTCCTGCTTTAACCACCATAAACCACTCATTGCTACTCCCTTTCTTTTTACAAACATACACTTACACATACACATACATATATTTATTTATATAACTTTGACTATATGCAGGCTTTGGGCATCACTTAACATATGAAGGTGTTTTACAAACAGCCAAACATGCAATTGTTCCAACTGACAAGCCATTGACCACTGCTGATAAGCAGAGAACTCAGCGAACTAAAGTGTACATTAAGGGTTGGCAATCGGATAAAAATTATTCGATTAATTTATTTATTTATTTATTTATATAAGAAAATTTGTACTCAAATTTTAAAGATTTTCGTATCCGTTGAACTTGTGCGAATAATCGGTTAAACTGAAAAAAAAAAAATAATTATTCAAAAAAAAAAATTTTTATTAATTTCCTTCGTAATTTTTGTTTTATTAAAAAAAAAAAAAAAAATTAACTAAAACCTGGCCGGCATATTTTTATTCGAAACTGATTTTTTTAAGTAAAAGATCGATTAAGTATATGTTTCTGGGAAAATAAAGTTTTTATACCCTATACCACTATGTGGTTTGGGTATAATGATTTTGTGCTGCTGTTTGTAACAACCTAAAATATTTCACCTACACCCATCTTTAATTATACCGATCGAATCAGAATCACTATCTGATTCGATTTAACGATGTCCGTCCGTCTGTCCGTCCGTCTGTCCGTCCGTCCGTCTGTGTGTCCATGTAAAGCTTGTAATCAAACTACAGGTTGCAAATATGAATATATTTTGATGAAATTTGGTATATAAGCTTTTATCGGCCATGGGATGAACGCTATTGAAATTGGTGAGAATCGGTCCATATTCAGACCTAGTCCCCATACAAATGACCCTTATGAAATCGACATAAATTCCCATAAGTTCAAAATTATCATATAGATCTCAGTCAAATTGGGTTTGTATGTGTTTATTAAATCCATTAATCATTATTTCAAAAATAATCATTATAGGAAAATTCTTAGTCATAGGCCCCATATAGAGCTGCTTCCCGATCTTCACTTAAATCTATCAAAAACAAAACTATTGCACAGATTTTTTTCAAATTTGGTTTGTATACATTTTTTCACAGTTTAAGTGACTTTACCAAATATGGTCAGGATCGGTCCATTTTTCGACCTAGTCTCCATATAAATATAGTATCCGATATGAACTTTTTCATATGTGCAGCGAAAAAAATTAATAAAAATGCCACTCAAATTTGGTTTATGCTTATTTTCTATATCCAGTTAGTTGGGCCTGAGAGATAGGGTCTCTAAACGCATGGTATATGGTATCGTATAGTCGGTCTAGACCGACTATAATTTTCTTACTTGTTTAATATGAAATCATTATACTAAATTTTATTTAATTTATTAAATTAAAAAAAGCCATACACGTACATAAAACTAAAAAAAAAACTAAAATAATTACAATCTATTTGTATTGATATACAAATATAATTTAAAAAAATCTTCATTATTGGTTACTAAAAAATTAACACATTAAATGATTTTCTTCTTCTTTATTTTCTCACTGTATGGCTAAACATTCATTTCGTTTATTAAACGTTTAATTGAAAATTGCTCGAAACATGAACGCTTACCCGATCAAAACACAATAACGTTAACTTTTAATCGATCAAAGGTAAAACCCAAATAATTCACAACCCTAGCCCTCAGCAAGCAAACACAGGAAGAAGGATGTCAAATGCAACAAAATGAAAAAACGAAAAAAAAAATTACAACAAAACGATTGTTAAACATCATGTCCATAGAGGACAAAACAAACGAACTACATGGCCTTTGCGTAGATGGGAGACGCAAGGTACAGGATGAACAAAAGAATTGCAAATAAAAGAAGTGTAAAAATATTATATGGTGGGTTTGGCGGTCAATTGTTTGTTTCTGCGTGTTGAAGATGTTTATCAACAAATGAAAATCTTTGGCAATCTGGAACAAAACGAAATAAATTAAAAAAAAAAAAAAAAAAACAAATGTTAAAAAAAGGATACTTTCAGTAAAGTCGAAGTTTTAGAAAGCAAAAAGCGCCCGTTGATAAAAAGCACATTTTGTTCAATATGTCTAACCTCAAGTTATTAGGGCAATCTGAAAAGAGGCCAAAAATTATTATGGTAATTATCGCCCAGCAATTGAGAAGTGAAACCATTCTAAAAGGAGCTATTCATTGCATCCAAAGGAAGAAGTTTTGTATGAATGGCTCACTTGCCACTTTCGAATTTATTTTAATTTTGATATCAAAGCGCTTGGTTGAAACCTAATTGTCTATACTAGTAGATCACAGCCCTCGAAATTCCAGTGCAAATTCTAGGATATTATATTTTTTCATTCAATTTATTTCTTTCAATGATTTTTTCTTCTTTTAATTTAACTAAATTTATTTCATTATAAATATTTGTTGAACACACAGTAAAAAAGCCTACAGGTATTTGAATCACCTTGTAGGCAAATCATAATTCAACACAGGGCGTGTGATATGCAATTATTATAACGAAATTCGATTGCGTTATTGTCGTTATTGGTTTATGTCCCAAATTATTTTTTAATTCAACACAGGGCATTTCATATACAATTTTTGCAAACACATTAACAAATTTAATAAACCCACACATACCATAGTATAATTTTATATATGTGTTAGTGGCATCTTTAAATGAATTTTACTCCAAAAAAAATTTAAAAATTTAAAAATCTGTAAATCTGGTGGACAGCTGAAAAGAAATATTTTTCAAATGAGGTATGTTTAGTCAAAATCGGGGTAAAACTGACCAAGTTACACCGGTCACAAGAAATCTTCTTGCCTTCTATATAAAAGAATCAAAGCATTTTTTTCAATAGTAAGATGCTGCTAATGGTGTTACCACTTTTTAATATAATATAGTTAGTACAGTCAAGCGCCTTGACATTAAATTAAAAAAAAAAAAATCAGAAAGTATAAATCGATTTGGCAAGTAAGTAATGAAAAGCTACAATTTAAACTCTTCAAAATTTCGAAATGAATAATTGAGAATAAAAAAATCTACTCGTATACGAGGGTTAGTCAATAAGGCTCTGCAAGATCATACGATTTTAAAAAAATTATTTTTGTGAATAGTGGAAAATGATTAATTTCAATCTGTCACAAAACACTCTAATTAAAAGTCGAAGCACTTAAAGAAATTAAATATAAGTTAGACGAAGGCTATGACACATCTGCACCAGCCATTAACAGGGGGTAATGTACAACATGTCGAGAAAGTTTTGTCAATATTTCAAGTAAATCGGAGCAAATCTAACGAAAATACAGCGTTTCCGGCGACCGGCCTCATATGGTATATCGTATACGAATCACTTTTTAAAAAACTTTCAATCAGTTTTCTCGCAAACAACATGCTTGAAGTCCGTAACTCAAAATCTACTTAAACGATTCTTTTGGAATTTTATACACTATTTTAACACATAATCACCAGGTAATCGCGAAGAGTATTTTTAACAAATTGTGAGGAAGCTCCGCTATTATGTTTATGTTTGCTAGCTATTCAAAACTAGGTGGGTACCACATTTGCTCACGATTGACCATAAAAGCAGTAGTCTAAGCCAGGGAATGAACAATTTCATGATAACTGCCATAAAATAAAAGTTATTTTTATATCGCCTTGCCAGTGCAATATTGTAGCAACTCAAAAATTATAGTTTTGAGATATTACGGTTTAAAGTTTTATCGTTCAGTACAATTTGTTATGTGTAGTGTAAGAATATGTATTATAATTTTACTGACAACAGTAAAATTTTGATATGTTATAATATTCCTTTGTTTCTTTGAGTCACTTCTAGCCCAATAGAGCAGTTTTCGGAAAAAATTAACATTTTGAGATGTTACAGTATTGTACTGGCAAGACAATATAATTGTATGTGCGAGCTGAAAACACCATTTTTTTAATTTATTTTTTTGCAAAAAATGTGAGAAATTTCCCATAAAAGATGAGTGGAATTTTTAATTGGTATTAACATTATATGCCAAACAATATTTCAATTCATTTTTTTTTCACATTATTCACTTTTTTTTGGCAATTGTTGATTTCGATATTTGCTCGAAAAAATCGAAAATCAAAAAATAGTTGTTACATTCAGTACGTCATCCCACATATAATGTAATATGCAATTTTTGCTATAAAAAAAAATAACTGTCATTTGTTGTCACTGTTCTAAACTAGGGGTTTCTCCGAACAAACTGCCGCAGAAAAAGACCCAGGTGGGACTTTAGTCCAATAAGGTCATTGTGACAGTTATTTAGGATTTACCAGGGCTCTCCATTACTCGAGATTCGAGCTACTCGAGATACTCGAGTAGTAAATGAGCTACTCGAGCTCAACGAGTAGCTCGAGTAATAAAACTTTTAATTTTTCATGTTTGTTTAGTATAACAAATGTATACTTCTTATAATCGTGCAGATTCATGGAATATCATTCTTAAATTTTACTTGAATCGAATGGTCCTGCTGGCATGGGCAAACTACTACTCGAAAAAGCTAAACGACTTTCCATATAAATGTATGAAAATATTCACTTCATAGATGTTCGACTTCATTGAAAAAAAAATTTGAGAAAATACATGGTATGATTTTATATATTTTAAATTCAGTTGTACTGATAGATTACTCTCCTGAAATATTAAAACATTCTGATAAAACCTATGGAGTGAGCTAACTACTACTCGAAAAAGATCATCCACTTTCCACCCAAATGTATGAAAATATGTTCTTCGTATATGTTTGATGCATAATTGTAAAAATTTTTTCAAGAACACTTGTAACAACTCTCAGTACTTTAATCTGAATATATATAGAGGATATGTGTTCAAAATTTCAAAGCATTTGGCCAAAAATGTTGGCGCGTGGGAACAACTACTCGAAATAGATCGGAAATTTTGCAAAAAGTGTAAAAAATATTACAAATTTTTTGTTTTAATTTTTTCACTGATTGTAATTGACTGTACTCGTATATTACTCACAAAAGATTTTAAACCATTCCGACCAAAATTGTGGCGTCGACTCATATTGCCAACTTTCTATACAAATGTGTGAAAATATGGTTTTATTTGATTTGATAATATTTTCCAGAAAGTTTTCCACAAGCACATAATAAAAATTATATTCGTTAGAGCTGTGTGTATAAAGAGAACGCTTCCTTCGAATTTCAAAGCATTCCGCCAAAAATTGAAGGTTGGACGAACTACTACTCGACAAAAAAAACAAAAAATAAAAAAATAAATTCACTTATTCACAGATGACTCAGTTAATGAATGACTCGAAAAAGGTCAGCCACTTTTTATACAAATGTGTGAAAATTTGTTCTTATTAAAAAAAAAATTTCCGTCACGACTTGCTAAAATTTTTTACTGTTTGTAGTTACAAATATATCGAGATAATCGTCTTAAATTTTCAAAGTATTCCGACAATAATTGTGCTGTTGGCCAACTACTACTCGAAAAAGCTCGACCACTTTCAATACAACTAAAAAAAGTAAAAGTTTATGGTTTTTAAAGTTGGAATTATGAGTACATTACGTACACCAAATTTCAAAGCAATCTGGCCAAAATTGTGGCTCGGACGAACTACAACTCGAAAAAGATCAGGCTCTTCCCATACAAAAGTATGAAAATTTGCTCTTATTTCATGTTTAGGATAATTTTACAGATAATCTTTCGTAATGAGTTAGCCTAATGTTATATTTTTTAGAGTTGAAAATGTAAGGAGAGTATTTATTTTAAATTTCAAACGTTTCCGACAATAAGTGGACGAACTACTACTTGAAAAAGCTCGACGACTTTCCATACAAATATATGAAAATATTCACTCCATGGAAGGTTGACATCATTTTACAAGAAATTTTCCAAAAATACGTGGTAAAAATTAATACATATTGTAGTCACTCACATCAACAGATTATCATCTTTAAATATTGGAACACACGGATGAAAGGTGTGGGGTGGGCGAACAACTACTCGGAAAAATTCAGTAATGAAAAAAAAAAAACAAAAATTAAAAAAAAATGTATGTTCTTTTTTTCAACAATTGCAACTGACTATATCCTTAGATGACTCAGTTAACTTGTTAAGCCATTCAGACTAGTATTGTGCTATTGGCAACTTACTATTCGCAAAATAACAGCCCGTTTCCATACAAATATACGAAAAATGCACTCCAACCAAGTTTGACATCCATTTACAAAAAATATTCAAGGAAGACATCGTATATATTTATAGATTCTAAAATTGGAAATACGAGGACATTACGTCCTTAAAATTTCGGAGCATTCCGACAATAACTAAGCTGTTGGCGACCTACTACTTGATAAAGATCAGCCACTTTGTATACAAATGTGTGAAAATTAGCTATTATTTTAAGATTGATGTAATTTTACTGAAAATATTCCTTCACGAATTTTTAAAAATTTATATGTTTTGAAATTACTGATTTCAGGACATTATATCCTTAAAATTTCAAATTATTCCAGGAAAAATTGTGGAGGCGACGAACTTAAAAAAAGCCACTTTCAAATCAATTCACCGAAAAAGATCAGTTATTTTCTATACAAATGTACGAAAATATGCACTCTTTGCATTTTTAGTGTGTCAACGCTATATACAACAATTTTTTTTTTTTATCAATTAACTAGTTTAAAAGAAGTACCAGTGTAAGTTGAATATTAACTATATAATTTTCTGATTTCTCGACTACTCGAGCTTGACCGAAGGCTCTGTTATTCACCCTCAAATGGGAAAAACAGTAAACGGTGAATATTATGCCAACTTATTGAACAATTAAGCGACTAGCTTAAAAAAAATACCGCGTTTGGCCAACAAAGAGATCTACCTCCAACAATGAAATCATTCAACAAACAAAAGCATATTTTTAGGATCTTGAGAAATTCTTTTATTTGGATGCGATAAAAAAAATTGGCGATCCATTGGACAAAGTGCATTGAGCTATTGTTTTCAATGAGTGAGCTAGAAAAAAAAGAAATCTCAAGATCATAGGCTTTTATTATTAACAAAGCAAATTTGCACATTTGCTTCCAAAATTCATATATATTCTGCAAAACAGTTTATACAGCCAACCATTAGTAGCTTGTTTGGTAAAAAGCGAGGTTCAGAAAATACACGCATGAAACACACAATGTTCTGTTCTAAAGCAGCTAACACATATTTTTATTTTCATAACAATTATGTGTGTTTCTAAATTTTGTACGGTGCCCAACACAATCATGACTGTGTTTCGTTTTAATATTTCGTTATCTACACGAACACACATAAACCACACAGATTCGAGTGTAGCTTTATTTTAACTTCTCGCACGTGTACTTCTACAAAAACAGAACATGATCTTCAACGCGTGCATCTGAAAATTAAAACATTATCCATTAAATCATAAACAACATATAAAATTTCTCTGTTTTCTATTTTGTTACTATCTTCTTACTTTTTTTATTTTTATTATTTTTATTATTTTTTTAATTTTATTTTTTTACAACTGCTAATGAACTGTTAATAAATTTGGTTGAAACAATTGTTGTCGTTATTATAGGGGTGTTTCAAATTTTTCCAATCGCGAGTGGACAATGTTTTAAGAACATGTTCTCTATTTTTAGCAGTACACGTACAAGAAAACTAACTTAAAATAAAGCTACACTCGAATCTGTATGGTTTATGTGTGTTCGAGACAAAAACTATGTGATAGAAAAATGTTCGTGTAAATAACGAAATATTAAAACGAAACACAGTCATGATTGTGTTGGGCACCGTACAAAAATTAGAAACACACATATTGATATGAAAATAAAAATATGTATTTGTTGGTCTGATCTATGCTTGTTTGCATATATGTACGAGTTTTTTATTCAGTGTGTGTTATTTTCTAAACTCTGGTAAAAAGTTAAATTCATATAGCTTTAGTGTAACCAACCTTATGAGAATCAAACCAAAGAGTTATGCTATTCAAGCTTTTTCCCATACAACGAACTAAAATATAAAATAACTTTGAAACAAATATGGCTGTTTATGAGTAAACATTGCTTGCTACAATATACGTTTTTGTTGCAGTCTTAAAAAATAAATTTTTTTTGATTATCTCACATTTAGCGATATCGGCGTGCCCTCCGTATTTTTAGTTTATTAATTTCTATTTTTACAAATATAAAATTAAAAAACTTTATTTGCGATCTTTGAGGTTTAGGTGATTGAGTTGGAGAGATTTTCTTAAAAAGAGTTGTCTTTAATATAAAAAGTGACTGATTTTTTATTCGGTCCTCGTATATAAGGACAGAGATCGAAACAATGAAAAAATCTTAATACACGTTTTTCCTCTTAATTTTTCTCATCAACATGTCGCTGAAAAATATTTTAGTTATTCTGCTTAATGACAGCCCTATTCTTTTGTAGTTGGTTTGATTAAAATGAGGACCGAAATAAAGGGACGTGCTAAAATTATTAAATATTTTCCAGAAAACTCGACTTGATTTTACAAAATGTTGAACAAAGAATCAGAGGCCGGCAGTCAAACTCTTTCCCATGTTAGGTGTAAACTATCAGAAGAATTTGGCCATTGATAGGGAATATATTTAAAAGAGCTCACAACATATATGGTAGAAAAGTGTCTCAGACAATGCAGTTTGAATAATATACAAAGTCCAAAAATTCTTCAAAAATTTAGATTTAAACAAGAAAGAAAATTATAGTCGATCTAGACCGACTATACGATACCCTATACCATGCGTTTAGAGACCCTATCTCTCAGGCCCAACTAACTGGATATAGAAAATAAGCATGAACCAAATTTGAGTGGGATTTCTATTAATTTTTTCGGCTGCAGATATGAAAAATTTCATATCGGATGCTATATCTATGTGTGGACTAGGCCCAAAAATGGACCGATCCTGACCATCTTTGGTAAAGTCTCTTGTATTTTGCAAAAATATATACAAACAAAATTTGAGAAGAACCAGTGCAATTTTTGTGTTTTGATAGATTTAAGTGAAGATCGGAAAGCAGCTCTATATGGGGCCTATGACTAAGAGTTGTCGAATAGGGATCATTTTTGGACTACTGATTAATGGATGCAATATGTACATATAAACCCAATTTGACTAAGATTTGTATGATAATTTGGATCTTATGGCAATATATGTTGATTTCATAGGGGTCATTTGTGTGGGGGCTAGGTCTGAACATGGACCGATTCTCACCAATTTCAATAGCGTTCATCCCATGGCCGATAAAAGATTAAATACCAAATTTCATCAAAATATATTCATATATGCGACCTGCAGTTTGATTACAAGCTTTACATGGACACACACACAGACGGACGGACGGACGGACGGACATCGTTAAATCGAATCAGATAGTGATTCTGATTCGAGCGGTATAATTAAAGATGGGTGTAGGTCAAATGTTTTTGGTAGTTACAAACAGCAGCACAAAGTCATTATACCCAAACCACATAGTGGTATAGGGTATAAAAACAGAGCACGGTAATTGAAATCATGTTTCATAAAAAAATACTCCTGCAGTTGTGGCAAAAGAATCAAGTTATTTGTTAAAACATCTCTAAAAATACCGAAATATATATTAAAGAGTAGTTACAAAGAACACAACTTCCTTTTAGAAGGCAATATATTTTTGGCCCGATTTGGCATCCTCTAACTAAATTATGAAAGGTCTTCAGTGGTACAAGAACAATAACGTGGTTTTTGGAGCTTAGACCAGTTGAGAGATAGTGGACTCTTGTGAAAATGGAGTTGAAGAGCACAAAAAAGGTATCCAAGAATGTGGAAGATTTTAAACAGAAATGGACTACCTGTTCCAAAAAAGTGACAGAAACCACTATAACATGCAGAATGGAAGGGGTTCTCGTAACTGAAACTATAAAAATATTGTTTTTTTTAACCAGCTTTAATATAATTCAAATTAAAACAAAATATAAAAACTATAGGTTCATTGATTCCCTATTATTACATTTTATCTATGTTAACATTTTTTCGATCTCACTCCTTAGAAATTCAAAAATAATTATTAAGTCTTTGCACATAAATCTCTGATTTCTGAAATATTTTATGTACTGAAAAACAAACTATTTGTACTTTTTTCCGTAATAAATATTTAAGCTTTTTAAATTTTTAATTAAATTGTTATTTTGTTAGGGTACTGAAGTTTCCGTGTGAGGAAAATGAAAACTATAAAATTTTTATTAAAATTTTTCTTATATTGAATAGCGATTAATCAGTCACAAAAACAGCTAAATTGACATCGTTGAACAAACATACAAATACATTTAACTGCGTCAACGAAAGAAAATAACAAAAATAAATTATATTTGAAACTTATATGAATACAAAGGAAAGCCAGAAACCAGACAAAAAAAATTTAAAAAAATAAACAAATCATAACAATTGCAAATGGATTTCTGATAATCTCTGGCTTAAATATTTTCATCTCTTTTTTTTTTTTGGTTCGATGCTCAAAAATGGAGATTGAAAATCGTTTATTATGCTAACATGCTTTAGGCGTGATTGTTATAAAAACAGCTTGTTAACAAGTGTTGGCACACTAATTGTATAATCTTCTCCTCTTCCTGCATATTCAGTTTTCGCACACTTCTACAACAGTTTTAAATTGCAACAGCTACAACAAAATATACATCTACATAAAACCTAAAATGTCCGCCTTCTTTTTGAGATATTTCTCGAGAGTATCCTGTCATCACTTTGAAATTGATTGTATAAAACTATGTACATATACATATATGTATGTGTGAGTTATGTGTTATGAGAGTGTGTGTTTGTTAAAGTGTCACTCTTAGATGCCCATAAATTAAACGCTTGTCAGTATTAATTACAGCAACTGTCATTTGTATTGACATTACCCGATTGCTTCAAAAGTAATAACAACAATTGCCAATATACATACATACATACGTTTGTATATACATACATACGTTTGTATATACATACATACATATATTGGAACAATATTTTTATTATTTTTTTTCTCCAACATTTCATTCTTCCTTTCTTTACTTCTACTGCATGAAATCAAGTATTTATTTATTATTGTTCAGTTTCAACGGAAATTCATTGCATGCTCTCTATATAAAATCATAAAAAAAGGAAACAAAATAAAATAAAAGTAAATAAATAAATGAGAAACAAAAAATAGCTGTCATCACTTTTCGTTTGCACGAAACAACAAAGCACTAACTTTTCATTGGCAACTCCTCTTTGACTCATCCCAATTGTTGTTGTTGTTATTGTTTATTTCATATATAAGTTGTCAAAATATAACACCATATTTTGGCTCCCCTCTTGCTCTCTCACTGTCTGCATCTTTAGTTTCTGAATGGGTCAATGATAGATGGTATTAAGATTATAATCACATACTTGTTGCCTTGATAGGTAATAGCGTAGGGAATTGGTAGGGAAATGTGCGAAAAGATTATAACTTTTTGTAAAAGTAATTTATTATGTTCCCTTATGGAAAGCGACAACATTTTTTTTTTTTTTATTACAATTCGTTTGTCCTTTTGATTATTTTTAGGTCTTCGTTACCCAAAAGTATTTATACTCTTGTCTAAATGGCATAAGTTAGTGTTAGGGTTACATAAAGGCGATTACACAATATTAAGGAAATCCAACAGAATTAAGACAGACAAAAGACAAATTTTTTTCAAAGACCCAAAGTAGCAATTTAATATTTCTGTACATAACATAGCTTAAGAACACATTCTATAGAATACTTTTCAAAAATCTTTTTACTTGTTATCTTTTAGGTCCATTATATTATAGAAAAATCGTAGAAACCATAGCTCCTCATTCGAGTAATGAAATGAAAATAAAAACTAAAAAAATATAACTTCTTTCTAAGTCATTGTGAAAGATTTTCTGCAAAAATTATCTCAAACATGAAATAAGAACAAAATTTCATACATTTGTATGGAAAGTGTCTGGTCTTTTTCGGCTAGCACTTCGTTCGAGCCACAATTTTGGTGAGAATACCTTGAAATTTGAAGCACATAATACAATCATATTTCCAACTGTAAAAAGTATAAATTTTTACCATGTCCTCCTTCAATATTTTTTGTAAATCGATGCCAAATGTCAGTGGAGTGCACATTTTCATGCATTTGTACGGAAAATGATCGAGCATTTTCGGGTAGTAGTTCGCCACCAGCATAATTATTATCGGAATGCTTTGAAATTTAAAGAAGATTAAGTCGAGATATTTGCAACTACAAATAGTAAAAAAATTTAACGAGTCGTCTTCCTAATTTTTTTTGTAAAATTACATCAAACTTAAAACATGAACAAATTTTCACACTTTTGTTCGTACAGAGTTAAATGTTTATCGGAATAACTTAATTATTTAAATGAGTTATCTGTGAATGAGGTCAATTACGGCTCTCATGAATATAATTTTTTATTAAGTCATTGTAGAAAATAAGAACATAGTTAACACATTTGTATAGAAAGTGGTCAATATCAGTCGAGTAGTGCTATACCTTTTTGTTAAGCGCAATGGAACGAAAGATACCATAAATAAATTAGCATCTGATGAATTTTCGGCTTTAAATTGCTTGTATTGTTTCTGACCAGAGGATCCATCACATCCCCATTTAGAAATTAAAGAAATGCTGCCATTACCAATTTTTTTTAAATGATCAATGAGATCTTGCAATTTTATTTCTGCTGATGTTGAAGTGACACTAATAGCAGATTGTGAAGGTAAGCATTCTTTTTTGGCAGAAACTAAATCCCGATACTCTGGAAAAATCCCACAATTCTTTTCATTGGTTCGCTTCCGCAATTCCTTCTATTGATTTTAGGTCAATTTCAAATCCAAAAATAGGGCGAACGCTTCTTCCGGCGTAAATTTGTTATCTCCAATTGGTGTAGGAATGCTTTTAACAATCCTCTTTGTGCGCCTTGGGGTCGCTTCTACTATTTTATCAATTATTTCAATTTTATTTTTTTTATTTTGGGTTGGTTGAATTTGGGGTGCAAAAACGAATCCTTAATAATTCTTTGAGAAATTTCTTCATTGATATTCTCCAGCTTGCGCCTTCGAGATCTTTCACTACATCCGTCAATTGGTTTTGCTGGTCGACCCTTTTTTCCACTTTCGTTGGCAGTTGTAGATGCACATCTTTGCCTTGCTATGAGAGCATTCAATGTACCGTCTTTTCAAATTCGATGCAAAATTAGTAATTTTTCCTTTGTGCATTTCAATGTCTTCTAGGTTACAATTCTTAAAGAGTCGTTGCTCACTATGTGCAAAATTAAATCGTCTACATCATTTCGTTGAAAATTAATATCTGCCAGATCTCTGTAACAGTACTTAGCCATTGCACAAATTGTAATGAATAATAATTGTGGAAACATTATTATAAATACTCTTTCTTGCAATTATGTAAAATAAAAATTTTTATCTTTTATTACCGCTTTTAGAAGCATAAAAAATCCACACCCTAACCCCTTTTAAAAGGTGAAGCATACCTGCTCATATCTTAAAGGGCTACGTCGCAATAGTTTTTTTTTACCATTTACCTGTTATTTAAATTGTTTCCCATTTTGTCAGGTATTTAAACTATATAACTCTAATTCAGATTATTAATGTTTTTGAAAGATGCCTATGTAAATGTACCTGTAACAATTAAGCGCATTATATCTCAATCCTTTTTTATAAGTATATAACAACTCCTGACAACTCTACCGACACGTAAAAAAATACACCGCGATGCACCGTAACATAAAACTCAGACGGACGGACGGCCATTGTTTAATCGACTCAGAAAGTGTTTTTGAGTCGATCCGTATAATAAAAGATGGATAAAGGTCCAATATTTTTGGCAGTTACAAACATCACCTCAAATTTAATATATCCTTACCACATAGTGGACAACTTTTGTATTCATAAATTTTGCAGAAAATATCTAACCTTGGGTCAGAAAAATTGTTTTGGTGCGCACGGGCGGAAACTGGCGGGTGTGTAATGCGGTATAGAGTATAGGGGAGGGTTCGGACTATAGAAGAGTGCAAGATGTTTTCTGACTTCTTTTGACTGACAGGAGTTATGCTCTATTAAGTAGGAGATTTTCGGAAAATTTGGACCTTTTTTAAAAATTTTTTTTTTAAATTTCGAAATGACTCAGTGATTTTATATTTTTAACATTAATAGTATGGAAGCCACAAAATTATATAAAATTTATTTCACTTCAAAACCGTTTAAATCAAAAAAGTTACAGTCATTCAAAAATAAAAATTTACAAAGAAATTTTTAATTTTAGCAAAATACTGAGAAAGCCCATTTTCGAAGACCCTGTTCGCTGTGATATAGTAGAGGTAGATTCGCAATTTTTTGGCTCCCTAGGTTAACTAGTATTTACTTTCAAATGAATAGCATAACTTTAAAATCGGTAACAAAAAAAAAAAAAAATGATTTTTGGCGCCTTCTCAAAATATGGTCCACTGTGCGGCGTGCCATCCGTATTTTTAATTTTATTATTTTTTATAAAAATAAAAAAATCTTATTTTCGATCTTTATCATTTTCTTGTAAGACGCATATATTATGATAACTTCTTGTCATAACGGAGCTGATATTGGTATTGCCGTACACAACAATATAAGCAGTAGTGCAAAATCAAACGCTAGAGGTACCAGCAATGCTAAAAGTTTCTAATCTGACAGTTTTTCCACAAAATGATATCTTGAATTCATCAAAACATGATAAATTGTATACAAAAAATTTTAAATTAATAGAATTGTAAATATTAATAAATGCAAAAACTTGTAATATGGACATTTTTCTATAAAATTTAAATTTAGAGCTCTTTTAAAGAAAACTGCGCATCTAAATGCGGAATGGGACTTTCTGGGGAATGGGACTTTCTGCAGAGGTGCACGTAGTGCGGAAAGTTTCTGACCGTCATTCACTTGGGAGTGACCAGAAATGATTCCTCTGTTGACTCTCCAAGCAGCTCACTACTTCCGGTCCTAGACCAAGTATTTCCCGGGCAATGGCTTACCAGCATCCGCTAGAAGCTAGCTAGAGTGAGAAGGCGACCAGTCATGTAACCTGAATGGTCATGGTAGATCCTGACGTCTCAGGCCAGTATGTAAATAAAATTTTGCTGAAGCATGACTGCAACGTGGGATTGGACGCGAAGATAGCAGCCCTATCACCAATCTAAGAAAGGAGGGCTAGCAACCCACTTTTCCGAAAACTTCATTGCTAACGAATCGCCAAACAAACAGCCTCTAAATGATAAACCGAAACCTTTGATGACGACCTTTGCATATCGAACAAGGACTATGATTGGATACTGGAACGTAAGAACCCTAAGGGACAGCGATAACATCAGCGCTAATATGAACTCCAAATACCTGCAGGTGGAACGTGAAATGAGTAGGTATGGTCTTGCTATTTTAGGATTGAGTGAAGTGCGATGGACAGGCTCAGGAGAATTTTCGTCCCCTACTTCCCAAACAACCATGTTATATTCGGGAAAAGAGATTGGTTGCAACCATGAATCTGGTGTTGGATTGATGGTTACAAAAAATGCTCTAAAAAGTCTAATTAGCTGGAAGCCTGTGTCTGACCGAATACTGCTAGCTCGCTTTGCATCTAAGATCAGAAATATTACTATTATTCAGTGCTATGCCCCAACTGAAACTGCCAAAGATGACGTAAAAAATTCCTTTTATGGACAGTTAAATGCAACTTACGATACTGTTCCACGGGGTGATATTATTATTGTAATGGGTGATATGAATGCTAAAGTGGGAAATAATAATGAATCTTTAGAACATATTATGGGTAAGCATGGTCTTGGCACTCGAAACGATAACGGTGAACGTTTTATTGATTTTTGCAATGCCAGAAAACTAGTCATTGGTGGCACACTATTTGAACATAAAACTTGTCATAAACTAACCTGGATGTCTCCTGATAGACATAACACTGCAAATCAATTTGATCACTGCGCTATAAGCCACCGTTATAGAAAATGTCTCCTAGATGTACGCAACAAAAGAGGTGCAGACATAGACCAATCCCGAGATCACTATTTGGTGGTTGCTAAAATTCGCCTCTTTACAGCAGCAATAACAATAATGTCAAAATAGACTTTACAACACAGCTTCGTGAAGCATTAAATAGACCCGAAGTCGAATCACTTACTACAGTAACTTCAAAATGGGACCACATTAAAACCAAAATAAAATCCTGCGCAGACCGTGCAATCGGGCCAGCACCCAAGGGGAAACAAGAATGGATGACCGACGAAACGTGGAATATAATTACAGATCGACGAAAACTTAAAGAAGAAGTAGCATCAGCGGATGACCACGAAGTAAAGACCAACCTGGAAATGAATTACCGTAACCTGCATAAAACAGTTCAACGAGCGGTACGAAGAGATAAACGGAACCATATTGACCGCATGGCTGAAGAAGCCGAAAATGCAGCACAAGCTGGTGACACGCGAACAGTATTTAAAGTCACAAAACAGCTAGCAGACCGTAAGTTGCGTATAGAACACCCTGTGAGAGATTTGCAAGGGAACCTGCTCAACACCGACCAAGAACAACTGCAGCGATGGAAGGAGCATTTTTCCACTGTGTTAAACTGTGATATAGATGAAACCCTTGAGCCACCTATTTTAGTTAATCCACAACCAGTCACAAATTCGGGAATAAGAATAACACCCCCTAGTATAGCAGAAACTATTGCTGCTATAAAACAACTCCCAAATGGAAAAGCAGCTGGAACTGATGGTATTCCAGCAGAAATCTATAAATGTGATCCCGAACTCTCAGCACAATTTTTACACCCTCTGATCACCGAAACCTGGGAAACCGAATCCTTTCCGGAGGAATGGAAAGATGGCATCATTGTCAAAATCGCAAAAAAAAGGAGACCTCAAAAATTGCACAAACTGGCGGGGTATTTGTGTCTTGCCAACTGTAGCCAAAATAGTTGCAAAAATAATATTAAATCGGATCAAAGAGCATTTGGAGCAAACCATCAGCTCATGCCAAGCCGGATTTCGCAGTAGTTCCTCGTGCGCAGACCATGTTAACTCTCTACGCATTATTATAGAACAAAGTGTTGAGTTCAATTCCAAATTACATCTTCTATTTATAGATTTTGAAAAAGCGTTCGATTCAATTAATCGAGAATGTATTTGGTCCGCCCTGCGCAAGAGAAATATACCTCAAAAAATAATAGCTCTTATTAAGGAAAGCTATAACAGTGCAAAATGCTTTGTTCTCCATAAGGGAAAACTTTCTGAGCCGTTCATGGTAGAAAGTGGAGTTCGTCAGGGCTGCATATTATCACCTCTTTTGTTTCTTGTTGTTATGGAAGATGTCCTCAGTAGTATTGAGAATAAAAGGCAAGGAATACAATGGAAAATCAATAACCAATATCTAAATTACCTGGCCTATGCTGACGATATCTGTTTACTTTCGTATAATCTTAATGACCTTAGACACACAACTAAAGAACTGCAGGAAAAACTACAATACACAGGACTCAAAATCAACGCTGGCAAAACAAAAACACTAAGTGTTGGTACAACAACAGTTCCAATGACCATCAACAGCCAAACTTATGATGCATGTGAACAATTTTGTTATCTTGGATGTGAAATCTCACCTAATGGAGGAACCGAACTTGATGTTGATGCTAGAATTAACAAGGCAAGAGCGTCTTTTGGCATAATAGCTCCAGTATGGCAAAGTAATAAAATTTCTCAAACCACTAAACTTAGAATTTTTGAGGCAAATGTCAAGTCTGTCCTATTATATGGGTGTACAACCTGGAAAGTCACCAACAGGATCACAAAACGATTGCAAACATTTGTCAACCGCTGCCTAAGAAGGATATTACGTATCTTTTGGCCTCAAACAATATCGAATGCCGAGTTGTTACTAAAAGCAAAGCAAATGGAAGTAGCAACTGAGATACGTAAACGGAAATGGCAGTGGATTGGACACACTCTCCGTCGAAATGATGATAATGTATCCAAGCAAGCTCTTAGATGGAACCCATTTCATCAAGATGGCAGAGAAAGTGGTAGGCCACGTATAACATGGAGACGTTCAACAGAATCCGAAATGAATCAACTGGGTGTATCTTGGAACGAATTAGGGTCTATTTCTCAAAACCGAGTCAGATGGAGATCTGCAATTATTGGCGCCCTATGCTCCAGTGGGAGTTAGAGGAACATATAAATATATATAAATTCATGAAAAAAATATAAATAAATAAACAAAAAAATTATTTTTATTAAATTTTTAATTGTATAATTATTTATTTTTTATAAATGACTAGGTACTGTTTTAAGTTGTGCGCTTTTGTCATATTGTAATTTTCCTTTAATATCGGCAATTTTTTCTATTTACTTCGAAATAACGTTAAAAAAATTATGACAGTACCAGTCTAAGCAAATATGATAAGTGGAGTATAACGATGCATACACACTCATTAAAAAAGATCTACAAACACAGCGACCACAAAAGCAGCAACAATTTCAGCCACCACACAAAAATTTCAAAGTTTTAAGTAATAATAATACGAGTAACTACAACAGCATAGTAGAAATTGTATACTTTCAAGAGTTTTTTAACTTTTTCATTAAAATCTCGGCACCGTTTGAACAGATTTTGATGATTTTAAACAGCAACTTAAGCGGGATGTCAGTAAATCATATCCACTAAAAATGAGCAACCCAGCTGATCTATTTAGGGTGAGATCATGCTTTCCACAAATGGACAGACGGACATCGCTATATTAGCTCCGCTTGTTATATATATGATTCTGGGGTGCAAATATTTTTTATAATTACTATTCTGCACTCTGTTGTGGAGGCTATAAAATTTCAGCTTTTTAAATGCTGGATAATGGAGAAATAAAATTTAGTTAAAAGACCGAAGTTGAGTGACAACTTTAAAAATTATGCGGAACTGTTTTAGTGATTTTGCTTTCCAGACGATAATTTCGATAGTTCTTTATTATAGTAATATAGAAAGAAAATTTACGGCAATTTATTAGTTTTTTGTTGTTGAATGAGGTTGCCAAATAGACCTATAATATTTATAGGTAAATCGATTTCTTGTGACCGATGATTTGTTCCATAGTTTTCTGCCGATTTTGACCAAACGTATCTTATTTGAAAGATATTTCTTTTTAGCTGTATATCAGATTTACAGATTTTTAAATTTTTACACTCTTTTGGAGTACAATGAATTTAAAGTTGCTACTAAGACATGCAAAAATTAAACAATGCTATGTGTGTGTTTATTCAATTTGTTAATGCGTTTGCAAAAAAAAATTGTCTTCTTCACTAACAATATTAATTGTGTTGAATTGAAAAATAATTTTGGACATAAACCAATAATTGGACATAAACCAATAATAACGACAATTACACAATCGCTATTTTAAAGGTATTGAATTAGCATACCTCTAGGGTCTTCATTAAATAAAAACAAGTAAGAAAATTATAGTCGGTCTAGACCGACTATACGATACCCTATACCATGCGTTTAGAGACCCTATCTCTCAGGCCCACCTAACTGGATATAGTAAATAAGCATAAACCAAATTCAAGTGGGTTTTTTATTTTTTCGACTGCATATATGAAAAAGTTCATATCGGATGCTATATCTATATGGGGACTAGGCCCAAAATGGACCGGTCCTGACCATGTTTGGTAAAGTCTCTTGTATTTTGCAAAAATATATACAAGCAAAATTTGAGAAGAATCAGTGCAATATTTTTGTTTTTTGATAGATTTAAGTGAAGATCGGGAAGCAGCTCTATATGGGGCCTATGACTAAGAGTTGTCCAATAGGGATCTTTTTTGGACTACTGATTAATGGATGTAATATATACATACAAACCCAATTTGACTAAGATTTGTATGATAATTTGGATCTTATGGCAATACATGTTGATTTCATAGGGGTCATTTGTATGGGGGCTAGGTCTAAACATGGACCTATTCTCACCAATTTCAATAGCGTTCATTCCATGGCCGATATAAGATTAAATACCAAATTTCATCAAAATATATTCATATTTGCGACCTGCAGTTTGATTGCAAGCTTTATATGGACACACAGACGGACGGACGGACGGACGGACGGACGGACGGACGGACGGACGGATGGACATCGTTAAATCGAATCAGATGGTGATTCTGATTCGATCGGTATAATTAAAGATGGGTGTAGGTCAAATATTTTTGGTTGTTACAAACAGCAGCACAAAGTCATTATACCCAAACCACATAGTGGTATAGGGTATAAAAATAAAATTTCCTAGAATTTGCACTCAAATTTCGAGACCCGGGATTTTCCAGTTTAGTATAAATATTTTACAGAATTATAAATAATTTACAAAATTATAAATATATAAATTATAAATATATAAATATTATTACAGAATAAATGTTTCTCAGTAATGCGTCGTGAGAGAGCAGAGATTTTCCTTCATATTAAATTTTATAGTAAATACTAAAATATATGTATCCAAAAAAATTAATTTTCAACGAGAATCATAATATTTTGCCCAATACCATCTGTTTAGAAACGGAATCACGAGTCTTTATAATGCGACAGTTTAAAGATATTACTTTTTTACTAACTCTACTCAATAATCCTATATGAAGTACGTTAAAACCTCAAATGAGTATAACGAGAGGATGATGTGACATAAGATTTGCTTAAGACAATTGTATTACGTGACTTAAGCTAAACTACGCCTCTTGCATAAAAATAAAAAAATTATTTTTCCTTTATTTTTATTCATTTTTTTATATACTCTTGTATGTGAAAAATGGCAAGTGTAAATTCATTGTTGACATTGTCAAGATTTTTACTTTTATTGGCAATAAATGACAAAATAACTTTTAACTGACAGCAAGTTTTTCTTTTTTGTTTTTTATATATATATTTTTGTTGTTGTATTATTCCAGCTTAGAGTGTTAATAGAGGGATGACCTTAAGTAGTTGTGACTATAAAATGCCAGTTTTAAAATAGCGCATAACAAAGGAAACCTAATAAAAAAAAAAACCAACAGCAACAATGACAGATACAACAACGACTGACACAAATCAAAATGTTATACAAGGTTTTGCTTTCAAAATTACCACCACCATAAAAAAAAAACCAATAAAAACTCATAAAACCCTAATAATACTTTCACTGACAGGATGGCCAATGTATGCGTGTGTATCTGTTTATAATCCAGCAAAAACACCTCTTCGACTCATGAAATATTCTTCCTTATTGTATTCAATAAATTTTGAAGTTTTCTTTTATATTTATTATAACACGTAATATGACAATAATCTATTGAGATATGGCTTGCGGTTATGCTAAAGTACGAAATAGTGTATGTGAGGATGTTCAGTCTAATAGATTTTATGTTTATTTCCAAGATAAAACGCATAAAATGTGAATAAACTGGCGGATGGATTAAAATTAAAACTTTAATAAGTGCACAGATAAATTTTTCTTTTAATTTTGTAAGCTGGTGTTGTGCCTTTGGCTGAATTTTATAGCAATTTTTAATAATTCGGCAAGAATTTTTTAAAACAAATTTAACATGTTCATAACTATGAACTGGACATCTTAATAATAGCATCATTAAATCTTTAATATAACACAAACAAAGTCCATCATTTCGATTGAGATACCATCAACTGCTTCTTCAGTTATGGCAAAACGCGGTAGTACAAACATGTCATTGGGTGAAAAATAAAGGCTGTACGATGTACAGTTGACGGCCCTTTTAGGTTTTCTTTCTTAGTGCGTAGAGGTGCTAAGCCTCTTTAACTGTACATATTGGAACAACTTCCCTCCAAATTTAAACTTGTTGGGCAAAGAGAATAATAACACAATGCAACAAGTAAAAATTCCTTTAATAACCACTATATTTTTTTGATCCGCCAGGTTTTTATACATTTTCAGATTCACCCCAATAAAAAATTACATCATCATTATTTCAAATTCTATGGTAAGGTTTTTTTTTAAAAAAGATTTTTTCTACAATTTTATATTTTTGAAGGGGCTGCTCCTTACACCTTGTTGTAACTATGGAACGCCCTATTCGATTTTATTATGCCAGCTTTAAGTTATCCTTATATCTTTTCTTGATATATACATTAGTTTTGGAATTATTGAGGCACAACTGGATAAAATTAGTTTTTTTAATTAAAAAATTTTTGAATTCAAAAAATTCATAAAAAATAGAACTTAGTCTTGAAGCTGCATGTAATAGAATAAAATAAATTTTGTTTCACGAAAATCCACAGATAAATTCGTATTTTATTCCCGATAAAGTGAAAGTACTAAGTTTTGATATTTTTTATCGCAGATTTGGGCATTAGTCTAGCCCAGGGGCGACACCCCGATTTTTTTTTAATTTTTTTTCGGTGGGGTTAGGTGTTTTCAGAGTGATTTAGAAGAAATAATTTTTTTTCGGAGGCCCATATTTCCCGAGATATGGACCTCCAAAATTTTGACCTTAATTTTTGCATACATTTAAACATTTTTTTTTTTTTTTCTAAATGGCAAAAAATGTGTTTCAAAACTCGAAAATTTTTTTTAAAAATTCCATGAATGATTCTGAACACTTTTTATTCAATCAATTCTCTTCCAAAGTGCATGCTTCTCCACGAAAAGTGTTGGAAGATTATGGCCGCTTTTGGGAAAAATTAAAAATTAAAAATTTTTTTCTCCGCAGTCTCACGAAGACAGTTTTTTTTAGTATTTATCGCAACGAAGATTCTCAGCTCAAAATTTTTGAAAAAGAACCTACCTATTCTTGCGCTCCATAGGTTCATATTTTCGACAAAAATCATAAAATTTTTTTTCGTAAAAACCAAGTTTGGTGACAAATTCCAGAAAAATTTGAGCTGAAATCAAAAATCCCAACAGACTGGTCGATCGGTAAATTCAAGACGAACATTAGAAAAACCCCCCAGCGAAAACAGTTGAACTATGTGAGGTGTAATTTAATTTGAATGAAACAGTGGCGATTCTTCCCACTGTGCGGTGGTATCACTGGGCCATTTTTCTGCGAAATTTCGAAAGGAAAACTCCTTACAGTGGACGGTGGTCGCTTTCATGCAATGAAAATTGATCATTTTTGGCAACACAAGCTGCGAAAGAATCCATCTTTTGCGTGGCAAGTTTTAAAATCGTGCTACTAGCCATATTGGCAGTTAGCCACAGCGCAGCTGCGATTTGACCCCCTGTTGGACTATTATTTATGGGTAGCTGCTTAGTATTACGATAATCACTCGGCATCGATTAAGGCACAAAAAAGAAATTAGTGCAGTCTTCGGTAAAAAATACAGCTCCATTCTGTCGAAAATGTACTGAAAACTTGGGTTGGTCATATGAAAAAAAAATCATATGAGTCCGATCACAACATCTAGTAATTAAAGAATTTTTATGGCACTTTTTCTAACAGAAAGCTTCATCTATGTATCAATTATAACAAACAACTGCAGGGGCTCTGCTAATAAAAAAATATTTGTTATTTTTATTTCAGCTGGTTAATTTTTCATTTTTCATTTTCCATTTTTTATTTTTCATTTTTCATTTTTAATTTTTTATTTGGCATTTTTATTTTTTATTTTTCCTTTATCATTTTTCATTTTTCGTTTTTAATTTTTTCATTTTTAATTTTTCATTTTCAATTTTTTATTTTCCATTTTTTATTTTTCATTTTTAATTTTCCATTTTTTATTTTTCATATTAATTTTTTATTTTTTATTTTTCAGTTTTCATCTTTCATTTTTCATTTTTCAATTTACAATTTTCAATTTTCATTTTTATACCCTATGCCACTATGTGGTTTGGGTAAAATTACTTTGTGCTGCTGTTTGTAACTACCAAAAATATTTGACCTAGACCCATCTTTTATTATACTGATCGACTCAGAATCAGTTTCAGAATCACTTTCTGAGTCGATTAAGCGATGTCCGTCCGTCCGTCCGTCCGTCTGTGTGTTCATGTAAATCAAACTACAGGCCGCAAATATGAATATATTTTGATAAAATTTGGTATATAAGCTTTCATCGGCCATAGGACGAAAGCTGTTGAAATTGGTGAAATTCGGTCCGTGTTCACACCTAGTCCCCATACAAATGACCCCTAAGAAATCGACATAAATTGCCATAAGATCCAAATTATCATATAGATCTCAGTCAAATTGGGTTTGTATGTGTTTATTATATCCATTAATCAGTAGTCCAAAAATAATCCCTATAGGACAATTCTCAGTCATAGGCCCCATATAGAGATGCTTCGCGATCTTAACAAAAATATTGCACAGATTTTTCTCAAATTTGGTTTGTATATATTTTTTTCAAAATATAAGTGACTTAACAAATATGGTCAGGATCGGGTTATTTTTCGACCTAGTCCCCATATAAGTATAGCACACGATATGAACGTTTTCATATCTTGTGCCAAAAAAAATTAAAAACAATTCCCCCAAATTTGGTTTATGCTTATTTTCTATATCCAATTAGGTGGACCGAAGCGATAGGATTTCTAAACCATGGTATAGGGTATCGTTTAGTCGGTTAGACCGACTATAATTTTCTTACTTGTTTTTTTTTTTCATTTTTTATTTTCCATTTTTAATTTTTCAAACCGTTTTTATAACGCTATTCGCTTGCTCATTATATTTCCAAACACTTCCTAATGAGATCGTGCCTTCATTTTTTCTTCAAACACTTGCTAATCTTTTCACCAATATAACCGTACCTCATACCGTTTTTGTCTTATAGCCTATTTCTCTATCTCGAAAGAACATCTTAGAGAAACAGGCTATTAATCTGTTTTTGTGATTGTATTGTGAAATAGATTTTTAACCCCCTGAGCGCATAGATGTTTCCACACCAAAAAATAAACAAGTAAGAAAATTATAGTCGGTCTAGACCGACTATACGATACCCTATACCATGCGTTTAGAAACCCTATCTCTTAGGCCCAACTTACTGGACATTGAAAATAAGCAAAAACCAAATTTGAGTGGGATTTTTATTAATTTTTTTGGCTGCAGATATGAAAAAGTTCATATCGGATGCTATATCTATAAAGGGACTAGGTCCAAAAATGGACCGATCCTGATCATGTTTGGTAAAGTCTCTTGTATTTTGCAAAAATATGCACAAACAAAATTTGAGAAGAATCAGTGCAATATTTTTGTTTTTTAATAGATTTAAGTGAAGATCGGGAAGCAGCTCTATATGGGGTCAAAGGGATCATTTTTGGACTACTCATTAGTGGATGTAATGAACGCATACAAACCCAATTTGAGTAAGATCTATATGACAATTTGGATCTTATGGCAATTTATGTCGATTTCATATGGGTAATTTGTATGGGGGCTAGGTCTAAACATGGACCGATTCTCACCAATTTCAATAGCGTTCATCCCATGGCCGATAAAAGCTTATGTACCAAATTTCATCAAAATATATTCATATTTGCGACCTGCAGTTTGATTACAAGCTTTACATGGACACACAGACGGACGGACGGACGGACATTGTTAAATCAACTCAGAAAGTGATTCTGATTCGATCGGTATAATTAAAGATGGGTCTAGGTCAAATATTTTTGGTTGTTACAAACAGCAGCACAAAGTCATTATACCCAAACCACATAGTGGTATAGGGTATAAAAATATCGATAGCAAAATCAAAATGGAAAATTTATATGCACCACCCTTTATTACTTTTACTCCCAGACGATACTGTTTTGATTTTCATAAGATTTTATGTTTCAAATTTAATTAATTTTTAAACACATGATAATTTCACTTCATGCCTAAATCCGTTTACTACACCAATAACTTTCTGAATCCATTTCGTCACGTCCATCTGTCTACGTTGTGGCACAGGTCGCAAATATTAGGAAATTTTTGTTACATGCCTCTTGTTTTAATCAATAACGGGCTACATGGAATTTGTTAACAATTTCTTCATGTTGAGAATTTTACGCTCTAGTGTGGCCTTTAATGATCTTAAAAATGAGGATATTAAATAATTGCTTGTTAATGTTCTAATCTTTCGCTTAAAATACAAATTTAAACGAATCCACTCTCATGTGGTACAAATATTTTATTTGAGCGTACTTTTCCAACAAGTACAGTTTTCTGCCAACATGGAGAAATAATTGTCAGCATAAATTGTCTGACCGGCCTGTATTCACATGTCTTATCACTTACTGATACATAACATTTTGCCCTTGATTTATCTCGTGCTCTTGACCGGGAAACTTGCCAGAGTAAATCATTCCTTTGATGGGATAAAATGATTCTGAAACGCACAGCCACCATACCTTTATTCCGTTCTTGGCTGTTTTAGATGGAATGTATTGTGCAAACATCGTCAATAGCAGCTGATTTACTGTTTATTAATCGCTCCCTTCGGGACCTTTTCACTAATCCACGTATTAAACGTCATTAAGCCTAAAAACAATTTAAAACATGGCTCGCATTGCTCAAAACCAGCTTTAATCGATTCAGTGCACCTTTTTCTTGGAATACATGAACGGATCGGGTGTTCAACCCATACAACATTAAGCAGTTGTGAGAGTTTGGAAATCAAAAAGGCCTCCAGGGACCTTCTCACAAGCAGAAGAGTTAAAAGAGAAACATTTTTTTTTTAGGAATTTACCAACTGAAACTTTCTTATCTCCTGGTGTTTCCAGAAAATTTTACAACTATTTGACATTAATTAGTTTTTTTTTTTTGCTATAAATGTTAAAAACTTGTAGCCCCATAAAAATACCTTATACCTTAACAAATTTCGAACTAATTTACTAGCTAACATACCTACGATTTAATAAACATTTAAAGTTTTTCTCATCAAGGATCTTCAAAAAACATGTCATATTCTGCTACTACAACCGATGGTGGGCAACACAACACAGATTTAAATATTTTTTTGTATCTGTTTTGTTTTTTTTTATGAGATTTTAATCACTTGTAATAACATTCAACTTTCAGAGTAGGAAGTATGAAAAACAAACTGGTCATATGCTTTCATTTGTATGATTGTATGTGTGTGTTTTCAAGTATTATAAGCAATCATAGTACGAATGTAGGATAATTGCTAAGTAAGCTTGACATTTAAAGTGTACTTGAGTTAAGACTTATTTACGAGTTATTGTAACTGGATCTAACTCAAAAGGATTTCTAAACTCGTATAATATTTTCTATGATGTTATGAAACATAAAATCATAGGATGGCAATTGGAGTAACTCAAAGAAGTTTTGGTTTATTACAATTTTATTTCAGCTCTTTATTGTTGTTGTGTTGTTTATTACACATTTTTTTTTTGTACCAAACTAATAAATATTTTTATTATTTTTGTCTTTGCGCTATGAAATGATTGTGGCCGGAGATGCTAATAATGGCATTAAAGAAGTTTTAATTGCAACAAAGGACAAAGATATGAAGGCTTAATATAAAGCCTGTATTAAATATTAATGAAAATCCTTTAGTAATGAGTTGAATATTGAGTATTCGTAAAATCAAAAAATTTTTAAGAAGAAAAAGTTGATGAATTCCAGCAACTTTTTAATATAGAAACAGATTTTTAAGTTTTTATCGGTCCGCTGGTTTCCACAACAATTCCAATAAAAATAAAACCGGTTGTAATAAATTAGGTTAGTAAAATTATTAGTGTTCACCAGGGCATTAGAACTCCATCTAAAGGAATTATTTGGAAACTACGAAAAAAAAAGGTCAGTTCATATTAACTACCGTATAAAAAATACCTACATAAGAAACATTTTTCTTTTCAATTATTAGAAAATATATTATTATTATTTTTATATATTAATTTAATTATTATTAAAAATAAATAAAAAATATAATTTTTCAACATTTCTATAAAAAAAAAGTGACTTTCCTGAGGTTTACATATTGCGGGTATTACAGTATCGAAGGTATGAAATTTAAGTTAGTTGTGTTACATACCGTCGGAAAGGTTACTTTGTCTAGTTTCTCAGTATATACCTTATTTTTAAAGTTTTAGATAGACTTACTAACTAATAGGAAAAAATTTAAATTAGTGCATATGCTAAAAATTGAAAAACCGTTGTCTTGAGTTACATAACATTTTTTTTGATAGATATCCCACTCGCATCCCACTAAGCGACCAAAAAGCTCTTAAAGGAAGAAACCTAAGCTTTCTTTTGAGCCAAAAAAAAAAATTATAAAAAATTTCCTTTTTTGAAAAAACTAAAAAAAAATTTTTTTTGATTTTGAAAAAAAAGTCAAAAGTTATTTTTTTTTTCAAAAGACTGAAGAAATAGCTATCTAAAATATTTAAGACAAATTTTGCTAAGAACAATAGGTAAAAAGTTACATGGATGAGAAAAAACACCTGTTTGGTCAAAATGTCAAATTTTTACCCCCTCTAACACAGAGAGTTCTGGACCGATCTTGTTGAAAAATTGTGTCTAGACTACTATCCAATAGGACTAACCTTGGTGCAAATTCCATCCGGATCGGAAGACATCTGTTTTAAAAGTTGGATCACTTGACATGAAACGCCCCATATATATATCTTGAACCGAACAAAAAAGTGATTATTTGAATCATCCATAACTTTGAAAATATATAGTAATGCATTTGTAAAAACTATTTTACTATTGTAAGGAATTTTTATATTTTTTAAATTTGTTGTTCTAAACTTTATGCCTTTGGTACGTATGTTGTTCCTTTGTTGTATATAGAGTTGCCACCTTTTATTATGAATGTAATGTTTTATATCGCTTAAGACCTCATTGAAAGTAAGGAAATCTGTTTTGAACAATATAGCATATCAAATAATATTGTTGAAAGAAAAAAAGAATTTCCTTTTTAATTTGTTTTTTCATATGACTAAACTCACTTACTACAAAAATATGAACTCCTAATCTCCTAAACTCCCAGAAAATGTTTGAAATTGTTTTGATAATACAGAAATAAAAATTCAAACAATAAAAAAAAACGTAGTATCTCAACAGTAATAGGACAATAGAATTTTTACAATTGAAAATTAACGAAGAATTCTGATAATTATACACCCAACACCATTGTGCCAGTGTACATACATATTCTGCGCTTTATACTGATATCTGTCTGTCCGTTTGTCCATTGAAATAACCACCACGCCCTCAATAGATCAGCTGGGTTGCTCATTTTAAGTGCAAAAAATCTTTTGGCATCATGTGGAATTTGCTGTTTAAAATCATCACAATTGGTTCCAGACGTCTCAAGATTTCAATGAAAATGTAAATAATCTCTTTAAAAAAATATGATTCTATGGTTCTATCTCTCCGTGACTAGGTCAAAGTTAATCTTTTTTCTACAGCATGTCTATCGACCAAGTTTCAGATCGATCGGATAAGGGGAAATGGATTTTAAATCACTCCGTGACTGTGCGTGATTATGCGTGAATGTGCGTGACGATGTCGGAATTAATCTTTATTTACAGCAAGTATATCGACCAAGTTTCAGATTGATTGGATGAGGGGAATTCCGTTTTAGATCTCTCCGTGACCATGCGTAACCATACGTGACTGTGCGTGACTAGGTCAAAGTTAATCTTTTTTCACAGCAAGTGTATGGACCAAATTTCAGATCGATCGAATGAAGAAAAATGACATCTAGATCACTCCGTGAGTGTACGTGACTATGCGTGAGTGCACAAGCAGTAACGTGTTAGTTTTTGCGCACTGCTTGAGCACGAGAACGTGTTTTTTATGCAATAACATTCCAGTTTCATGCACATGTTTTACAAAATTGGTAACATATTGTCGAATTTTGAATGTATATTTCTACCGCGAGATTGACCACTTTAATAAGTTTTTAATATTTCGAAACGTTTCTCAATCGTCAATCAACCCTTTTTGTAAACCGCCTACATAAGTACTAAATTCTTGTCATAACACTGCTAATATTGATGTTGCCATACACAAAATGACCAGTATAGTTCAAAATAAAAACACCAAAGGGATGTGAGGTTTCAGGAATTTAAATTTTATCGGTTGTTAGATATTTGGCCTTGACGTATATGAGCGTCATCAATGTTTTGCAAAAATATACATGCTATACTTTCATTAACCGACTGACGACAGTATGTCAAAGTCGTAAGTTCTTATTTTATTTTCTTAAACAGCGTAATATGTAAGCGTAACATGTGAGTCGTAAGACAAAATGTGATTGTATTGGTGAAAAAATTATGATATTATGATATTAATTACTAGATGTTTACACATCTCCCCTGCGATCGGACTCACATGATTTTTTTATATAAAAATTATTAAAATCTGGAAATATTAAATTTTATATTTAGTTTTATATTTTTGTAAAGCACTTATTTTGAAGAAATAAAGAACAATTAACTAACTAACTAACTACTTTCATCTCATGAAAAAAACATTGATCATTTATTAATTCGGTTATGTGGGAAGGACGACAGTTGGTTTAATTTTTTTTTTTTAAGTGTAAATGTAATATCAAGTAAGGGTTTTGGTTTACGTCATTATAAGCAGATGAAGGTAATATATGCCCCAATAAGCATGACACACGTAAACTTTTAATAGGTTCATTCAGCTAGAACTACTTATAAGACATCAAGAAGTGATTGTAGAGTTTCTCTATGATAACTATATAAAAAAGTATAATTTTTACTTAAGTTAAGTAGAAGAAGTTTTAGGACCCATTCTAGAGTTGATCTAAAACACTATTTCATGTAGCGTATATCCAGAATTGTAAGTAGCTCAGACTCCGTAAGTGGTTATAGATCGCCGCATAAGATATCGAGTATTATCGATAGGAATTCCAGAGTTTGGTTTGGTATTTAATAAAAGATGGACAAGTTTCTCAGTCAGTGGTTATAATTCTTTATCCGCGAAAGAGTAAAACTATTAGTAGACTTTTAATTTGGCAAAATAAAAAAGTAATTTCTATCAGGTAACAGCGACAACGTTTACAACAAATAATCGCCTGTATATAATCATAATTTTTTTCTCTCTCCATAAGGAATATCCAAAGTTCGTTGTATCCTTTACAATTCCCCGTCCATATTTATTTAATACATATATCACGTGTTGTAAACTGCAAGCTTAAGCTTTTTGTTTGTCGTACGTGATATTGTGTTTTTTTCCCCTTTTGTCGTTGGTCTTGAAATTGAGAAAGAAATTTGTTCTAGAGCCTATTTGGTTAAGATATCAAAATCGTTTTAAAAGCAAATCTTTATGGAGATTTCAACAGATTTATTAATGTATCAAAGATGATGGGTTAAATTAAAATTATTTAAAGAGGTTGAATTTGTGAATAATTTAGCTCCCATAAATGGATGGATTATTACAGGCTTAAACAAAAGTTTGAAATTCGCTTCGTAAAACTTTATGGAGTGGGAGAGAAAAATTACTTTACGAGACACTTTTTTTAAATATTTGTTATATTAAGCTCAATATTTCATAATGTAGTTAAGAGTTATCTGGGCTAAGAAACTAAATATGAAAATTAGATCTGATGTAATTTTTTCAGACTTATTGCAATTAATACTAAAATTAATATGCACATACGAGAGTATGTGAAATAGTCGCAGATTCAAACCTCACGGCCGTCGTAAGTAGAAAACTTTCATATAGAAATAATCCATTCCATTATAACATAACAATTATTACAATGTTCAATAAAATCTAATGAAGGCTGAAATGCTAATTTTTATATTTTACTTGCTTAAATCGAATACATAAAGATTAGAGTATTTCAATTTATTAAAAAAAAACTGTCTATGGAACCCTTAAAATTTATAGAGTTTGATTGAATACCACTAAAACTCGAAAATACCAGATGTGTCGCAGAAAAAAATTACATATGAATGGTTTTTTGCTATGGATTCTTTGAAGGAAATGAAAAAAATCTTAATAAAACTAAAGAAAAATGTCGATCTAAAAAGGTTTAGCTCACTAAAATTTATCTCTTCAACCCATTTTTATTTGAACTATCATAACCCAGCACTCGAAATTCGAATGAAAATTCTAAGAAATTTTATTTTTTCATAAAATTTTTTTCTTCCAATGTTTTTTTTATCTATATATATAAAAAAGCTTATGAATCTTTAAATGAAATTCACTTAATTTCATTATAAATATTTGTTGAACACACAGAAGATATACAAATGGGTTTGTTAATAAATAGTAATTTTATAAGAGCCTAAAGGTATGCCAATCAATTTTAGTAATTCACAATTCAACACAGGGGGTGTGATGTACTATTATAATAAAATCTATTAAATAATAAAAACACAGGCAATGAATTGTGAATTGATTAAAATTGATAAACATACCTTTAGGCTCTTATAAAATTATTTATAATAAATATTTTATTTAATTTCATTTAATATGTTTTTAACATATATTATAGATAAATTTTATCATTCTATATTACTCCTCCAATTGACCTATAACAGTGACAAATTTTACAATCATCCGCTCACGTATTAATATATAAATAGTTTTTATGAGACGGAAAACTGAATTTTTTACTTATTCTTATGATTTTTTTATGGCCAAGTTTATTATATTCCAGTTTATTTATTCTATTTAAGCTAATATGGCCTAGTGTTTTAGACTTTTTAATTTTTTCCGTACAAATCGGGACACTCTAATGTACATACGTGGCAATCCGTTAATAAAAAAAATCAACTATAATCCCGCTTAATCTAGAAAATCCTGTAGCACATTTATATGAAATGCAAAACCAAAAAATATTTGTAATCTTTTTGCATATAACAAAATACATTGTTTTTGATATTCAACGAGTTTAGTTGGCTTTTAAATACATATAAATCTTCTTAGGCTACATAAGCTCTACTTAAAGCCAAAACTATTTTCAATTTAATAAAATGCATTGCGAAAACTCCCACAGAATAGCGAATTTGTATTTATATGGAGAATATCACAAAAAGTCATCATTATTTATAGTTAAATTTAGGCTTTTAAAATAAATAACCATCAACATTGATTAGTTTAACAAACAAGTTATAGGAATTATCTATACTATAGATTCTTTCTACTAAAAGTGTCATATATCCTCTTTAAAGCCTCATCATCGTCATCATCAACAGCAGCAGCAGAAGCAGCAGCAGCAGCACCACCACCAACTACACTAGCATCATCGTCATCATCATCATCAACACTGTGGTTGTCATTAAGCAATGCCGACTTTACTACCTTTAGTAGTAGTTCAAACGAGTACAATCGTTGCAAACACACACTCTACATAGCAACAATTCTACATACTCATACATTTAGGCAACAATCATGTAGATGGAAGTCAGGCTTACACAACATTATTGGCGTCATTTTAAGTTTTAATCCTCGTAAGAAAAAGTGACATGTGTTCTAGATATAAAACCTTCGGTGTTGTAACGTTCGAAGTTGGCTAAAGTACACAATAAATATATTGCAGCAATGTTACATATGGCCATTATAAAGTTATGCATACTACTACATACTTTACCTACAAAGGTCGAAAAGATGTCCAAGAAAGAATATACCGATTCGTAAGCTTAAAAATTACTTGGATTAAGAAACCATCTGAGAAGAAAAACTGCTAGCAGAACGTCCATATATGAGCAATGAAAAAGATAAACTTGGTGGGTGTTGCAAGAATTAAAAGAAAAACAAAATAAAAGCAAAAAACAATATATAAGCTATTTTGTAGTGTTACTAAGAAAACTATTTGTTAAGTAAATGCTTAAATTGGTTTGTAAGCTTCGAATGCCTTTAAAGACCATCTTTGTATTCTTTTTTTTTTGCCATATCGATCAACTGTTTTTTCATTTAAAATGATTAGAGACTACACTTAAAGAAAAACAAGACAGTTATAATAATATCAAAAGGCTGCAGAGAGGATTTGCGAACCAGTAGAAAAGACTGCACTCCACAAAATGCACTTCAACTTAGTCAAAACTATAATAGTGAAAACATGAGTTTGAATACTGATCTATAAACAGAAAATATTTCAATATTTTTTATAAAATTAAAAAAAAAGACGAAACGACTGCGTGTCATCAGTAAGTCAGCCCCTCTTGTTATAAGGACAAAAAATGTGTGCTTAATGGGGCCTTCGGCCTATGCAGGTCCCAACACCGGATGAGAAAGGCCGAGTGAATGTCGTAGTGGATCGCTGTAGAACTACCTATGCAATCAACATCGTGCAAGTTTCTGCAAATGATTCATCCTGGGAAACCATTGAGAACAGCCGTCTCAACAAGGATAGGGGAGAGTGTGTCAATCCCTCACTTCTCCGAACGACAAAAACGCAAAAAAATAAAGAACAATGCCCAGAAAAACAGGTTTCCGACCTGGCGATGAAATAGGATTATCGACTACGGAACGTGGAACGTAAGAAGTATTAATGGAAAGGAAGCAGAACTCATCGGCGAAATTAAGAAAACTAATGTTATATAACTTGCAATAACCCAAACAAAGAAAAAGGGACAAGGATGTGAGGTAATAATAGATGGCTTCGTCCTACTGTAATCAGGATTAGCAATGAATGACAGAGCTAGGGCTGGGTTTGGAATTTTAATCCATACGGAAATGGAAGAATCCATATGCGAATGGAAATTCATTAATGAACGAAGTTTCTGGCCTTGCCTGTAACCTATGCACCAACTAAAGATGAAAACGCAGAAGAAAAGGATAGATTCTTTGACATACTTCATAATGTAATTGGCAACAATCCCGAAGAATTTTAAAAAGTTATATGTAGATGTAGAGAAAATGAAACGAATAGCAATGGTAACGTCTGCTGCAACTATGCATTGCTAACCTTCTTGTAGCTAACACAATGTTCCCACAGAAAAATATACACAGATAAACAAGAGAAGAACCCTAGAGAAACAAAAAGCCAGTAATAAAATATATTGTCATAAGCAGGAACCGACCATTGCGATGCCGCGATGCAAGGGTAAAACGCGGACCAGAAAAAGGGAGCGATCATTACCTGCTGGTACTACGTAAAGTAGTTGAAAAGTTGTTAAATAACAAAAGTCGACGACCGAACATGAAAACAAAGATTAAGATAACAAAACTTATTTCCAATGCAGTTCAAGAGCAGTACCATAAGACAGTGTCTGAAAGGAGTAGATCCAGACCACATATAACATCCGGTAACGTATACACCAAATGGGCCGAATTTAAAAACATAATACTTGATTCTGTGAAAGAAGTATGCGGTGAAACAAAATGCGGTGGACGATATGTCAAAGCCACTAGATGGTGGAACGATGCTTTTAAAAAGGAAGTAAGTGAAAAGGAATTGAGATGGAAGGACAATTTCAGCGATAAAACCACTGAGAAATACGACTACTACAAAGAACATAGTATAAAACTTAAAGAATTTGTCCGGGTTGCAAAGGCAGAAGCATGGGAAGAATTTGGACATTTTTTTGGAAGGAAATCATGGCAAAAATCCTTACGAGACCCAAAGATTGTGCAATAAAATTCATTCGAAGCAAAGGAGAACTCTCGAAGCGATGGCGTTAATATTTCCTACATCTATTCAACTTCCGAAGGTTGAAGAAGCCACAATGAATGAACTCCTCAATGCACTCCGCAAAATGAAGCTAGGTAAAGCTGCTGGATATGATGCTATAGCTCCAGAACTTCTGAAATATGGGTGGTGATGAATATATGCTGCTAATCAACGTGATCAATGCAGGAGACAGGCAACAATTCCCAGCGACTAGCAAGTAGCCATAATCAATCCTATCTTTAAGAAGGAAGATAACCATATATGCCAAAATCATCGCGGTATATCACTTCTAACTGTAGCGGAAAAAATAAACTCGCGAATACTCACTATAAAACTGAATAGCAAGATAGAACATCAACTTGACGAGGAACAATGTGGCTGTAGACAAAAGGAACCCAATATTAAATATTTACGAAGAGACAAATTTCTGAAAAAACCATTGAATTTAATAGGGAAACTCATTGCTGCTTTATAGCCACGGAGAAAGCTTTCGATCGGTAAAATGGAAACAAATATGGGAGGTGCCTCAGAAATGGAATATTGACAACATATTGATCAGACGAATCAAAATCTTGTAAGAGATATGCCGAAATTATGTAAAAATAGGGAACACCATATCCGAAGAATTTATGACAATACATGTGTGCGACAAGGCGATATATGAAGTCAATATCTGATTCTAATACTGATGGACGACGTCATCCAACCTTGCAGGGATTCATTTATCCCAATGACTGAAGGAAATTGGAATATCCAACCAGTGAAAGTTTCAATATTAGCATACGCAGATGACGTGACTATTGTTGCGAAAACCGAGGATCTCTGCAACAAAACCTTGCTTTTTTTGTTGAATAAAACGACCAGAAGGGACCTCCGTATAAATATAAGGAAAACAGCAACCATGATAATAAGCCGCGATAGAGATCATCACTAAATTTACATAGAATCCGAAGCATTAAAGCAAGTTGAACGCTTCTGCTACTGGGGAGTCACAATTGACGAAGACGGAAAAGCGGAAAGGGATTTAAATCGAAGAGTAGGCTTAACCAAAAATTCATCGGGAAAAGAGAAGTTACAACTGGAACAAAAGTTGCTGTATACAATTCCACTTATATACCAGCCCTTACATATGGCTGCGAATCATGGGCGCTTACAACTAAAAGTCAAAGCAGAATTCAGGCATCAGGTATGAAATACTTACGACGTGTGGCCGGTAAAATAGTGCTAAAACAGTGCTAAAACGGTGCTAGAATTCCAGAGAGCCTGCCGAAGCGAGTGTCAGAAGGAAGACCGAATGGTACGAGAAGAAGAGGAACAAGAAGAATAATTTGGCAGGACACTATCAACAATATTCTGACAGAACAAAGAATCGAGCCTAGAACAGCCAAAACAGCGGCACTAGACAGATCGAAGTGGAGAACCTCTACATTGCAAGGTAGAAAGAGGTCCGGAATAAAGAAGTAACTAAGAACAGACGGAATGACGAACTGATATATACCCTCTGTACAGAGGTGTGGGGGGTATAAAACAATTTACCAGGCCTATGATGACATTGTCATATAAAAATGGAAAGGTCTGGTCCGGTTCATAGGACTTTTCCCTTAGAGATATTAATAGTAGTGAATTAAGCTTTTTGTGGAACCCATGAAAGAAGTGCTTTAAGTGACTCAAAAAAAGATTTCGTTACAGGGAATCTAGAATAGAAGACATTTATCAAAAAGGACCGATTGCAACCGATACCCCCATATTGATCATCTATATGAAATATGTGTGACAAAATGCGTGTCGTTTGTGAAGACCCTCGAAAATAATTTCATATTTTGCAAATAATCGCAAAAGTATTTCCTATTTCTACAATTTTTGATGTTATATTCTACAGAAATTAAAGGTATTTAAAGGTCTTATTATGACTTCAACACCATTATACCGTGCAGCGATGTTTTGCGGCACCGTCATATCCTTGTACTCTGAACATATTCAAATTAAGTCCTACGTTTTTCACTGTCTAAAGTAAAGTTTTTGAAATTTATGTTCCTGTTGTTCCATTTATGTCGAGAAATGTGGTGGGAATGTAATATGTAAACTGCCAGGATCGCCATGTGGAGGAAATGTGATATATGAACTGGCAGGATCGCCACGTAACGGAATGTGGTTCCTTCCAGCAGAGTTTGTCACTGGTCTATTTGCCGTTCTTGCGAAGTAGGGGCAAATATAAATTTTAATTAAAAGAAATAAAGGCAGTTGTTGCCGATTATGTTGTCTAAATTAAAATCTGATTTATTTTTGAGTTTCAACCGTTTTTATACTAAATTTGGTCAATTTGGTCGTCGATCACGTGAATATCCTAACTCTTTGAAATTTGGATCAGCCGATGATGATTTATCAATCAGTAATATTTTTGCTGATTTTTTTGGCTACAACATAGTCCATACAAAATTTTAATCAATCCGTACAATATCCTTTTGAAATTTCCAAAGCATCTTCGATAATAAATATAAATTTCTTTAACAACATCACTGTTTTGAGTAACATGAAAACACTGAAAAATTCTTTTGATCCTGGTCCTGATGGAATACCAAATAATATTCTTAAGCACCGTGCTGACTCCCTGTTCTATCCATTTACAATAATTTTTAATCAGTCCTTGCGTACAGGATATTTACCATCCCTATGGAAGGAATATTATATCATTCCTTTATATAAATCAGGCAATAAGGTCAATGGGTCTAACTACAGAGGCATGGCAAAATTGAGTGCAATCCCCAAACTTTTTGAAAAAATTATAACAGACTCTTTATCTTATCAAGTATCATCCATACTTTCTCCATATCAACACGGCTCTCGTAAATCTCGTTCTACAATCACCAACGTTCTGGAACTCACTACAATTATAAATGACGGATTTAGAGATCGTGTGCAAACTGATTAATTTACACCGACTTTAGTAAAGTCTTTGATAAGGTGAATGATTTATTATTATACAAGCTGAATTCTATGGGCTTCAGTAATTCTTTAGTTTTCTGGTGGTGTTCCACAAGGAAGTCATCTTGGTCCAGTACTTTTTAATTTATTTATCAATGATCTCCCTTCTGTTATTCAACACTCTAAAATTCTCTTATACGCTGATGATGTCAAACTATTTTCCTCTCTTCAGAATTTCATTTTTTGCTACAATCCGACTTAAATAATTCTTGTGGATGGTGCAATACAAACCTTATGGAGCTCAATATAAAAAAATGTAAGCATGTGTCCTTTTACAGATGTGGTAATCTACATACTACTTATTTTGTGAATGAAAGTGAATTGGAATCCGTTGATACATTCTCTGATCTTGGCATTTTATTAGATCATAGATTAAACTTTCCTACGCATATGTCTTCAGCAATAACAAAGCGTTTTTGGATTTATGAAGCGATGGAGTAAAGAATTTTATAATCCATATGTAACCCAACAGCTATATACATCCCCGGTTCGTCCCATCCTGGAATATGGTTCTATAATATGGGATCCGTGTTACATTATTCATATAAATTTCGTCGAATCTGGCCAGAAACAATTTCTACGTGGACTTGGTTGGAACTCCCGTGCCTTACCCTCTTATGAATCCAGACTTGCTCTGGTCAAATTACCGGCACTGAAAAGTCGTAGAAAAATGCTTAGTATTTCCTTTCTACTCAGTTTATTCCATGGCGATATTGTCTCCAATTACTTGTTAAGTAGAATTCAGATTAATATACCATCGAGACCTACATGAAGCTTTAAACTCTCAAATATTAATTATTTTCAATTTAACTATGCTAATAGTGATCCATTTCGCCGATTGTGTGAGCAATTTAATGGAATTTACCATATTATAGATTTGTCCGAAAATAAAGAATATTTGAAACGTAAAATTATTCTACATCTAAATAATTAAATCGTTATTATTTTATTTTTTATTTATATTTTTATACTAATGCCGGTTTTCTCAATGTATCGTCAAATTGCCTGTTATTTAAACAGGACATAACTTTATTGGACCGATAAACTGCCGACAAAAACATTATTTTCAGTTGGTAATTCCTCTCAAAATACGTATAAAAGTTGAGAGAATTATTTTCAGTTGGCAATGCCTCTCAAAATTCATATGAAAGTTGGGAGAATAATTTATCTGTACGATAAATAAATAATTGGCAGATGAGTGCCGGTTAGCTTTGCGACATAATAGAAGCAAACTAGACATTGAGAAAACCAAATTTCTTTAATCGGCAGTTTCCCGTTCGGATAAAAGATAATCGCCTATTTCGGCAGTTTCTCGTTTGGATAAAAGAACATCGCCTATTGAGAAACGGGCATAAATATATTAGTCAGTAAGGACATTTGTAATTCCATAGACTTTAAATAAATAAATAAAAAAAATAGTACTTAACTTACACATACTATTTATTACTTTACTCGATATCATGAAGGCTGGTATTATTTATTTACATTGGCCAAACAAATATTGCATTACACTATGAATAGAACAGTTTGAATAGAAATTGACACTATTGATTGTCTGTTCTATGTACTATGTCTGCATTGCATTGGTGAAGTAAAAAGTGTTTTTTAATTTTAATCGATCTTTTGTCAAAAACTCTAACACACTATTCATTTCCACTGATGGCAGTCGTTTCATTAGCTGATGTAGAAAAATAAACAGCATTGTTTACTTCTTTGATAATGTTTTTTAGAATTTGTTTTCCAATTATAGTTATTAGTTCATTTTGTGTAAACAGACTAATATAGCAACCATTATTTAGTGCCTCTTCTAAACTATCTCAAAAAAGCTCTAAAGTCTCCATCATTTTCGGTCCATTCTTCAACTGACAAGAAGGTTATTATTTATTAATTAATTGGAATTTCAAAGTAAGCTCTAGTTTAGGATATTATTGTAATCAATTTTCTACCCAAAAAATTTTTTGCCCCAAAAAACCTTTTTGAATTAATGTGAATATTTTCTAAAAAAAAGTTTTTATGAAAACTTTGAAGTGAATTAAAAAATTCGAATTTTTCTATACAAGTTCAAACCGAAATGCAAACCCAAAAGATACAAACGTTGTTCGATTTAGCGCCGCATCTAGGAATTCAACATGACTTACAAAATATTTGTTTTTTTTTTTTGAATAAATTGTCTTTCATTAGCTTGGGGTCATATGCAACCCCTAGTCGAAAAGGGTTAATGGGGTCATATTATTTTTTTTTTCAGAAACCCTAGGCTATTAAGATAAAACATAACATTTAAAAGTAGAAAACTGATGAATTTTTGATACAAAATATTTAGAAAGAGCACAGCTACTGAATATTTCACAAAAAACTCATGTTTCTCGAAATCCGCAAAAAAAAATTATTTTAAAAAAAATTCTGGTACAGGAATTTACTTAAAAATTCGCAAAGTTAATCTCTAGCATACATTTAACGAAACTATAAAGTGTCAGATCCATTTTATTAAATTTTGTTTAAGAAAATTTTTTAAAATTTAAAAAAAGAGTTTTCAAAATATTATCAAAAAAAATTGTCCACCTTTGGTCTCACTTCGCAATAGTAATGAAACAATACTTCATATCTGAGTACGTATAGGTACAGTGACAATTTGTTAAAGTTGAAAAAATGTTCATCACATTTCATGACCTAGAGTTTTTTGGCACAAAAGTGGTCTGGGGCATTTGTTAATTCTTGGCGACTTTTTATCCGATTTTGAAGTTATATAAATTTTGAAAAGCTAATTTAGTAATGATATCGACCCATGTAACAACTCGGCGAAAAAGTTAAACTATAGAACGAAATTTTCGTAAAATCTGAAAATAGTCGTATTTTCCCCATATAAACGCACTTGAAATTTTCAGTCATGATGAGGCACGTCTAAATTTATTTTGGTTGATCCAAATCTTTGTATTTCTCATTTTTTTTTTGCTATTCGCATATTTCCAGGGGGTGAGACTTTACGTTCGAACACTTTTTCCCCTCCATATAATGAGGGGCCACCCTAATGTACGTATTAAACTAATTGGAAGAGTTGCGAAAAAAATGGGCGGATCAGACCAATGGGCGGTTCGCCCACCATACATATCTAATGTCATATCTGTGGTTTTCTAGAATAACCGCATATGTCATAAAATTAAAATGTTCAGGGGAGCCAAAGAACATTATATTTGAAATTATGGGCTCGATATAAAGTTTTTAGAGCTTTTTATTTAACAGTCCTGTAGATATGGGCAGTAAATACTTTATATAAAATTTTGAGTCAAAAATCTTCAGAGTAATAGATCCTAGAGAAGGGCGAAAAACAATATGTAAATAACACTTAAAGTGTGTGCAGATAAAACAACTTATGTCGACAAACGTCGTTTTCTTTGAAAAAGAAAACTACTAATGCAACCACCCATGTAGACATAAGTTGTTGTTGCTTTAAAAAATGATTTTTTTTGTTTGTCAGCAAAAAGTTAACGGGACTTAGGATGAGAATATAACAACGTATCAAGAATAATAGTGAAAAAAAAATAACAAAAATAAACACACAAGTTTTTATAAGTGGATATAAACTGAAAAATAATCGAAAATTATTTCGCATTTTTTTTCATTAATAACAACGTATGTCACTATGTGTCGTTTTCTGAGAAAATAATTTGTCAGCTATCAAACGTAGGTTGACATACGTCGATAGTGCTGCAAATTAATGTAATAAACATTTAAGTTACGTCGTTATTTAAAGAAAAAACTCAGAAATGGTCAATATTTTTTTTTTCAAAATTTAACACATGTAAAAATTAAATATATATGGCATCGTTAACTCAAAACTGGCAAAAATGGACATACGCGGTTATTCCAGAAAATCACAGATATATCTGGAGTAGTGTAATAGATAAAGTCTTGGGACTTAGTGTGAGTTCATAAGTTTTCAACATTAGTACTCGGAAAAAATTGGAGGGATCAGATCAGTGGGCGTGGTACCCCCGATAAATATATAATGTTATATATCTGGAGTACTGTAATAGTGAAAACAATGGAACTTTGTCGCATAAAACAAAAATCGCCAAAATCAAAAATCGTCAATACCGAAAATCGCAAATAGCAAAAATCGCCGTAACAAAAAATCGCCAAAATCAAAAACCAATGAAAAATCAATAAAAATCAAAAATCGCTAAAAATCAAAAATCGTCAAAATAAAAAAACGCGAAAACCGGATCTTGTCAAAATCAAAAATAGCAACAAAAAAAAAACGCCAAAGTCAAAAATCACCAGAACCGAGAATGGCAAATAACAAAAATGCCCAAAGAAAAAATCGGCAAAATCACAGAAAAAATCGATAAAATTCAAAAATCGCTAAAATCAAAAATCGTCAAAAAAAAACCGCAAAAAACGGAAATCGCCAAAATCAAAAACAAAAAGCGCAAAAAAATCGCCAAAGTGCAAAATCGCCAGAACCGAGAATCGCAAATAACAAAAATCGCCGAAATAAAAAATCGCCAAAAATCACAGAAAAAAATCGATAAAAATTAAAAAATCGCTAAAAGCAAAAATCATCCAAATAAAAAACAGCAAAAAACGGAAATCGCCAAAATCAAAAAGCAAAAAATAACAAAAAGCGCCAAAATCTATAATCGCAAAAACAAAAATCGCCAAAATCGAAAATAACAAAAATAAAGTCGCCAAAGTCAAAAATTGCCAGAACCGAAAATCGCAAATAATAAAAATCGTCGAAATAAAAAATTGCCAAAAATTACAGAAAAAATCTATAAAATCCAAAAATCGCTAAATCGAAAATCACCAAAATAAAAAATCGTAAAAAACTGAAATCGTCAAAATCAAAAATAGCAAAAAATCGCCAAGTCAAAAATCGCCAGAACAAAATAACAAAAATCAGCGAAATAAAAAATCGCCCAAAACCACAAAAAACGGAAATCGCCAAAATCAAAAAGCAAAAAAAAAAAAACAAAAAGCGCCAAAGTCTACAATCGCAAAAACAAAAATCGTCAAAATAATAATAGCAAAAAAAATATTGCCAAAGTCAAAAATCGCCCAAACCGAGAATCAAGAAAAACAATAATTGCCAAAGACAAAATAAAAAATTTCAATGGTGAGTGGTAGAGAAGCATTTCAGCCTTCCTCGGTGATTTTATTGAACATGTGATAATTCCTATGTTATAAATGAAAACAACAAATAAAATTGTTTTCTAAAAAATATAAATAAATTGGTTTTCTACAAAATGAATTTTGATTTCGTTACGATGGGTGTAGAGAAGAGCATCGGGTTAGTGTTAGTTATTTAAAAAATTATAATATTATATCGATTACAATCGACTACAATAAATTTCAATTTCAATTGTTAAGATATTTTTTCGTTTTTATAAATCGAAATAAATTTTATGACTTCATTGTAAAACAAAAAAGAAAATTATAGTCGGTCTAGACCGACTATACGATACCCAATACCAAGCATAAACCAGAATGCAGATATGAAAAAGTTCATATCGGAATCTACATTTAAATGGGGACTGACCATATTTGGTAAAGTCACTTATATTTTGTAAAAATATATGCAAACCAAATTTGAAAAATACTGTAACAATTTAAGTCGATTTCATAGGGGTCACTTGTACGGGGACTAGGTCTGAACATGGACCGGATTTCAGCAATTTCAATAGTGTTCATCCTATGGCTGATAAAGGCTTCTGTAGTTTGATTACAAGGTTTACATGGACACACAGACGGAGACGGACGGACGGACATCGCTAAGTCGACTCAGAAAGTGATTCTGATAATAAAGGATTGGCCTAGGTCCAATATTTTTGGTAGTTAAAAACAGCAACACAAAGTCATTATACCCAAACTCCCATTTTTAAATGCTTCTAAATTGCACTAAAAATTTAAAGAAAATTCATGACATGATGTGAAAGTGTATATGAAATTAAAAATTTTCAATTGATTTCGGGGGGCCCGTGAGGCCCGGCTACGTTTTTGTATAAAATTCAAACCTGCGGTTTGATTATATGGTTAACATGGACGGACCGACAGACCTAAAGACGTACGGACGGATGGACATGGTTTAATTGACTCACAAATAATTCAGAGTCGATCGATATAAAAAAAGATGAGTTGTGGTTAGATATTTTTGGCAGTTACAAACATCAGCACAAACTCGCCATATAGTGGTATAGGGTATAAAAACATTAAGAGATTAAAAAAATCCCTGAACTACATTAAAAAAGATTTTGAGAAAACTAAAAGATTAAATAAAGGAAGTTCAGTTATACGTAACTAATATTTTTAAGTGTAACTTAAAAAAAGGAAACACAAACATATGAATGCATATGAAAAGTGTAATACAAATTCTACTTTTTCTGCGGCCACAAAAAGTGTAGTATGTGTGGCAAAGTATGTCTCCTTGTTGTGGTTGGTGTTGTTGTTTGATGCCATTTTGGCGTTTTTTAAAAGTGTTCTTATGTTACTGATAGCAACACTATCAGTAGTGGCTTCATGAAAATAAATGTACTCGACAGATATGTATGCCAGACATTCCAAACTATACCTTTTTTCATTCGCAAAACCAACTAAAATTTCAATTTGTAAGTGTTTGTAAGTTTTTAAAGAAATGAAACAACAACAACAACAATAACAAAGAACAGTAAACCTTTGTACAAATGTTTTTTTATATACGATACGAATACCCTTTTATGAACGAAAACTCACATGATCTCTTATGCACTGTTTACTTTTGTTGAATTATTATCTGTTGTATTTTTATTTTTGCTTGGCGTTATTGTTAAAGTTTAAGTAAAAATATATATAAAAAACCAAAAAATAAATTTCAGTTAGTTTCGTAAGAACTATATGTATGAATTTGTGAAACTTACAGCCTTAATATGGTGAAGTTGCATTGCTGCTGCTGCTGCGGTTGCTGCAGTTTAGTTAAGCCCAGTTTGAGTGGCATTTTTCAACTTCTTCTTAGAGTGTTAAGACGCGACCTTTCGTTGACCTAAAAAACACAAAAAATAAAAATTGCTAAATTGGTTTCATTTAATTTAACGTCTGATAATATTTGGCAGTTTGATATCAATAACATAGAAAATTTGCTTGGCTTTGTTTTATTCTGAAAAAATAAGAAAAAAATAAATAAATGACTTAAGATAAAATTCAGCAAGTCATGAGTCAAAATATTTTAGAAATCCAAAAGACTTAAGCACCATTCAGTTAAAGTTTGCAAAAGTTAATCTGGAAAAGTTTTAAAACCGTGACAAAATTGAGTTGGGTTTATAAAAATGTTATAGTTTAAATCTTGGATTGCTTAACGGAATCAGACCATAGAAAAGTTTTATAAAAGAAAAATGTGTCCATGATTTTTGTTTGACGCTATAGGAAACCTCCAGTTTAAGTGCACGAGAATAGATAATATATTAGACTTCACCCTTGTGAATTTAATGTAACATTTAACCTTGCATAAAAAAGCGTTAAATTGGCACTTAGCGTTTTTTAATACAAGAGTTCACAATTAAGAAAATATTTTTATGATGTTATTATTTTTTTAAAAGGTAAAAAAACCATAGAGTAACTCTGCCTTACAAATTTCAAACTAAGTAAATGGAAAAATCCAGACAGAACTCCTTTACTTTAGATTCAAATACTTAACTTCAAAAGGTCAGTCAATGAATATCCGTTTTTTTTTTGGATTTCCAGTCTCGTTCTAGATATCTATAATATTAATAGGCTAGGCAATTTTTTGTGACCAATGTTTTGTTCTACCGTTTTGTCCCGATTTTGACCAAACGTATATTATTTGAAAGGTATTTCTTTTTAGTCGTTTTGCAGATTTACAGATTTATAAATTTTTTCCTTTATTTTGAGTAAATTGCATTTAAATTTGTTACTAATACATACCTAAAATTATACAATGCTATGTGTGTATTTTCTAAATTTTTTAATGTGTTTGTAATAAAAATGAGTTTGGTTTGTTTGTGTTGATTTGCGAATTGGCTATAATTGTATAGCATATCTTTAGGGTCTTTATTTAATGAAAAAAATAAAATTTCCTAGAATTTGCACTCGAATTTCGAGGGCTGGAATCTGCTAGTATTGATTTAATACCTTATAATATAGAACAAAAATTTAAAATTTATATTGTGCTAATACCATCAAATATTTCTATTAAAATTAATTCCCTTTAACCACATAAAAGAAACAAAATTTTATATAAAAACAAGTTAGAGGGCAATTCCATGGAAAGATCAACCTTAAAAGTAATTTAAAATTTTTAATTGAAATAATTTTTATTGATACCATTTCAAAGAAAAGGGTTCAAATGACATGAAAATATGCCAATAGTTTTTTTATATGAGGCGTTTCATGTTAAGTGGCCCTACTTTTGAAACCGATGCCTTCCGATCTGGATAAAATTTGCACCTATGTTAGTCCTATTGGATAGTAGTTGAGGCACAATTTTTTAACAAGATCAGTCCAGAACTGTCTGAGATAGAGGGGGTCAAAATTTAAGATTTTGACCAAACAGGCGTTTTTTCTCATCCATGTAACTTTTTGCTTATTGTTCTTAGTAAAATTTGTTCCAAATAGTTTAGATAGCTATTTCTTCAGTCTTTTGGAAAAAAGGATTTAAAAAAAATAGAAAAAATTTTTTGACTTTTTTTGCAAAAATCAAAAATTTTTTTGACTTTTTTCAAAAAAGGAAATTTTTTTTCTCAAAAGAAAGTCTAGGTTTTTCCTTTAAGAGCTTTTTGGTCGCTTAGTGGGATATCTACCAAAAAAAAAATGTTTTGTAACTGAAGACAACAGTTTTAAATAACCTTTCCGACGGTATGTAACATACCAAAATAAAATTTCATACCTTAGATACTGTGATACCCACTATTTGTTAACCTCAAGAAAAAATCACTTTTTTCTAAAGAAATGTTGAAAAATTATTTTTCTTATTTATAACTAGCAGATTCCAGCCCTCGAAATTCGAGTGCAAATTCCAGGAAATTTTATTTTTTTATTAAATAGAGACCCCAAAGGTATGCTAATCAATTATAGTCAATTCACAAATCACCACAAAAACTCATTTTTATTACAAACACATTAACAAATTTAATAAACACACACATAGCATTGTATAATTTTATGTATGTGTAAGTAGCAACTTTGAGTGCAGTTTACTCAAAATAAAGGAAAAAATTTAAAAATCTGTAAATCTACAAAACGGCTAAAAAGAAATATCTTTAAAATAATATATGTTTGGTTAAAATCGGGATAAAACGGTAGAAAAAGAGATCGGTCACAAGAAATTGCCTAGCCTATTAATATTATAGATAATAATAATAAAAATAAATAAATAAATAATTTAATAATATTTAATCTTAACCACATTAGATCCATTTATAAAAACTATTTTTTTATTAACTTATTGTAGCTGGTGAAGTATTTAAATTTTGTAATTTTTTTAATACCCAGTCTTTCATCCAGCTTATTAAGCGCCTTTTTTGCTGTTTTTTGACAATGTTTTCTTGGCGATACTAGGTTCAGCTGTTGATTTCACTGCTGGTTTCTTTTTTGGCTTTTGAAATAACTCGCATTGAGCAGAGGCAGAAAACTTCTTCATCTTGAGTCTTCCATCGACAAGCGGTATGGTATTCAGCGGTGCCATCGATTGTTACCGCAGCATCGAATCCGCTCTTCAGTGTTTTCAATGTTTCCCCATTATCCTCTTTGCTACTAAACGCTATTTTAGTTTCTTTACAATAATTCTTTGCCCAATGGAATAAAGCAGTCGCATATAAGATGCGATCTTGATGAGGGCACTGGAGGCTGTACTTCGCTGCATTTCTTTTCAGGTTTGCTTCAATATCATCACATGCTCCTTTACCATGACCAGTAGGATGAAAATGCCACTCAACTGGCATTCCAAAATCTTGTTTATGAGCTATAAGATTTGCGAAGCTTCTTATGTTTTTAAAATGTTGAGGAGCTACGTCCGAAACGTAAATTTAGATTTTTTATATTTTAGTATTATCTTCTGGTACTCATAAACTGCAACGGTATCACGTTTTAAATCATGTGATGTGATTACCACACTATTATGTTCCACTTTTTCATCTTTCATGGAATAAATAACTATTGTGAATATAGTTGCTTGGTCGTTATTGAAGTGGAATGCTTGTATGGCAACCTGAAGAACATATTTATAGTTTTCTGCGAAATCATATGAAATAACGAATTCACCAGACTTCAAATGTATCTTCAAATCTTTGAAGAATGACCATTGCTCTTTGACCAAAAAGTCATGGTTTCTCAAGTTTAGCAATCCTGTACACATTTGTTCCACAAAATCGTCCACCTTTAAAATGATTGTTTTCAATGTGCATCTGTCAGTCTGAATCCAAGAATCAAATTTGACCTCCTCTATATATTCTCGCTCTAAAGAGTTGATTAAATTTTCTTTGATGAATGTGGTTTTCGGGCAATTGGTACATTCACCTAAGTGGCAAGAAGTTGTTGCATTAGGACACATAGTCAATTTAAGGCAATCGCGATAATACTGTAAATTTTCTGTCGGATCATCTGTTAAGCACTTAAAATTGATTTCCTTCAACATCAGTTTAATCAACAGCTGAACCGAGAAACGCCAAGAAAAGATTGGCAAAAAAGCAGCGAATAAAGGCGATAAATAAGCTGGATGAAAGACTGGGTATTTAAAAATTTACAAAACTTAAACATCAGCTACAATAAATTAATTTAAAAAAAAAATATGTTATAAGTGGACCTAATGTGATTACGATCAAATTTTATTAAATTCTTTATTTTTTTATTTTTATTATTACTATTATATATTAATTTAATTATTATTACAAATAAAAAATAATTTTTCAACATTTCTATAGAAAAAAAGTCATTTTCTTCCTGAGGTTAACATATTGTGGGTATTACAGTATCGAAGGTATGACATTTTAGTTAGTTATGTTACATACCATCAGAAGGTTAATTTGTCTAGTTTCTCAATTTATGCTTTATTTTTAAGGTTTTAGAAACACTTACACACTAATAGGAAAAAATTCAAATTAGTGCATATGTTAGAAATTGAGTTATAAAATATTTTTTTTTTTTTTGATAGATATCCCACTCGCATCCCACTAAGCGACCTAAAAGCTCTTAAAGGAAAAAACCTAAGCTTTCTTTTGAGCAAAAAAATTATCTTTTTTGATAAAAAAGTAAAAAAAAAATTTTTGATTTTGCAAAAAAAGGCAAAAATATTATTTTATTCCGAAAGACTGAAGAAATAGCTATCTAAAGTATTCGGGACAAATTTTGCTAAGAACAATAGATAGAAATTTACATGGATGAGAAAAAACACCTGTTTGGTGAAAATGTCAAATTTTGACCCCCTTTAACTCAGAGAGATCTGGGGCGGTAGGATATATCGCCCAAAAGAAAAAAATGAAAAATCGCCCAAAATAATTCCATACAAAATTGGGTTAAATTTCATATGAAGAAACACCCAAATTTATTATTTTTGGGCTTATTTCTTTTAATAAAATTGGGTAATTTTTCATTACGAAAAACACCGAAAAATAATATATGAAAAATGGCCCAAAATTGTTTCGTTTGGAGTTTTCAAACAACTGTTGTTAACTAATGTTGATTACTTTGATGAAAAGGTAAGTACGTCTTTATCTATTAATGAGACGGATTAGTTTTGTTTGGTTGTATGTAAATACTTTGGACATAAAATATATGCACAGAAACAAACTGAAAATGAAAAATTTGTAAAAAAAAATCACGCGATTTTTGGGGAAAAGCGCATAAAGAAATTTAAAAACAAAAACTAAAAATGAAAAATTTTTACAAAAAATCGCCCAATTTTTGTTAAAATTTTTCGCCTGCGGCGCTTCGGACAATATTTTAAATTTTTCGGGAAAAAAGCGCATAAAAAAATTTAAAAACAGAAACTAGAAATGAAAAATTTTTACAAAAAATCGCGCGATTTCTGTAAAAAATTTTCACCTGCGGCGCTTTCGTCAAAAGCAAAAACTAAAAGTATAATCATTCTCTGCAATACAAACAAAATGAATCAATATAACTTACAAATAACTTTAAGAACGCTAATTGTTTTTTCCCAACAGATATTTCCCTTCATATTTGTTTTAATCGATAAAAAAAACCAAAAATTACATAAATAACAATATATTTAATTTGGAGGCATAAGTTTCATGACCACCTTTGAAACTGCATTACAAAGTTCTTTCAAAAAAATTTCCTAACGCAAAACACTACGGTTGCTGGTTTCATTTCTACCAAGCAATTAGGCGCAATCTCCCAAAACAGTATTGTTGCCTTGCCGTCATTTGAAATACTGCAATGAGTGCGTACTTAAATTGCAGGCAAAAAGTTTGGCTGGAGGCTTAAACCAGTACTTCTGTCCATACTGTCGCGCAGCTGCTGAAGAAGCAATGAATGTTTTCATTTGAAAATAAAGAACATTTTTCATAATTTGGGTGATTTTTCTTTTATTTTGGGCAAAAAATCGTTTTTCATATTTGGGTGATTTTTCGTTTCTTTTTTGGGTTGTTTTTCCTTTTTTTTTTTGCGAAATTTCGTATTTCTATTTTTGGGTGATTTTTCATTTTTTTTTTTTTTTGGCAATATTTCATTTGGGCGATTTTTAATTTTTTTTTTTTCGATTCTTCTTTGGGCGATATTTTCTAATGCCAGTTCTGGACCGATCTTGTTGAAAAAATATGTCTAAACTACTATCCAATAGGACTAACCTTCGTGCAAATTTCAGCCCGATCGGAACACATCGGTTTCAAAAGTTGGATCATGTGATATGAAACGCCCCGTATACTAAATTTCATAAAAACATATTCCTATTTGCGGCCTGTAGTTTGATTACAAGCTGCAAAAGGACAGCTGGACGAACGAACACAGCTCAGAAAATCATTCTGAGTCGATCGGTATAACAAAAGATCGGTCTTTGTCCAATATTTTAGGTAGCTACAAACATCAGCACAAAATCATTATATCCTGATAATAATAGTAATAAAAAAAATTATAAATTTGATTATATTAAATATGTAGAGAATTTTATTCACAAATAGATCTGTTCAACGTTTCGGCATAACGACAGTCACTAGGTGTTCCTTTAAATCCGATCCATGTTGTCTTGAAATCGCAGTGCACAGATGCAGATTCACCAGAAAATAAAAAAAAGTAAATAAAATTAAAAATATGTCAAGAAAACAAAAAATAATTGCACAAAAAAACAAAAAAAACTAGCCCAAAAATTGTCTTTGCGAAAAATCTCTCAAATCGGCATATCTCAAAAATAACCTTTTGTGGAATACTTTTTTCATGAGTTCGTCAATTATGCCCTTTTGTCATCATGCCCTTAATCTCTACAATTATTCTCATTTCTCTATTCCATGTTATTTACTCCTGGTTAAGTTGTTAATAAAAAAATAAATTATTTTCTTCAGCAACATTAACGTTTTTTCTTATCCTGTAGCCTAAGATAAAAACCTTGTCACTTCACAAAATTAATAAAGACCGTATTTAATGTGTTTATGAAGTCTGGCCTTGGACATAAAATACTTGTTTGTCATAAAATTATGTGACTTATTTGATAAGACGAGTAGGTATCCTAGAATTTCTTCTAACTTGATTTTCATAGCGATTCTCTGAAGTATTTTTTTTTTTTAAATAAAAAACGAAGAAAAACCCCAACTACAAAAATCTAGCAAGATTGTTATTATAATTAACGACAAGAAACGCAAAATGAATTTTAAAATATTGTCCTCGCAACTAATTTCATTAACATACACGCACTCGTTCGAAACCTACGATTGTGCAAGTAATAAGTTACTGTGACAAATAGCACTAGCAACAATAATAATGCTCGTAATACTTAATAACTATAATCGTAATGATGGCGATGATGATGATGATGATGATGATGATAGTATAGACATCACTTTGAATTTAGTAAACGTTCCATCACAATACAAAAAGTACGAGTGCCAGGCAAACCAGACTTAGAGATCACAGCTGAATGCACTTAAAGCTGCCATAACTATGTCAGAATGCAGCTAAATATACATTAGGGTGGCACATTTTAATTGTAATAAGTTTTTAAATCTTAATTTTAGTTTTTCTAAAAAAAAACTAGTCTCAATTCCAAAAAACAACAAATAAGTTCTAACCTTACAACATTACTGAAGAAAAGAAATACCATTTCTGGCATAATAATATGACGACAATATCACATTCGCAACCATTTCCTAAATGCACTACTTAAGTATGTATGTCTGTATATTAATAAATAGTATGTACTCGTATGTAGGTATGTTAGGATTTTTTTTTCAACAACCTTTCGTGTTTTATCTTAAGTGATATTAATTAAAATATCGTTTATATCACTGCTCATAAAAAAGTTAACTGATGGAGTAGAGAGCAAATTCGTTTAAATGCAATACCAGTGCACAAAAAGCAGATGATATGAATGGATTTAAAGTGCTACATCTAGCTGACAATGCTTGTGAACGGCTAGAAGAATGTGACTGAAAATATTATTTTCCTTCCATCATATTCCTTTGTTTAAAAATTGGTATTATTGGTTTTTAAATGACGTTTGTGACACAATTACCTTAGACATGACTGCTTTAATGCGCTAATTGTAAAATCAAATCATTAGTATTGCTGCTCAGATTGGTTATAAATAAGATCGGTTCTAGATCAAATATTTTCAAACCTGAGCGAAACTATATTTTGCCGATAACGATCATTAACTAAAATTATAATTTTGAACCCTAATCTATTACCGATCACAAATTTTGGTTATTTTTAGGAATTAGTTTTGTTGCTTGAGTCAGGTATAGGTATTACGAGCTTTCAGTGATAGAGTGCCTTCAGTAATTCACCCGTAAACTCAGACAATTGAATACTTGGTAATGGAAATTTTAATGCTGATTCGAAGTTATTTCAAAGGTAAAGCACAAGACTGACATGAAATCAACTCAAGGTTCAGTAATGCTATGGAACAGTGATTTTTTACATTTTTAATAGCCGCCCCACAAAAAGAGGAAAGTTTTTCTTAAATAATCAAATGGTTCATTGCTTCCAAAGAAACAACTTATTTGGATGTGATTTTAAATAACTTACAAGAATGTTTAAATAAAGCTGTTATGAAAATAATACATTTTCAAATCTAAAGAAAATCAAATAGAAATTTAGAGTATTCAAATTAATATTGGTAATCACAAACTTATATCGAGAAATCCAAAAAAAAAGAAGAAACAAACTGATATATAATATTTTTGATATAAAAAAAAACTAATATTGGGAAAAGGATAATTAATATTACTAGCAGATCCCAGCCCTCGAAATTAGAGTGCAAATTCTAGGAAATCATATTTTTTCACTTAAGAAAGATCGTTAAGGTATGCTAATCAATTTTAGCCAATTCAAAAGTCAACACTTTTTAAATATCGATTATTGTCGTTATTGGTTTATGTCCAATTACTGGTTTATATTGAAAATTATATTTCAATTCAAAACAATTATTATTGTGAATGAAGAAAACAAACTCACAACACATTAACAAATTTAGTAAACACACGTAGCATTGTATAGTTTTATGTATGCCTTAGTAGCAACTTTAAATGCATTTTACTCAAAAAAAATGTAAAAATTTAAAAATCTGTAAATATGGTGGTCAACTGAAAAGAGACACTTTTCAAATAAGATACGTTTGGTCAAAATTGGAAGAAAACTGCAGAAGAAATCGTCTTACCAATTAATATTAAAGATAGTAGAATGATTTCATTTTGAGCTATTAAATATTTATGTCGGAAAAAGAAAAGAAAAATTTATATTTAAAAATGTACAAAGTACTAATAAAAAAAAAAAAAAAAAAAATCCAATTAACAAGAAACGACTACCTAAGCCCTAGTAACGATGGCTGACCCAGAACAAGAAAATACAAAAAATTTTTGAAAAATGTTTCTTTATTTCGCAATATAATCTCATTTTAGCTCGATACACTTTTATCAGCGATATTCAATACCCTGTTTATAGTAAGTACTTTTTAGCTCCTTAAAATAGCCATCAACCGCAGGCTTTTATCATCGAGGCATCTTTTTAGGTTTGGAAATACAAAATAATTCCAGGAAGCTAATCATTAAAAATATATGCAAGTTCCCTATATCTATATGTTTTATTTTAAACACGACTTAAAATATAACTGAACTCGAACCTGTTTATTGTACATGTTCTGTTTTTTCTTAGAACACGAGCCACAACACGACTTAAAATCGGAGTTCAGAAAAAAACACACACTGAATAAAAAACTCGTACATATATGTAAACAAACATAACTTAGACCAACACGCACATATTTTTATTTTCATACCAATTATGTTTGTTTTTAAATTTTCTTCGTTGCCCAACACAACCATGACTGTGTTCGTTTTAATATTTCGTTATTTACACGAACATTTTTGTATCACATACTTTTTGTTTCAATCACACATAAAGCACACATTTTTGAGTGTTGCTTTATTTGAAGTTCTGTTCTGGTACGTGTACTGAAAAAAAAAACACAGAACATGTACAATAAACAGGTTCGAGTTCAGTTATATAAAAATTACACTAGTTCCATATAAAAACGAACGATTCGTTCCTGAATTTAAAAAATTCGCATAAATTCAACTCAAAACATTAAAACTCAAACAAAATCGCATAAAAAAGTCAAAAAAATTATTTAATTTATTTTTGTCCATTTGATTATCTGAAAAAGCAAATTTAAATATTTTATGTATGTATATATTTCACTACAACGTAGAAACTAACAATAACATTTAGGCCTAGTTAGTCACACGTTATTAAATGTATCCGTACCGTAAATGTAACGTTGACATTTAGTGCAGTTATAGAACGTAAAAAACGAACCAGCATGTTGCTGTGTTCACAAATGTCACGCACAAACGCAGCAAAAATCTATTTTCAACAAATTGGGTCGTTCCGGTTACGTGATATTTGAATTCGGTAACTGCTCTAAATGCTTTTCATGTAACAGAAAAAAAACAGCTGACACGTCTGGTTACGGTTACGTGTGGCTAACTAGGCCTATACACATGTAAACAATTCTGAGAATTGTTTTTTCCGGCCAAGACGTGCATCAGTGCTGCCAACTACTTTAAATTAAAATGTGTAATAATGACGCAAAAAAAAATAATAAAAATTAAAAACCGCATAAATTTGAATTCGCATTAAAAAAATTCGCATAAAACGAGGTGTGAGTGTGTATGTACGTAGGGTATTTGTGGTACGAGTACTTCTGAAAAGCCTATAATTCCCAATTTTTGTTTTTGTCCATCTGTGTGTTGACTTCTTTAAGCAAAGTTAAGTTCTTTTCATATTTCCTCATATACATACAATATTTCTATATTTGTTTTTTTTTTTTTTCAATAAAGTTTTTGTTTATGTTTCTTCGGATCAACAGCAGAATGGATGGATGGATGGTGGTGTTCGGCGAGAGTACGAGTATTCTAGTATTATTTGTAGTTTTATAATAAAATTAATGTTAAGTGCAGTTCTTTGTAAGGACTTTGCTATCAAAAAGTGCAAATAACTGTCAAACTTTACTATACTTTAATTCCTTTTATATAACGTACGTATAAAGAAATAAAAAAAAAAACAATGCCACACCGAAGGCGATCTTAAGATATGATACGATACGATACGTATTTTTTTGTTGTGAATAAAACACTATAAAAAAAATGGGAATTGTTTCCTGGCTTTTCTTTTGTTTAGCTGAACTTTTGTTTCGCTTTATATCGGTTTAAGCAGCAACAACCATTAGAAAGCTGGAAAAAGATCAAACTTCAATGTTGTTTCTTTTTGTTCTCTTTCTTATATTTGCAATTTAATGATTGATTAAAAAGATAAACTAACTACCCAAAAACTAAAAAAAAATTAAACAAATAAAAAAGGTTTATTTTATAGTTACGATAATAGAACAACACATCTTTTGTTGGATTTTTGCGTTAAATTCAATTCAATTGCAATTCTTATATTTTAATCCTTTAAGTCGTGATCTATCAAAAAAGTTTATTTTTAAAACTTCCATACACCCAACCCTTAAGGATGTAATTCATAAATTGTCTTTTCTTTTTGTATTTTCGTTAAGATATTGTTATGCTTTGAAGGTTGCTTAGCAGAGCTTGCTAGGAATGAATTCCAAAATCAAATTTGAATTAAGTTTTCAAATAAAAAATCTGTTATTTTATTTAAAATATTCCATTCGCACTAATTTTTGTGCAATGACGGACGGATAAAACGGACGGAAGTCTAAAATGGCATTCCAAAAACTATTAAACGGTGTCCAAAAATTCAAGCAAGATTTAAATTTGCCACCGTTTGTGGCAGTTGACCGTTCAGTGTTATTAAAAATGGAACAGTGACCGTCTGTCCGTCTGTCCGTCTGTCTGTGGAAATCACGATCACGCCGTCAATATCTAAGCTAGACCGTTCGTTTTTGTATAAAATCGTTTATTAAAATCCCAAAGGAGTCGCTATTTAAAATCGTCAAAATCGTTCAAAGGGTTCACGAGCTATCAATGAAACTTTGAAAAAGCTCTCGAAAAAATAAAATTGTTCAGTGTGTTTGTTGTTTTTCTAAGATATATTGTATATGTTGTAATTCTTCGTATTGCTGAAGTCATTGCAGTTGTGTGTATATTAATACTGCACGTGTCACATTGGCCTAAGCAAGTTTTACCACACATTTTTTTTATCATTAAAATTAAATATTAAAAATTAATAAAAAATAAAAATTGGAAAATGAAAAATGAAAATTGAAAATTGAAAAATGGAAAATGAAAATTGAAAAACTAAAAATGAAAAATGGAAAATGAAAAATGGAAAATGAAAAATGAAAAATGAAAATGAAAATTTTAAAATCGTAAATGAAAAATGAAAAATGAAAAATGAAAAAAAAAAATTCCATTTTTTTCAAAATGGAAAATGAAAAATTTAAAATGAAAAATGAAAAATGAAATTTGAAAAATGGAATATGAATAATGCAAAATGAAAAATGAAAAATGGAAAATGAAAAATAGAAAATGGAATATGGAAAATGAAAAATGAAAAATGAAAAATGGAAAATTAAAATTGAAAAATAGAAAATGGAAAATGGAAAACGGAAAACGTAACTGATGAAGCATTTTTTACCTTGATGGATTCCTTAATCGGCAAAACGAATTACATAACTTGTTCAGTTTGAAAAAAAATTTTTTTTTGCTTTTATGGGTGTCATATTTCTGACTTTTAATGAAGAAACAAAAATTCTCGTCCAAAAATTCATATTCGTGGGCGATGGGCGTGGCCGATTTTCATGAAACTGTCCACATATCTCAACTTCATAACACTGATGACTTGTGCCAAATTGCGCGACTTTCGGTATAGAAATAAAAATTTGGAGCGAAAAAATATTGACAAAACTTTAAATTTTTCTTAATTGAGTTTTTCTTAAAAAGCTCTAGGCCAAATTTAAATTTTCTACGAGATCTGCATCTACTCTTTTCCAAGAAATGTATGAAGCTATGCCACTGTGCGACATGCGGTTGCAACAATGCGGTGCCAATTGCCACGAAGCCCATGAAACGATTCAATTACAAAATGAGATTTCTCCAGGTCGTGTACTCTCTCGTTGCGGTGATCTGAATTGGCCCCCTAGATCCTCCCCCACCTGGACGAAATTGACGAACTGCAAAAAAAGTTCAAAATAATAAAAAAATTAAAATAAAAAAGCGCTAGGGGAATTTTCGAGATATGGCGATTTAAGCGACTTAATAGAATTTTTTGGTGCTTTTTTTAGTTTTTATAATTTTTATGCAATTTCTAATTTTACTTTTTTATTATTTTTTTTTTTTTTTTTCGATAAAAAACAAGGTGGACGGAAAGTGCTCAGCAAACTCTGTTGAAAGAGAGAGAAAAATCGATGGCATAGTTTTCTAGTAGCGGCCATTTTGTTTTTATTTTTTGTATTTTATTAATGTTTTGTGTTAATTTTTTTAGACTAATTATTTTCACTAGCAGAGCGCAGCCCTCAAAATTCGAGTGCAAATTCTTGGAAAATTTATTTCTTTGTTGAACTCACAGAATATGTATAACTGGGTTTGTTAATAAATAATTTCATAAGAGCCAATTCAACACAAATTTAATAAACACACACACAGCATTTTATACTTTTTTTATTTGAAGCCTAAATATGTATTTTATGTATGTGTTAGTAGTACCTTTAAATGCATTTTTCTCAACAAAAAAAAAAAAAAACGTTCCAGACGGCGCGAATCTGTAAATATGGTGGACAGCTAAAAAGAAGTACCTTTCAAATGAGGTATTTTTGGTCAAATTCAGTTCGTAATTGAAGGTTTAATTAAAATCGGTCACAAAATATCGCCTTGGTTATTAATATTATAGATTATACAGTATTCTTTTATATCTTTTTTCTATATGTGTATAATATGCATATTTTGTTGCCTTTTCTTATTCATTTCATATTTAAACTAATACTAAATTTAAAAAAAAAATGTGAGTCCGATCGCATGGGAGATGTGTAAACATCTAGTAATTAAAAAATTTTTTTTATATCACTTTTTTAAAATCAAACAGAAAGCGTATCACTTATTATTATTATTATTTATTATTTAAACCGGTTAATTTTTAATTTTTCGTTTTTTATTTTTAAATTTTCGTTTTTCATTTTTCGTTTTTAATTTTTCATTTAAAAATTTTTTTTTAATTTTTAATTTTTTATTTTTAATTTTTTGTTTTTAATTTTTTTACTTTTTAATTTTAATTTTTCATTTTTTATTATTCATTTTTTATTTTTCATTTTTAAATTTTTTCTTCATTTCTCATTTCTCATTTTCCAATTTTTATTTTTCTTTTTTCAATTTTCATTTTTTATTTTTCATTTTTTATTATTCATTTTTTATATTTAATTTTTTATTTTTTATTTTTCATTATTCATTTTAAATTTTAGTTTTTAATTTTTCATTTCTTATTTTTCATGTTTAATTTTCTATTTTTTAATATTTTAGTTTTAATTTTTTATTTTTTATTTTTCATTTTTCCTTTTCATTTTTTTAATTTTTTATTTTTCATTTTTCGATTTTTCTTTTTCATTTCTTATTTTTCGTTTTTCATTTTTTATTTTTCATTTTTCGTTTTTCATTTTTCACTTTTTATTTTTCATTTTTAATTTTTCATTTTTCATTTTTCATTTTTTATTTTTAATTTTTTAATTTTCCTTTTTTTATTTTCATTTTTTATTTTTCATTTTTCATTACTCATTTTAATTTTTCGTTTTTAAATTTTTATTTTTCATTTTTAATTTTTAATTGTTAATTTTTCATTTTTCATTTTTAATTTTTCATTTTTCATTTTTAATTTTTTATTTTTCATATTTCATTTTCAATTTTTAATTTTTCACTTTTCATTTTTTTTTAATTTTTTATTTTTCATTTTTAATTTTTTTTTTCATTTTTTATTTTTCATTTTTTATTTTTCATTTCTTATTTTTCATTTTTCATTTTTCATTTTTCATTTTTCATTTTTAATTTTTCATTTTTAATTTTTCATTTTTAATTTTTAATTTTTCATTTTTCATTTTTCATTTTTTATTTTTAATATTTCATCTTTTTTTAATTTTTTATTTTTAATTTTTAATTTTCAAACAGTTTATTAAAATATCATAATTTTTTCACCAATACAATCACATTTTGTCTTACGACTCACATGTTACGCTTACATGTTACGCTATTTTTGAAATTTACCCCCCTGCGCGTGTTGATTTTTACACATAAAAAATTTTTTAAATTGTAAAAAAATATTAGCATTAAAAAACGTGAAAAAAATTTTATGGCTGAGGTGCCATATCTCAAAAATTCCTGAGCGATATTTTTTTGAAAGCGTGTTGTCAAACCCTATAATAAAACTTTTTCAGAAGTTCGTTAATTCCGCCCAGGTGTGAACCGTGCATTGAAGGAGGAAAGACAACCCTATATCATCAAAATTGTCATGGAAAATGTCCACAACTGGGTGCCAGCAAAGTCGTGTGGGGCTATATGCACATTGAGTCAATACATAACCTTATCCCGTGTACTTTATGATTCAATAAAAAAACTAAAAATATAAAGAAATAAAACTGTGCTTTTTCTTTGTTCGGGATTTGTGGGATACCCTTTACAAACGCATCAGAAATACTTTAAAAACTTTTAGCGCATAGGTTTTTTATTTATTTTTATTTTTTCAAATTAACTCTTCAAAGTTCTGCTCTGTCCATATGTTAAAGTTTGAAAATATCTATGAAAGAAAACAGTTTATTGTTATAGCAAAAAGCTTTTACGTTACTTTATGCAAATGTGAGCTTAAATAGCAAAAGATATGATGACACCAAGATAAATATTAAGATAAGCCAAACAAAAAAAAAAGAAAAAAATCAAGTAAGAACACGTACAAAAACACAATATATAAACAAAATCTTAACAAATTCAACAAGATTATTCACGACGGGACACATTTAGACAAGTATCCATACATAATTATGTATGTTGGTATCATCTGCATCACGCGGAATTTGCTACAGGTGCCAACTTTGACATGGTCATGCAATTTCAATTTCAAGGCCATATTTTTAGTGCCTGCAATTTTTCAATTTTTTCTTATTTTTTTTAATAACTAAATAAGACTTCAACTGATGTTTAACAGACAAATGGTATGGGCCAGGGTGTAGGATGTAGCTAAAAAAGAAATACGGCCTAAATAACCTGCGAATCCATCTCTGTTATAGTTCTATTAATATGTGGCTTGCATGCTGATAATGAATTTTTATGTTTGCTAAAGATAAAGGCAAAAACTAAAACTTGTTTACAGCTAAAATATAAAACAAATTAATGTAAATATTTGTATATTTTGTTGTTGTAGTTTTATTTTTTTTTTTTTTATAAAATTTTGTTTATAGTTGTTACTGCATTATTTCCATACCACTCAGTCGGTTATATCTTAAAAATCTTTATAGGTTTAAGAATAATTTAAGTATTTCATTTCTTTTATCTTTTTATCTTGCACATGGTAGGATGTAAGTCTACCAGTTTTTTTTTTTTTTTTTTTGTAAATTTTTGTTTTACGTAGCTCAATACTGCCAGATTATTAGTTCCAGTTTTATTAATGAAAATATCCAAAAATCGAAAATGAGTTGGCAATTCTGTCTGTTTCTTATACTAAATAGTAACAGCCATTTACACTTGCAAGAAAAAGTATCCGTGCACCAAAAATTAAAACTGTTATACTAACTACACTGAATTTTTTTTAACCTCCACACCACTGTTCAGTAGGTTTTTAAGGCATCGAAAAATGAATTCGCGACCTCCCAAAATATAAATATGTTTAATCTTTATAAGAACACGCCTGTTTATCTGTCCTTTTTTTGTGTCTGTCAAATCACGCTCATTCAATAAATTAACCACTTGCCTGGATAAACCTAAAATAATATGGTCTGCCTTTATTTCGAGCAGGTTGGTATTTAAAATGGTGTAAATCGGGTATGATTGTGCGAAGACATAACCTAAAATAAGGAGACACCTCTAAAAAAAAATTATATAAATTTTGTGTGTTTGTTGCAATAATTCTTCTTCAAACATTTTATTTACATTTGTTATAAATACTGCAATAAATCCAGATAATAATGTTAACTAGCAGAATCCAGCCCTCGAAACTCGAGTGCAAATTCTAGGAAATTTTATTTTTTCATTTAATATAGACCCTAAAGGTATGCATCACAATTCAACTCATTTTAAATGAAGAAAACAAACTCAACACATTAACAAATTTAATAAACACACACATAGCTTTGTATAATTTTATGTATGTGTTAATAGCAACTTTAAACGATCATAACTCCAAAAAAATATTCCAGACGATGAAAATCTGTAAATCTCTGTAACAGTTACAAATAAATACCTTTCAAATGATAATTTTTTTGTCAAAATCGGGGTAAAATTATGAAACTTACATCGTTCACAAGAAATCGCCTTGCCTATTAATAAAGGAGACACCTCAAAAAAAAAAAAATTATAAAAATTTTGTGTGTTTGTTGCAATAATTCTTTTATATACACTTGTTATAAATACTGCAATAAATCCAGATGTAAACTAGCAGATTCCAGCGCTCGAAATTCGAGTGCAAATTCTAGGAAATTTTATTGACCTAGTTTTATTTGACCTAGACCCGTCTTTTATTATACCGATCGAAACTGATTCGATTTAACGATGTCCGTCCGTCCGTCCGTCTGTGTGTCCATGTAAAGTTTGTAATCAAATTACAGATCGCATATACATATGAATATATTTTGATGAAATTTGGTACATAAGCTTTTATCGGCCATAGGATGAACGCTATTGAAATTGGTGAAATTTGGCCCATGTTCAGACCTAGTCCCCATACAAATGACCCCTATGAAATCAACATAAATTGCCTTAAGATCCAAATTATCATATAAATCTAAGTCAAATTGAGTTTGTATGTGTTTATTATTACTCGTAGTCATAGGGTCCATATAGAGCTGCTTTCCGATCTTCACCTAAATCTATCAAAAAACAAAAATATTGAACTGATTCTTCTCAAATTTTGTTTGTATATATTTTTGCAAAATACAAGAGACTTTACCAAACATGGTCAGGATCGGTCCATTTTTGGGCCTAGTCCCCATATAGATATATCATCCGATATGAACTTTTCATATCTGCAGCCAAAAAATTAATAAAAATCCCACTCAAATTTGGTTTATGCTTATTTTCTATATCCAGTTATGTAGTTGGTCCTGAGAGATAGGGTCTCTAAACGCATGGTATAGGGTATCGTATAGTCGGTCTAGAGCGACTATAATTTTCTTACTTGTTTCATTTTCATTTATTTTTTCATTTAAGAAATCGCCTTGAATATTAATATTATAGATGTAAATAACAGGTGGAGGGTATCAAAAATTCGGCATAGCTGAATTATCACTCTTGTTGTTTTTTTCATGAATTAATTATTTGTTACAAAAATTTATTTAAAAAAATATTATTGGATTGGTTATAAGTAGTATAAGCCATAAAAACAAAGTTTTTATTAAAACTCTTTCTTTCCTTATGCATATGAGTTCTGAATCTCTCCGTGACTATGCGTGTCTGTGTGTGACTATATTTAAAATAATCTTTGGCCACACAAGTCTATGGATAAAGTTTGTTGGTCGATAGGATGAGAGGAAGTGAGATTTTAATCACTCCGTGACTATGCGTGACTGTGTGTGACTATGTCAAAGTTAATCTTTTTCACAGCAAGTCTATGGACAAAGTTTCAGATTGATCGGATGAGGGGAAATGCGGTTTAAATCACTCCGTGACTGTGCGTGCCTATGCGTAACTGTCTGTGACTATCTTAAAAATAATCTTTGGCCACAACAAGTCTATGGATAAAGTTTCAGATCGATAGGATGAAGGAAAGTGAGATTTTTATCTCTTCGTGACTGTGCGTAACTTTGAGTGACTGTGCGTGACTATGTAAAAGTTCATCTTTTTTCACAGCAAATCTATCTGCCAAGTTTCAAATCGATTGGATAAGGGGAAATGGGTTTTAAATCACTTCGTAACTGTGCGTGACTATGCGTGACTATGTCGAAGTTAATCTTTCCTTACAGCAAGTATATTGACCAAGTTTTAGAATGATTGGATGAGGGGAAATCCGTTTTAAATCTCTCCATGACTGTGCGTGACCATGCGTGACTGAGCGTGACTAAATCAGAGTTAAACTTTTTTTCACAGCAAATGTATGTACCAGATTTCAGATCGATCGGATGAGGGAAAAGGATATTTAAATCACTCCGTGACTGTGCGTGACTACCCCAATATTAATCTGTAGTCATAACAAGACTATGGGCCAAGTTTCAGATCAATTGGATAGGGGGAATGGTGTTGCCCCACGACAGACAGACAGAGAGTATGAGTTAAAAGAAAGAGTTTAAAAATAAACACAAACCAAATTTGAGTCGAATATATATTATTTTTTTTGCCTTCGGATTTGAAAAGGTTCATATAGGATGCTATATTTATATGGGGACTACGTAGAAAAATGGACCAATCGTCAAAATATCCGGTAAGGTCACTTATTTTTTTCAAAACCATATACAAACCAAGTTTGAGAATAATGTGTGCAATGTTTTTGTTTTTTCGATTTAAATGAAGATTGGCAAACAGCTATATATATGGGGGGCTATGACTAAGAATTGTCCTATAAGGTTGATTTTTGGTAAAAAAAAAATACACACAAACAATTTGATCGAGATGTATATGATAGTTTGGATCTTATGGCAATTTAAGTCGATCTTATAGGGATCATTTGTAAGGTGACTGCGTCTGAAATTGTACCGATTTTCACCGAATTCAATAGAATTCATCCTACGGGTCGATAGAAGCTTATAGAATAAAAATTTTATTAAAATATATTCATATTTGCGATCCGTAGTTTGATTACAAGGTTTAGATGGACATACAGATGGACGGACGTACGGACGGACGGACGGACATCGGTAAATCGACTCAGAAAGTGAGTCTGAGTCGAAATCGAAGAAATTTTAATGAAGTTACATAGACAATGATAAACTCACATAAGTGCTCATTCCATATACACATACAGTTGCGAGTAACAAAAAATATATAAATTTGACTGTGTCGAATCTTTGATACCCTCCATCCGTGTTTTAATACATAGATATAATTGTTAACACTAAGAGACAATACACGCTAGATTTGACATTATCATGGCTAGATTTTTTACGATGATGTTTCAATTATTACGACAGTAAAAAAATTTTAGGTATTTTCGTGCTTTTTTAATTGAAAGCAATTATTAAATGCAATCAATACAAATGTAAACACATACAATTACATTTTTGGTTGTTTGCTTATTAGCGACGGATACACATTTTTTTGCTTGTTGTTCTTCACATGTATAAAAAAAAACACAAGAAAATGAGCAAGCCTTCCAAAATGTGTATGCATCGCTTATACAGTGACCTCAAAAACTGTTCATAAAAACCTAGAATTTAAATTTTCTCTCAACAACAGTTGTTTATAAGAACAATTTATTAATCTTTTTTTATATTGAATACAGCACTAAATTAAATTAAAAAAAATTGTTTTCTTAAAATATAAGTAAAAAAAACAAATAGGTTTTTTTGAACACTTCTATGAGTGAGTGAACATTGGCTTAAATTAATTATTAAAAACATTATTTTAGTATTTAGTATGAACACCTTTAGCTTTTATGACAAGCTGGAGCCTTTTTGGACCATTTCTCATTCGCCACTGCCCATAGTTCCTCTAGATTTTTCAGAACTGAACTTCTCGTAATAAATTTCTTTTATAATATATTTCATAAATGTTCTATTGGATTGTGATACGGGTATTGTGGGGGCCAATCCTGCACAGACTTTGTTTGAACTGAGGTAATTGAACCTGTTACAGAGTCAATCATTAATGCTTGTTATCGTATCAAAGCATTTCAAATAAAGCAAATTTTATTTGAGTCCCAACTTAATAATTAGATTATATAATTATTGTACAATTATTAAAAATGACGTTAAACTAAAAAAGAAACTACAAAAATGCTCTCTGGCAACATATGCAATTTATTAAAAGTGCACTGCGCATATTGTACCTACTACACGTCACATATGGCGACTCTAGCGAAGCTGAGAATAGTGAAAATTAGAGGTATAAAAGCATCATTAGTTTGAAATTTTAAAAATAACGAATATGTTTGAGCTTAATACGAGTGTATGTGATATATATGCAGGCTCGAATCTCACGGCCGCCTAAGTAGAAAAATTACATATAGAAACAATGTATTCAATTATAACGACAATTTTTACAATATTTAATATAATCACTTATTAACACCCAACGCCAGAAACCGGTCTGGAGACAGAGAAAATTTTTAAAAATATATGCTTTCTTCTTTTTTATCACGAACTATGAAAAACAATATTCACCATTAAGCTAATTTAAGAACAATAAAACTACAATCTGTGAAAAGTACGATGCTGAAACTGGAAAACTTTCAGCTAAAAGTTGCAAAAATTAAAATTTTATATGCGCTTAGGAAATTTTGAATAAACTCATCTTATAGGAAATTGTCCAAAGATTAAAAATTTGCTACCTTCAACAAATCAGATGTTTAGTTTATAATATATAATCTTGGCCGATTTGCCAATTGGGGAGATTTCCGAAGAAGGTCAGGAGTCCCTCAACATATTTTATGAAAAATATAGATGCTCGAACACGTTCAAAGCATCAAGGGTGAGGAAAAATGAGGACCTCTTCAACATGTTAGCAACATCTTTCGATCCACTTGTTTCGTCTCTGTGGTATAGGAACTCACAAAAAGAGTAAGAATCCAATAGTTATAGTTCATAAATGATTTGTTTACTAGACATACCTTCTGTTATGAATTAAATTAATTATTTAGAAACAATTTGCAAATATAAATCCGAAAAATTTGATTTTTTTATTTATGGATAATAATTTAAAAATATAAAAACCTTGAAAAAGAAACTTAAGAAATATAAAATGGTTAAAACTAATGTTTTCTAGTTAAAATAAATTTGATTTTTTCATGCCGTCAACATATCTCAACTTTGGTAACCCATAAGATGGCGTAGCACTTTGTTCAAACATATATTTCATAGGTTGGATGATTATCTATCATATGCCTTTCTAACTTATTTGATTATCTCAATTGGTTCAAAAGTTATGATTTTTGCAACGAGAAACCTCAAATGGCACCACTGTGCGCCGCTTCTCTGAACTTAAAATGTTAAATGTTTGAGATATTTTCTACTGCATTGCATGTAGAAGTTTCCAATGTTCCAGAAGAAGCTTAAGGAGGTTCATCAAACGACATAAGCAATTGATTATTACAAAATGCATGTAGCAGCGGAAAAGTGTGCAAACTTAAGATTACTTGCTCAAAAAATTGTAAGCGCTTTCAGATTTGCGTATGTTTGTGAAGATTTTTTTTTCAAACCGAAATTTTGTAAAAGTAAATTTCGCGAAATCACGATGTAGATTTAAAAACATTGAACAATTGCAAAGAAAAACAAATATCTCATTAACATGTACTAGCAGATTCCAGCCCTCGAAATTCGAGTGCAAATTCTAGGAAATTTTATTTTTTCATTATATAAAGACCTTAAAGGTATGCTAATCAATTATAGCCAAATCACAAATCAAATCAAAAAACAAACTCATTTTTATTACAAACACATTAACAAATTTAATAAATACACACATAGTATTGTATAATTTTATGTATGTGTTAGTAGCAACTTTAAATGCAATTTACTCAAAAAAAAAGGAAAATATTAAAAAATCTGTAAATATGCAAAACGGCTAAAAAGAAATACCTTTCAAATAATATACGTTTCGTCAAAATCGGGATAAAACGGTAGAACAAATCATCGATCACAAGAAATTGCCTAGCCTATTAATAATATAGATTTAAGTATGTACTGAAATAATAACAGTAAATACATAGTTCAATAAAAAATTTTCTTGAAACAATAAAAATTAAAACAATTTTATTTCATATAATAAAAATTGTTGCTAAAAAAATCATGTGCGTCCGATCGCAGGGGAAATGTGTAAATATCTAGTAATTAAAGATTTTTTTATAGCACTTTCTTAAAATCAAACAGAATCAACTGCAGGGGCTTTGTTAATATAAAAATATTTATTATTTGTTATTTTAACCTGTTAATTTTCAATTTTTCGTTTTTTATTTTTAATTTTTCGTTTTTCATTTTTCATTTTTAATTTTTTTTCAATATTTAATTTTTTATTTTTCATTTTCATTTCATTTTTTTCTTCATTTTTCATTTGCCAATTTTTATTTTTCTTTTTTCATTTTTCATTTTTTATTTTTAATTTTTTATTTTTCAATTTTCATTTAAAAAATTTTTTTTTTTATTTTTTATATTTAATTTTTTATTTTTCATTTTTTATTTTTCATTATTCATTTTTTAATTTTAGTTTTTCATTTTTTATTTCATATTTTTCATGTTTAATTTTTTATTTTCCATTTTTTATTTTCAATTTTTTAGTTTTAATTTTTTATTATTAATTTTTTATTTTTCATTTTTCCTTTTTATTTTTTTTTTAATTTTTTATTTTTAATTTTTTATTTTTCATTTTTTATTTTTCATTTTTGTTATTCATTTTTCATTTTTTATTTTTCTTTTTTCATTTTTCGTTTTTCATTTTTCATTTTTCATTTTTATTCCCTATACCACTATGTGGTTTGGGTATAATGACTTTGTGCTGCTGTTTGTAACAACCAAAAATATTTGACCTAGACCCAGCTTTAATTATACCGATCGAATCAGAATCACTTTCTGAGTTGATTTAACAATGTCCGTCCGTCTGTGTGTCCATGTAAACCTTGTAATCAAACTGCAGGTCGCAAATATGAATGTATTTTGATGAAATTTGGTATATGAGCTTTTATCGGCCATGGGATGAACGCTATTGAAATTGGTGAGAATCGGTCCATGTTCAGACCTAGCTCCCATACAAATTACCCATATGAAATCGACATAAATTTCCATAAGATCCAAATTGTCATATAGATCTTACTCAAATTGGGTTTGTATGCATTCATTACATCCACTAATGAGTAGTCCAAAAATGATCCCTTGGACCCCTTATAGAGCTGCTTCCCGATCTTCACTTAAATCTATTAAAAAACAAAAATATTGCACTGATTCTTCTCAAATTTGGTTTGTATATATTGTTGCAAAATACAAGAGACTTTACCAAACATGATCAGGATCGGTCCATTTTTGGACCTAGTCCCTTTATAGATATAGCATCCGATATGAACTTTTTCATATCTGCAGCCAAAAAAATTAATAAAAATCCCACTCAAATTTGGTTTTTGCTTATTTTCAATGTCCAGTTAGTTGGGCCTAAGAGATAGGGTTTCTAAACGCATGGTATAGGGTATCGTATAGTCGGTCTAGACCGACTATAATTTTCTTACTTGTTTATTTTTCATTTTTCATTTTTCATTTATTTTTCATTTTTAATTTTTTATATTTAATTTTTTATTTTTAATTTTTAATTTTTATACCCTATACCACTATGTGGTTTGGGTATAATGACTTTGTGCTGCTGTTTGTAGCTACCAAAAATATTTGACCTAGACCCATCTTTTATTATATCGATCGAATCAGAATCACTATCTGATTCGATTTAACGATGTCCGTCCGTCCGTCCGTCTGTGTGTCCATGTAAAGCTTGTAATCAAACTGCAGGTCGCAAATATGCATATGTTTTGATGGAATTTGGTATATAAGCTTTTATCGGCCATAGGATGAACGCTGTTGAAATTGGTGAAAATCGGTCCATGTTCAGACCTAGCCCCCATACAAATGACCCTATGAAATCAACATAAATTGCCATAAGATCCAAATTATCATATAAATCTTAGTCATGTATGTATTAATGTATGTATTTATTACATCCATTAATCAGCAGTCCAAAACTGATCCCTATTGGATAACTCTTAATCATAGGCCCCATACAGAGCTGCTTCCCGATCTTAACTTAAATCTATCAAAACACAAAAATATTTCACTGATTCTTTTCAAATGGTCAGGATCGGTCCATTTTTGGGCCTAGTCCCCATATAGATAGCGCATCCGATATGAGCTTTTTCATATCTGCAGCCAAAAAAATTAATAAAAATCCCACTCAAATTTGGTTTATGCTTATTTTCTATATTCAGTTAGTTGGGCCTGAGAGATAGGGTCTCTAAACGCATGGTATAGGGTATCGTATAGTCGGTCTAGACCGACTTTAATTTTCTTACTTGTTCGTTTTTTATTATTAACTTTTTTATTTTTAATTTTTTATTTTTCATTTTTCATCTTTCATTTTTAGTTTTTCATTTTTAATTTTTTGTTTTTCATTTTTCATTTTTAATTTATTTTTCATTTTTTATTTTTCATTTTTCATTTTTCATTTTTCATTTTTCATTTTTCACTTTTCATTTTTTATTTTTCATTTTTTATTTTTAATTTTTTATTTTTCATTTTTTTGTTTTTCATTTTTCATTTTTGTTTTTTATTTTCCACTTTTCACTTTTAATTTATTTTTCATTTTTCATTTTTTATTTTTTATTTTTCATTTTTGATTTTTCATTTTTTATTTTTCATTTTTCATTTTTTATTTTTCATTTTTCATTTTTAATTTTTCATTTTTCATTTTTCGTTTTTCATTTTTTATTTTTAATTTTTAATTTTTAATTTTTAATTTTTAATTTTTAATTTTTAATTTTTAATTTTTAATTTTTAATTTTTAATTTTTAATTTTTAATTTTTAATTTTTAATTTTTAATTTTTAATTTTTAATTTTTAATTTTTAATTTTTAGTTTTTAATTTTTAATTTTTAATTTTTAATTTTTAATTTTTAATTTTTAATTTTTAATTTTTAATTTTTAGTTTTTAATTTTTAATTTTTAATTTTTAATTTTTAATTTTTAATTTTTAATTTTTAATTTTTAATTTTTAATTTTTAATTTTTAATTTTTAATTTTTAATTTTTAATTTTTAGTTTTTAATTTTAAATTTTTTATTTTTAATTTTTTTTTTCATTTTTTATTTTTCTTTTTTAATTTTCAAACAGGTTATCATAATATCATAATTTTTTCACCAATACAATCACATTTTGTCTTACCACTCTCATCTTACGCTCATATGTTACGCTTACATGTTACGCTGTTCTGAAATTTGCCCCCCTGCGCGTATAGATGTTTACACATCAAAAAGTTGGCCCGCAGAGTGATTTAGGTTGGACAGGCTTGCTGTAAACCATACAACAAACTTTAAACATCCTTTTTTTGTAAAAACAAACATTCATTAATAATAAACAAAAATAAATTAAAGCAAGAAATTTATAACTCGTTAACAGTTAAAAAAATAATAATAAACAAAGTGCACCCCTGCTTAGAATTTAATAATGCAGAGCTAAAAGGAGACGAAAAAATGCTATTAATTTTTGTATGTTTTTTTTTTTTTTTCACTTAATAAAGATCTCGATAATGATAAGCGCAGACTGCTTGGCCAGGCAAAGGGGATTGAATTGAAATTTGCCGGTGATTCGCACGTTTAAGAAAAAATTGTTATGTGAGTGAGATTGTCATGTGTTTGTTTTTGGAGATAAAATTAAAGTTGATAACGGATATGATTGTTATATAGTGACTATAAATTCATACAAACGATCTTATAGCAATATATATACGAGTAATGTTATTCTAATTAGAAAATGAAAATCATTAATTGTTTTTTTTTCTAGATTATTGATTTATCAATATAAATTATATACAAATAAACAAAAAGTTCGAAAATGTCGAAAAACTTCACGATATGATGTTAGTCTGTCGGGCAGTGATAGTGCTAGAAATTGTTGATGACATACAGTCGCTCACAGCTTTTTTGATGCAATTAGGTATTTTCTAAAAACCTTTAAATACTTAAAAATTTTTTTCTAAAAATACAAAAACAGAGTATGTTGTTTAGTTTATTATAGTGTTGTATTTTTATTTAACAAAGACAAAAAATGTGCTTTGTGTGTTCAAGAAAAATGCAAAATAAAGTACAAAACTCATCCCAAAGTTTAAATGATGCACTTAATTTTTTATCCTTATTGTTGTCTTCATTCTTAATTATGTTTTTGACTGATACGCATTAAAAAAATTAAAATAAGTAACTTTTTCAAACATTGCACCGCATATATCTATTGAAATGTGTGAGTAAGTATTAAAGCATTATAAGAATGGACAGCGAAAAATTTCCGAAATGGTTAATTTAAGCTCTTAAACAGTTCAGCATATAATTGAACGCTATTTAAGTGAAAATCATGTTGCCAACAATGGTAGACAAATTTAAAAATTTAAATAAAAAATATTTTAAAGTCCATTGCGTTGCTATTGAGTTGTTGTTCATGTAAAACTGTATTCCAAAGACGAGCGGCGTGAATAAAAACTGCCCATCCGAAACCATACATCGAAATCGTGGTATTCAGCCCTGTTTTTGAAACGTTATTATTTGAATAAGAATGAATTTGAAATAACATAAAATTGAAATTTTGGGTTTCTTAAAAACACAAATTTTATATTTTCGAAGTATTTTTCGAAATCATATTTTTTATTGTCAAATGAGATGAAACATATGCTTTAGTTCAGAACCATATGATATTTCGAAACCGTGGTTCTTTAGTCACTTTCACAAAAAAACCTTAAGTAATTTTTGCATGTTTTTCCTTAAGTTTATAAAGAAAGTAAAAAAAAATATTTTTTTAAAATAAAGTAAAATGTACTTGTTCATTTAATTGTTTTTGTTCTTCAATTAAATTCAATTAAGAATGACTTCTATTTTTGAAATAAGTTAGGCATCACCAAAAAAAATTCGAAATTCAAATAAATTGGATTTGACTGGCATCACTACTGCTTCGAACATAAACAAAGTTGCGGCAGTCATATGCAAAAAAAAATAATAAAAATATGTGACATAAGTGATATATTATTTTAAATTCCTTTATTCGTAATAATAAGTACATAAAGAATTTATGTTACAATTGAAAAAATTATAATGGAAAATAGATTGTGCAAATAAAAAGTTTTTATTATAGTTATGGAACAACATCATCTCCAAAAGTTTATTTTATTAGCATTGACTACTGATTACGAGTTTTTTTTTAAATCAACGCAAAATGTAGTCGTTTTTTAAAATATTTTTTTTTCATAAAATCAATGTCTAATTTTTTAAAATAATGACAAGGTTCAATAAAAAAACATGTTAAAATTTAAATACCAATTGTTTTTTTTATCTTAAGACCTGTGTAGTAGAAAAAAGGGCATTTGTTTTGATTTCACAAAACCTTTTCTATGTGAATTAAAACAAGAAAAAATTTTCTTATTGGAATCATAGAACAGCAAAAAACTCGAAAATTTAAGAATTTTTTCATTTACGAGTTTTTTTTTTTGTGATAGTGGTTTCAAGAACAGGGGTGATTATGATTTTTTGCCCCTGTTTATTCTAACAAACTGAATTTTGACACATAATTGCATGTTTTTTGTATATATAACTTTATGTAAGAATATTATTTTCAGAATACTTTGAAAAGACTTTCCGTATAAACTTTTTGTGAGAGGAGACATCGCGGTTTCTTACCCCATGAACATACCTAATTATATTGTTGTGTAAAATATTAAGCTTGTTCTTGAATTATTTCAGATTTTTTTTAATAAATTTGATTCAAACAATTGTTGTCGTTTTTATATGGGTGTATCAGATTTTTCCGATGCCCAGTGGATTATGTTTAAATTTTTCGATGTTCGCGCTCAGGAACACGAACTGAAAATAAGGCTGTACTCGAACCTGTTTATTGTTCATGTTCTGTTTTGTTTATGTGTGTTCGAAAAAAAAAATACGTGATAGAAACATGTTCGTGTACAGAATCAAATATTAAAACGAAATACATTCATGATTGTGTTCGGCACCGTGCAAAATTTAGAAACACACATAATTGATATGAAAATAAAAAAAATATGTGTTGGCTGCTTTAGAACAGAACATTATGTGTTGATATGTGAAATGTCTGAACCTTGATTGTAATATCTGGATTTATTGCATTATTTATAACAAATTTAATTTAAGTATTTAAGAAAGTAAACAATTTGATAAACTTAATACTATATTATTACAACAAACTCACTGATTTTTAAACGTATTTGAACAAGCGTGTCCATATTCTAGATCATATCTTGGCTCAATCAACCCCTATTTATCCCATTTTTAATACCAACCTGCACCAGTAAAAAACAATCAATATTATCCAAAGTTTATCTAGGTAAATGGTTTATCTTTTGAGTGAGCGTAATTTTAACAGACAGACGGACGGACGGGCAGATGGACATTAACATAACGACTCGAGTTGTTATAGTGATCTAGGGTATATTACTTTATGGTGCCGAAAATTAATTTTTCGATGCATTGCAAAACGGAATGACAAACTGTTATATCTGTGGATTTCTGGAATAACCGCGTATGTCCATTTTTGTCAGTTTTGAGTTAACGATGCCAAATATATTAATTTTTAACGCTCTTTACATGTGTTAAATTTTTAAAAAAAAAGTATTGACCATTTCTGAGTTTTTTTCTTTAAATAGCTTACGACGTAACTTAAATGTTTATTAAATTAATTTGCAGCACTATCGACGTACATATGTCAACCTACGTTTGATCGCTGACAAATTATTTTCTCAGAAAACGACACATAGCGACATACGTTGTTATTAATGAAAAAAAATAAATGCAAAATAATTTCGGATTATTTTTCAGTTTATAACCACTTATAAAATCTTGTGTAATTATTTCTGTTATTTTTTGTCACTATTATTCTTGACACGTTGTTATATTCTCATCCTAAGTCCCGTTAACTTTTTGTTGACGAACAAAAACATCCATTTTTCAAGCAACAACAACTTATGCCACATGGGTGGTTGCATTGGTAGTTTTCTTTTTCAAAGAAAACGACGTTTGTCGACATAAGTTGTTTTATCTGCACACACTTTAAGTGTTATTTACATATTGTTTTTTTCGTCCTTCTCTAGGAGATATTCCTCTGAAGATTTTCGACTCAAAATTTTATATAAAGTATTTATTACCCATATCTACAGGACTGTTATATGAAAAGCTCTAAAAACTTAAAAAACCACAGATCTGTGGTTTTCTAGAATAATCGCGTATGTCATAAAATCAAAATGTTCATGGGCGCCAAAAAACGTTATATGGGCTCGATATAAAGTTTTTAGAGCTTTTTATTGAACATTCCTGTAGATATGGGCAATAAATACTTTATATAAAATTTTGAGTCCAAAATCTTCAGAGGAATATCTCGTAGAGAAGGAATTTTGAATCAAAAATCTTCAGAGGAATAGATCCTAGAGAAGGACGAAAAAACAATATGTAAATAACACTTAAAGTGTGTGCAGACAAAACAACTTATGTCGACAAAGAAAACTACCAATGCAACCACCCATGTAGACATAAGGTGTTGTTGCTTGAAAAATTGATTTTTTTGTTCATCAACAAAAAGTTTACCGGACTTGGGATGAGAATATAACAACGTATCAAGCATAATAGTGACAAAAAATAACAGAAATAAACACAAAAGTTTTTATAAGTGGTTATAAACTGAAAAATAATCCAAAATTAGTTTACTTTTTTTTCATTAATAACAACCTATGTCGCTATGTGTCGTTTTCTGAGGAAATAATTTGTCAGCGATCAAACGTAGGTTGGCATACGTCGTTAGTGCTGCAAATTAATTTAATAAACATTTAAGTTACGTCGTTATTTAAAGAAAAAAAACTCAGAAATGGTCAATATTTTTTTAAAAAAATTAAACACTTGTAAAGAGCGTTAAAAAATATTATATTTGGAATCGTTAACTCAAAACTAAAAAAAATGGACATACGCGGTTATTCCAGAAAAGCACAGAGATATACTCTCTGCAGAGGGTATACTCGAAATAACTTAAAAAATTCGCTTTTGTAGGAGAGGAAGAAAATAAGCCCGGAATATAAAAATCTATTCCAAATCGTCTTAAATTCGCTATTCATCAGAAAGAATATCCAACAAAATATTAAAAATCGACTGAAATTCGCTATTAATCAGAAAGAATATTCAACAAAATATTAAACATTATTTCGTCTATACTTTATTTGTTGTATGCTTAGGTAGACTATTCTCACTGTGACATGAATTTTTCTCTTATTGAGCTTAAAGTAAATTTTTTGGGAAGTGTTATTGAATTAATAATGTTTTTATGTAATTGTTATTTTTATATAATAAACAAACAAATTTAGCCACTTTTATTTTGTATTTGTATTGCTTTATTAGACTTCTTACACATTTAAGTGCAAGGTGGTCCATTTTCACTCTGATCCACTGTAAATTTTTTGTGTTCCCACTTTAACAATTCCTGCCTAAATATATGAAACTATTGCAATAAGACAAAATATTTTTCTACTCTTCATTTCCAGTTAAGCCAATCGGTTTTCGTTTTTAATGTATTCTTACCAATTTAGCAAATTAAATGGAAGCAAGTTGCAGAACAACTGTTCAACTACAGGTAACAACTGCTACTCTACCACTGCATAAAGCTGTGAATGTTGACAGAAGTCATCATAATAATAGTTATGCTAATTTGTTAAACGAAAATTTAATTTAAAAGAACTGCAGTAAACGAAAAAATGACAGTTGTAAAATGTAATTTAATAATAACAAAAAAAAAAGAAAAAAGAATTTCCTGCCTTAAAACTAAAAATAAAGATAACATACATATAGAAATTATGCGGATTTTTTTTAACAACAAATTGCTTGAAAGAATAATAATAAAAAATAATTCTTTCAAGACAGGAATGTATTACAAATTAGGAAAATTCTGGCAAACAACACAATTGAAACAAGTTTAACTAACCATAAATGTTGTGGGTATCACATGTCTGTCTTATAATTGAATAATAAATAAAAAAAACTCGCCAACATTTGGAGTTTTTTTATTTTGTCATTTAAAACCATCTTTATATAAAATCAATTAGGTTTTATTTTCAATACTAGAGGGAAACCACAATATAATTCTTTTAAGTATGCTATTTATTATTTATAAAATGACATTAACATGTCATGACAATTTCATGTCAAGTTTATGTCAAGTTTAATACACATACATACATACATGCATGTTCACATGTGTATGAAAATCATTCATTCATTCATGCATTCGGTCGTTTATACTTTTATGTTCATTTACAAATCCATAAAAAAAAAAAAATATATATACAGCTTTAATTAAAATCCAATTAAATTTCAATTTGCATGAGCAGAAAATTTGTAACATATCGTAGCAAATGTCAATCACATAAAGAAGAAGGAAAAAAAAAAACCTAAATAAAATTAATACTGCTGATATCTTGAAAACTACTAAGTGTGTACGATACATGACAAATTATCATGATAAATTCTTAACAGATGTTAAAGACTTTTTAGCTTAAATGTTTGAGTTAGGTGGAGATAGATAATGTTCAATATAGAAATCAATTATAAAGTGATTTAAGACGATTTTATAGACAATTGTCTTAATTAGTCTATAAACTTTATTACGAAATTAATTTGGGTATATCTATTATACAATGAAGAGCATGTTGTTAGCTTGTTGCGTGTTGTTGCAAGTGCACTAGCGTGGAGTGATAAAGTGATTGATCGAATATCACTTAGATGAAAAAACTGTATACGGTATGTTAGGGTGACAGCCATTTTTATACCCTATACATCTATGTGATTTGGGTATGATGACTTTGTGCTGCTGTAAATACCAAAAATATTTGTCTTAGACCTATCTTTTATTATGCCGATCGACTCAGAATCACTTTCTGAGTCGATAAAGCTTGATAAACCTGATAAACCTTGTAATCAAACTACAGGTCGCAAATATGAATATATTTTGAAAAAATTTGGAATATAAGCTTTTATCGGCAATAGGATAAATGCTATTAAAATTGGTGAACTTCGGCCCATGTTCAGACCTAGTCCCCATACAATTGAAATCGACATAAATTGACATAAGATCCAAATTATCATATAGCTCTCAGTCAAATTGGGTTTGTATGTGTTAATTATATTTATTAATCAGTAGTCCAAAAATAATCCCTATAGGACAATTTTTAGTTATTGGGAACCATAAAGAGCTGTTTCCCGATATTCACTAAAATCTATCAAAAAAGAAAAATATTGCACAGATTTTTCTCAAATTTGGGTTGTATATACTCTTTCAAAATATAATTGACTTTACCAAATATGGTCAGGATCGGTTCATTTTTCGACCTAGTCCCTATATGAATATAGCACCCGATATTAATTTTTTCATATCTGCAGCCAAAAAAAATTAATAACAATGCCACTCAAATTTGGTTTATGCTTATTTTCTATATCCAATTAGTTGGACCGAAGAGATAGGGTCTCTATTTTATTTTTTATATCAAGACGTGCGGGTCGGATTATTGTGACACTGGATCTAGAACTTTACTGCGCAAAATTTGAGCCAAATCGGACAACGCTTTCTGGACGCGCATTGAGTTCAAAGTTCAAATGTGAATTTATTTGTAAAAATGATAAAAAAAAAAATCGTTTTTCACTAAAATTTGGATATTAATAATTATGTTAATTATGTTAATTAATTAATTAATTAAATTAATTAATAAACCATAATCTAGAGTAAATTAGCTTTCTACTAAAACAACAAAATCTATTATCCGTTGAAGAACAGCCACATTTTTAAAGACATTGAAATAATTTACAACAACAATATTTTTGCATTCTGTTGATCCTAAAGTGATCCTATGTAAAGTATGTTACATCTCGCCTATTGTTGTGCCGTTCTAAATTAATGTCAAAAGGGTACGTATTTTTTAACGCTATTTCAAAATCTCCAATTTGGCTATTTCCAAAATTTTGTTCAAGAAATTTTCCGAAATCAACGCTTGGACTTTAAGGTCTTATTAACAAAATACAACTGATGAAAAATGCCAAACATTGTAGATATCGTGTTCCTAATTTGGCGAGGGCAGCATTTTTATTTCAGCGGATTTGAAGAAAAATGTTATTTTTCATACTTTTTCAACTTTTAGGCTACATCTGAAAATACTCGTTCTAATTGCGCCGATGATGCTGGAATATTAATCAACTTGGTGGCCAATTCAGCTATTTCTGGATATTTGAGAGAACAGATTCTCCAAAATAAAGCAGCATTTTCATTTAAATCTTTGTGACAGCAAACTCTAAAATGGTCCTTACGATTTAAAAATAAATCCAGTTCAGCCAACCCCCGTCCCGTCCAAATTCTGCATTAAAAAAGTTGGTGCTGTATCCTTCTGGTCGGAATTCAACTTGCTTTGGTCGTAATAAGGATTTAAATAAAATGCAGTTATGGCATATTTATTCAGTGCTTGATTTGTTCTATGTGTAATTTTGTTTTGCACTTGTGGATCATATTTTCCATCTAGGGACAACCATAAATTTGTAGATTCTGCTAAAGTACGATCTGTCGATTGCACTTTGTTCAGCAGGATAGATACTGGATCGAGCAAGGTAATTAATTTATTGACATTATCTATAAATTCATCATTAAATAATAAATTTTTGACATTTGTCTTGATATTGTTAGACTCTATAATGAGTTGGCGCATGAATTTCAAATTTGTTTTTAAACATACGCAGCAGTCCCGATACGAGCACCAGCGGGTTTCTGCAGGTAGTTTTATTTTGGTTCCGCCTTGCTCTAAAATCGCTTGCTCTAAATCAGCATGTCTAAATTCTTTGAGCACCGCCGTTAAATTTGAGATCGTTGTTTGGTCTAGCAGGTCTTTTGCTAACAAATTAGCAACATGTGCACTACAGTTGCTGTGCCATATATCAACTAATTTTCCCATCCGGACCATATTTGCAGAAATCTCGTCTTCTTCTTTTTTTGTTATTTTGTCAAAAAAAACTGTTTTAAACCGGTGGTCTCTTTGCTTTTCGGATATTTGAATAGTGGATAGTCAGATTCACTACATGCTGATGAAGTTGATGGTGCTGTTGATGGTGGTGTTGTTGATGATTGAGCTGTTGACGATGGTGTAGTTGATGATGGTGTTGTTGGAAGACTTGTCAATGCCATTGGAATATCAGCATGTGACAAGTTGGAAATATCCATTATTGATATTTCTCTGCAATTGTCAAAATCCATTGATGTCTCTGCATTATCGTTTATTTCAATAATGGTTCCAATATCGGGAATATGTGTCGGTTTTTTACAACGATTTCTAAAAAAACAAGTCTCTTGACCTATGACCCTGTAGCCTTTGAATGGCAGTGTTTGTTAAAATTTTTTTGCAATAATTGCATAAGGCGTTATAGTTTCTGCCCTCTTTTTTTATTTCAAAATTGTGCTGATTAATAATTTTTTTGGTTTTCACTCATTTTGCTGAGGTCAACAGCTGATTGATATGCCAGATAAGACAGAGTTGCCTAGAACTAATTATTAAACTTATGAATATAAAATGAAATTATTACTATTAAATATGAAATTATTACTACAACATATAATCATTATTATTAGATAAATTTATTGATCAATTATTTTATTATTAATTTCAATCCATGCATGAAATTTGTGTTGACTGTCCATCTGTTGAGTTTATAAATAGAACGGGAACGATTGTTAGAAAAGTGAAAAATTTTACGTAAATGTGTAAAAGTGTAAAAATTTACTTAAAAGTGTAAAATTTTTCTCCTCTGCGTAAAGTTTTACACTTATGCGTAAAGTTTTACACTTCTGCGTAAAGTTTTACACTTTTACACATTTTTTACGTGTAAAATTATTTTTGCTTTTACGCGTAAAACTACAAAAATAATTTTACACGTAAAAGCACAACTCTGCTTAGCATGGAGCAACTATGAAGATATCTAAAAACTGGGCTCTTTTTTGCCGTAGTTTCCGTAGTTATCCTGTCTCTACTCCAGCTTCTGAAGGCTCTCTGGGTTTCAGCTGGGATACCTTTCAAGGTTTGAAAATCATACGATTTTTACTAATTCCAATATTGATCCTCATTAAGCAGATCTATGCAAGTATCCTAACTTCTCCCATCTTTATGTAAATGGAGAATAAAAAATTGTATAAATTCGACCCACTCCAATGCAACGTTTATTTACGAGTATTTTCTATATTAATCAACTCAAATTTTCATCTTTTCTTAAATAACAAAAAATAAAAAAAAAATAAAAATAAAGATGACATCTCATGTTTTCTTTATATTCTTGGAAAACATTCCGTTGAATTCCTGTTTGTTGGTGCATTGCCACCTATTATGCTGGTGTCAAAAAAACACAATATACGGTTATATGCGCAAAGATATGTGGTAATAAAAAATATCACTTTAAAATTCAGACAATGGCAACAAATATTTATACGTATGTACATTTAAACTCACACACTCTTAACAATCGACCTATGCTTACACATCACCGGACAACTCATAACAGTAGATGTTGGTAGTAAGTACAAGAATAGCTGCGTAAAAACTTTATTGAGTCAAATAACAAAAAAAGAAAAAAAACTAAAAGATATCCATAGAATACCAGGAGCTACTATCAGGCAACTGCAATCAATGAGACCATCAACAGCCAACTCTACAGTACTCGCAAGTAAAGCAAATAAAACTGAACTGCTTGTGTTTAAATTTAAGCTGATGATATAGTTCTTTTTAGCCAATATTGTTGCTTGGCGTACAACAAATAAAGGGGGCCGAGGGTCAGTTAAATGTTATAAATTTAACAATTTCTTTTTCCTTAGGTTAAATAAAAGAATCGGACGTACATATATTCAAATGAGAAATATTGGGTAATGGAATTATTGTTTAGCAGCGTCTTGAAAAAACAACAAGTAAGAAAATTTTGGTTGGTCAACCATGGTCTTTTACGACGAACTAATTGGTTATAGAAAATAAGCATAAAACAAATTTGGGTGGGATCTCTAATATTAATAGGCTAGGTGATTTCTTGTGACCGATGTTTTGTTCTACCATTTTATCCCGATTTTGACCAAAGTATATTATTTGAAAGGTATTTCTTTTTAGCTGTTTTCCAGATTTACAGATTTTTAAGTTTTTTTTCTATATTTTGAGTAAATTGAATTTAAGGTTGCTACTAACATACATACAATTATACATATGCTATGTGTGTGTTTATTAAATTTGTTAATCGGTTTGTTATCTTCATTCACAATAATATTTAACCAAAAAAGTGTTGGCTTGTGAATTGGCTATGTTGAAAAATAAAGTTGCTTAGAAATGCACCCGATTTTCGAGTGCTGGAATCTGCTAGTGTAATATTAATAGGCAAGGCGATTTCTTGTGACCTCTTCTACGCTTTTAGTTATCAACCGATTTTGACAAAAAATGTGTTCAACAAATATTTATAATGAAATCTAATGAAACTTATTTAAGAATTCACAATTCAAAAAATTTTTTTTAAATTTTCATAAATTTTTTATGCACATATAAAGAATAAATCAAGTAAGAGTATTAAATTCGGCTGGGCCGAATCTTTGATACCCTCCACCTTTTTCATTTTCAATTTTCATTTTTTTTATCATTATCCATTTTTCACTTCTCAATTTTCATCTTACGTTTTTCGTCTTTATTTTTTCATTTTTAATTTCTGTTTTCCATTTTCCACATTTCATTTTTCAATTTCCATTTTCCATTTTCGATTTTTCATTTCTCATGTTCCATTTTTTATTTTTCATTTTTCAATTTTCATTTTTCATTTTTCATTTTTCATTTTCTTTTTTTAATTTTTCATTTTTCATTTTCCGTTTTCCATTTTTCATATTTCATTTTTCATTTTTATATTTTCATTTTTCATCTTCCATTTTTAATTTTCCATATTCCACTTTCCATATTTCATTTTTAATTTTTAATTTTTAGTTTTTCATTTTCCATTTGCCATTTTTAATTTAAAATTTTCCATTTTCCATTTTTCATTTTCCATTTTTCATTTTTCATTTTCCATTTATCATTTTTGATTTTCCAATTTTCATTTTTCATTTTTAATTTTCCATTTTCCATTTTTAGTTTTTCGTTTTCCGTTTTCCATTTTTCGTTTTTCATTTTCCATTTTTCAATTTTAATTTTTCATTTTCCATTTTTTATTTTTTATTTTCCATATTCCATTTTTTCATTTTTTTTCCATTTTCCATTTTTCATTTTCCATTTTTCATTTTCCAATTTTCAATTTTCATTTTTCATTTTTCATGTTCTATTTTCCATTTCTCATTTTCCAATTTTAATTTTTCATTTTTCATATTCATTTTCATTTTCATTTTCATTTTCATTTTCATTTTCATTTTCATTTTCATTTTCATTTTCATTTTCATTTTCATTTTCATTTTCATTTTCATTTTCATTTTCATTTTCATTTTCATTTTCATTTTCATTTTCATTTTCATTTTCATTTTCATTTTCATTTTCATTTTCATTTTCATTTTCATTTTCATTTTCATTTTCATTTTCATTTTCATTTTCATTTTCATTTTCATTTTCATTTTCATTTTCATTTTCATTTTCATTTTCATTTTCATTTTCATTTTCATTTTCATTTTCATTTTCATTTTCATTTTCATTTTCATTTTCATTTTCATTTTCATTTTCATTTTCATTTTCATTTTCATTTTCATTTTCATTTTCATTTTCATTTTCATTTTCATTTTCATTTTCATTTTCATTTTCATTTTCATTTTCATTTTCATTTTCATTTTCATTTTCATTTTCATTTTCATTTTCATTTTCATTTTCATTTTCATTTTCATTTTCATTTTTCATTTTTCATTTTTCATTTTTCATTTTTCATTTTTCATTTTTCATTTTTCGTTTTTCATTTTTCATTTTTCATTTTTCATTTTTCATTTTCCATTTTCCATTTTTCATTTTCTATTTTTCAATTTTCATTTTTCATTTTCCATTTTCTATTTTTCAATTTTAATTTTTCATTTTCCAATTTTCATTTTCCATATTCCATTTTTCATTTTCCATTTTTCATTTATAATTTTTCATTTTCCATTTTGCATTTTTCATTTTCCATTTTCCATTTTCAATTTTCAATTTTCCATTTTTCATTTATAATTCTTCATTTTCCATTTTGCATTTTCCATTTTTCAATTTTCATTTTTTATTTTTGATTTTTAATTTTTCATTTTTCATTTTCCATTTTTAATTTTTCATTTCCGATTTTCAAATTTTCATTTTCATTTTCCATTTTTCATTTTTCATTTTTAGTTTTTAAAATTTAATTTTTCGTTTTTCATTTTTCATTTTCCATTTTTCATTTTTAATTTTTCATTTTTCAGTTTCCATTTTTCATTTTCCATTTCCGATTTTCAAATTTTCGTTTTCCATTTTCCATTTTTCATTTTCCATTTTTCATTTTTAGTTTTTCAATTTTAATTTTCCATTTTTCATTTTTCATTTTCCATTTTCCATTTTCAATTTTCAATTTTCCATTTTTCATTTATAATTCTTCATTTTCCTTTTTGCATTTTCCATTTTTCAATTTTCATTTTTTATTTTTAATTTTTAATTTTTCATTTTTCATTTTCCATTTTTCATTTCCGATTTTCAAATTTTCATTTTCATTTTCCATTTTTCATTTTTCATTTTTAGTTTTTAAAATTTCATTTTTCGTTTTTCATTTTTCATTTTCCATTTATCATTTTCCATTTCCGAGTTTCAAATTTTCATTTCCATTTTTCATTTTCCATTTTTCATTTTTAGTTTTTCAATTTTCATTTTCCATTTTTCGTTTTTCATTTTTAATTTTTCATTTTCCATTTTTCGTTTTCCATTTTACATTTTTCATTTTCCACTTTTTATTTTTATTAATTTTTAATTTTTAATATTTAATTTTAATGATAAAAAAAATATATGGTAAAACTTGCAACACGTGCAGTATTAATATACACCCAACTGTAATGACTTCAACAGTACGAAGAATTACAACATATACGAATTACAACATATCTTAAGAAAAACAACAAACACACTGAAAAATTTTATTTTTCAAGAGTTCTTTCAAAGTTTCATTCATAACTCGTGACCCCATTGACCGATTTGGACGATTTTAAATAGCAACTCCTTTGGGATGTAAATAAACGATTTTATATAAAAAAGAATGGTCTAGCTAAGATACTGACGGCGTGATCATGATTTCCACAGACAGACGGACAGACGGACAGACGGTCATCGGTAAATCAACTTCCCTTGTTAAAAGGATGAAGAAAGTATATTTTTACTTGTTGTGATATTAAGCTTCCTATGGTCGTCCTAAGCAGGACGACCATAGGAAGCTTAATATCACAACAAGTAATTACAATCACTGGTCATTAGGAACATATCAAAAGAAAGTATATTTTTTTGGGGTCTCAGGAATTTATTTCGAATGGCAAACCTATATATACCCTCTGCCACTGAGGTGTGGGGGGTATAAAAACATTGAAAGAAAAAAATTAAATGAAAAAATAAAATTTCGTAGAATTTGCACTTAAATTTCGAGTGCTGGGCTCTGCTGGTAATATCTTATGGTACAAAAAATTGCAAGCAAAAAAAAAATGTTTTTGTGTTAAATATTTCACATAAAAAAATATAAATTTTAAATTTATGTTTATTATTGGAGCAAAAAGTATATGTTTAAAATTTTCTGTTAGAAAAAAAAATGTGTTTATATACATATGTCATATACATATAACGGGTGATTTTTTTGAGGTTAGGATTTTCATGCATTAGTATTTGACAGATCACGTGGGATTTCAGACATGGTGTCAAAGAGAAAGATGCTCAGTATGCTTTGTCATTTCATCATGAATAGACTTACTAACGAGCAACGCTTGCAAATCATTGAATTTTATTACCAAAATCAGTGTTCGGTTCGAAATGTGTTTCGCGCTTTACGTCCGATTTATGGTCTACATAATCGACCAAGTGAGCAAACAATTAATGCGATTGTGACCAAGTTTCGCACTCAGTTTACTTTATTGGACATTAAACCAACCACACGAATGCGTACAGTGCGTACAGAAGAGAATATTGCGTCTGTTTCTGAGAGTGTTACTGAAGACCGTGAAATGTCGATTCGTCGCCGTTCGCAGCAATTGGGTTTGTGTTATTCGACCACATGGAAGATTTTACGCAAAGATCTTGGTGTAAAACCGTATAAAATACAGCTCGTGCAAGAACTGAAGCCGAACGATCTGCCACAACGTCTAATTTTCAGTGAATGGGCCCTAGAAAAGTTGGCAGAAAATCCGCTTTTTTATCGACAAATTTTGTTCAGCGATGAGGCTCATTTCTGGTTGAATGGCTTCGTAAATAAGCAAAATTGCCGTATTTGGAGTGAAGAGCAACCAGAAGCCGTTCAAGAACTGCCCATGCATCCCGAAAAATGCACTGTTTGGTGTGGTTTGTACGCTGGTGGAATCATTGGACCGTATTTTTTCAAAGATGCTGTTGGACGCAACGTTACGGTGAATGGCGATCGCTATCGTTCGATGCTAACAAACTTTTTGTTGCCAAAAATGGAAGAACTGAACTTGGTTGACATGTGGTTTCAACAAGATGGCGCTACATGCCACACAGCTCGCGATTCTATGGCCATTTTGAGGGAAAACTTCGGAGAACAATTCATCTCAAGAAATGGACCGGTAAGTTGGCCACCAAGATCATGCGATTTGACGCCTTTAGACTATTTTTTGTGGGGCTACGTCAAGTCTAAAGTCTACAGAAATAAGCCAGCAACTATTCCAGCTTTGGAAGACAACATTTCCGAAGAAATTCGGGCTATTCCGGCCGAAATGCTCGAAAAAGTTGCCCAAAATTGGACTTTCCGAATGGACCACCTAAGACGCAGCCGCGGTCAACATTTAAATGAAATTATCTTCAAAAAGTAAATGTCATGGACCAATCTAACGTTTTAAATAAAGAACCGATGAGATTTTGCAAATTTTATGCGTTTTTTTTTAAAAAAAAGTTATCAAGCTCTTAAAAAATCACCCGTTACATAGCATATAAATAATATAAAAATCATAGTTTTTAATAGTTTTCTGTAAAAACAATTTGAGTGAAAAGAATAAAATTAATATTCTTAATATTGACCAATTTCGGACTAGAAAGATATCCTCGGGGGTGCTCTGAGAATAAAATTTGCTATTTGGATATGTGATAGAAGAGCGAAACCTCACGGACCCGTATTTTTTTGCTGCGACACAATTCAACATTTAGGTGAGAATTACGGAGCTAGAAAAACCGCCAATTCTTCGTTTTTGTACATTTCCTCCAAAGTAGTTAATTATTACCAAATCTAGCGGCCTCTTAAACGATACATGCCCTTTCTGGGCCGTGAAAACAGAATTTTCTTTTTTTTTATGATACATCAATATTATAGCGTATTCAGGAAACCTTCCTCGAAGGAACATTTACATCCCACCCACAATCGATTTAATTTTTTTTTTAACTTTTCTTTTTTTTTAACAAACTTAACAGAAAAAATTTCTTCATCCACCCAATATGTATTGTAATTTTTATAGAAGTCAACAAGAGGTAATATTTTTTAACGGTCTCGTTATGATCTTAACAACAATTGACATAAATATGTGTGATAATATCAGATAAAATATAGGTTTCATAAAATATATCACAAAAGTAAATATAATTATAATAAATAATAGTAATAATAACCAGGATATTCATAGTAACATGTTCAATACATACTCATATATAATATTCTCTTATTGCACTGGCTTAAGGGAAGTCTTAATTAAATAATATACAGAAGTTTTCTGGTGTAAAAATATTTTAATTGCACGAAATCCGCTTAAATGAAAACAATGTATACACATTGATTGAATAATGGCGGATGTGAACAATAGTGTGTATTACACAACCTTAAAGGGATTAAAATAAATGCACGATGATGCAATATTATTACTTTTTGTGATTTTGTTTTAAATAAATTTTAAAAATAATTGACAACTACAGTACTTTTAAACAGCTTTAAAAGAATTAACAAGATCTTGCAGTAGTGGTGTGGATACTTTGAAATACATCTTTGCCAGTAGCCAAAAATAAAACTTTGATTCTTTATATTTATTTCTAATAACTATCATTGCATAAATTTGATAGGCAAACATTAGAAAATTAAAAAAAAAATTTAGTTTTTGTTGTAAATTATTAATTTATAGATTTAACTCTTCTGTATGCGAGAAGGGGACGTTTTTGATTTTCAAACTCTCACAACTCCTTAACGTTGTATTGGTTGATTACCCGAGCTGTACACGTATTTCAAGCAAAAAGTTTGCTAAATCAACCTAGTTTTGAATCAGAGCTAGTTTTGAAATGATACGAGCAATATCTCACATTATATTGAGGTTTAATTACGTTTCGTATGTGAATTAGTGAAAAGCTCCCTACGGACTTTGTACTATTTCACAAGGGAACAAAATTGAACTTTTTTGGTATTGACTGGAACTTTATTGAAAAGTCAGCTCGACTTTTCACAATATACCGTTATGTCCAAAATTAAGGCACTTCCAGTACATATATGGGAATAACTTGAAAACTGTTCACCATTTTTTTTGGTGATTTTCAAAATTCTTTTTTTTTTAAGACGTAATTGTTTGTTACCTTTGGAAAACAATCAATTTTTTAAAAAACACAAAAAAAAAAAAATAGCTGAGCAAAGGTTGTTTAAATAAGAGAAAAAAAAAATAAAAAAAAAATTTAAATTTCGTATATTTAAATATCATGAAAAATCCAAAACTGGAAAAAGAGTATTCTTATAACTTTCACGTAAAGTCACATAACCTATGAACAAAATGAGACATAGATCATAACAATCGATGAGCGCATAAATAGAACAGCAGAAAACACACACATATTAAAAAAATTTATTTTTGTGTGGAAATCGCGATTTTTATGAATTGAGTTTTCTCAGTAAATTGTGAACAAAATCAAAAGTTGTGCACCGATTGCAATGAAATAAAGCTAATTTCATTCGAAATGTGTATTCTAAATCGGACTGGTTTTTGGAATTTCAGCCTTCATCAGCGATTAATTGAACCTATGAATTTTTAAAGAACAAACATTATTTTTTTTTTTTTTGAAACATTGTTCGTTTTTTCAAAACTATCGCGATATTTCTGAAACTGCTGGGCAAATTAAAAACCAATGTAAACACGGTTTAAAGATAATATTGTTGACGAGTTTCGGATTTTTTTTTAACTGGATATGATGAACAGCTTTCTAGTTATTCCAATATATTTAGTGGAAGTGCCTTAATTTTGGACATAACGGTATATAGCGAAAAGCCGAGCTGACAGAAAAAAACTAAGTGCAGATTTGGATTCAGCGTTCCAAATAACTTTAAAAACAACATTCAGTTCTTTATTAACAAAAACCTTGTTCCCTTGTGTTAATAGAGAAAATCGCTAATGAATTTTGTTGAATTGTGTTTTTTTTTTTTTTGTTAACTGTATTCTTTTTGCAATTGAATGCGTGTAACAGCGATTTGTATGCCAAGGCAAGATTTGGTATATATGGCGTATGTTATCATACGGGAAACCAATTAAAAAACCAAGGATGTACCCTTTCTCTGAAGAAAAGGAATGGAAAACAATCACTTTAAAAGAGTTCGATGCATTTTCAGCTATCCGTTTGTGTTCTCGGCCAAGGGACTGTGGGGTACAACCAATGCTCTAGTATACAACGAATTTATGCTCATTAAAAATTCATTCACTTTGACAACGCAAATACGTGATGGTAGTAAAACTTCTGCTATTGGCGATTTTTGGCAAATGTTGCTGGCCAATTTGGCGGCAGCTTACATCCTGCACAATTCTGTGATCGTGGACGAGCAATTATTCTCATATAGAGGCCGCACACGTTTTACACAATACATTCCATCTAAGCCAAGTAAGGAATAAAGGAACGGTGGCTGTGCTATTAGAAATAATTTTATTCCCTCAGAGGAATGATTTGCTCTGGGAAGTTGCCTGGTCAAGAGCGTGAGGTAAATCAAGGGCAGAATGTTGTGTATCAATTCGTGGAAAGATATGTGAATACATGCAATTAGCACTGCCTAAGTAGTATTCAATGGAAAGAAAACAAAATAAAGCGGAAATCTAAAAATTGTTGTCCTTGTAGTAACACGACCGAAAGCAGAAGCTGCACCTTTTTTTGCACCTCTATCAAATCGGCCGCCATGCCAGTTATGTCATGTAGAGTACGGACTCCAGCGTAAAACCAGAGCTACTACTTTACTTGGAAATAAGCATTTTTTGCTGAGCAATCAACATTTCTTTATCGTTGGAATACCTACATACTCCAACTGGAAAATAAGCAAAAACACAGTGATTTATTTCATATTCTCATGCATTTTAATATTAAATAAAACCGAAATAGTCAGATCAAAAAAAAAAAAAACATTTCTTGTGCCTTTTTATAACTTTATACAATCTAAAATTAACAATCAAAACCATCAAAACACATCCCATCAAGAAAATTACCACTATTTTAAGGACAACGGGACTCTCAAAATATATGTATATGGGGGTTTCATGTCAAGTGCACCAACTTTTGAAACCGATGTCTTCCGATCGGAATGAAATTTGCACCAAGGTTAGTCCTATTGGATAGTAGTTTAGACACAATTTTTCAATAAGATCGGTCCAGATCTCTCTGAGTTAGAGGGGATCAAAATTTGACATTTTGGCCAAACAGGTGTTTCTTCCCATCCATGTAACTTATTACCTATTGTTCTCAGAAAATTTTCTCGCAAATAGTTTAGATAGATATTTCTTCAATATTTCGGAAAAAAAATACTTAAAAAAAAAAAAATTGTTAGACTTTTTTTTGGTAAATTAAAGCATTTTTTGCCTTTTTTTCAAAAAGTGTATTTTTTTATTTTTTATTTTTTCATAAGAAAGCTTAGGATTTTTCCTTCAAGAGCTTTTTGGTCGCTTAGTGGGATGGGAGTGGGATATCTATCAAAATAAATGTTTTGTAACTCAAGACAACGGTTTTTCAATTTTTCACAAATGCACTATTTTGAATTTTTTCCTATTTGTGTGTAAAACCTTACAAATAAAACTTATACTGAGAAACTAGACAAATTAACCTTTCCGAAGGTATGTAACATAACTTCATAACATAACAGAAGAGAATGGTTATCTGTAACCTGAAACAGTTATTTGCAACATTTCAATCTAGCTTCACGAAATTAACCAAAATTTACCATGAAAATTTTAAACTGATGTGGAAGGAAATCAACTTAAAGTATTTAACAGATGATTCGGCAGAAGATTTACACGATTACCGCGATTGCCTTAAATTGGCTATGTGTCCTAATGCAACAACTTCTTGCCACTTAGGTGAATGTACCAATTGCCCGAAAAACACATTCATCAAAGAAAATTTAATCAACTCTTTAGATCGAGAATATATAGAGGAGATCAAATTTGATTCTTGGATTCAGACTGACAGATGCACATTGAAAACAATCATTTTAAATGTGGATGATTTTGTGGAAGAAATGTGTACAGGATTGCTAAACTTGAGAAACCATGACTTTTTAGTCAAAGAGCAATGGTCATTCTTCAAGTATTTGAAGATACATTTGAAGTCTGGTGAATTCGTTATTTCATATGATTTCGCAGAAAACTATAAATATGTTCTTCAGGATGCCATACAAACATTCCATTTCAATAACGACCAAGCAACTATATTCTCAGTAGTTATTTACTACATGAAAGATGAAAAACTGGAACACAAAAGTATGGCAATCATATCCGACGATTTAAAACATGATACCGTTGCAGTTTATGAGTACCACAAGAGAATACTAAAATTTCTAAAATCTAAATTTACAGTAAAGAAGGACGGAGCTCGTCAACATTTTAAAAACAAAAGTAGCTTGGCAAATCTTATGACCCATGAAAAAGATTTTGGAATGCCAGCTGAGTGGCATTTTCATCATACTGCTCATGGTAAAGGAGCATGTGATGGTATTGGAGCAAACCTTAAAAGAAATGCAGCGAAGTATAGCCTCCAGTGCTCTCATCAAGATCGCATCTTAGATGCGACTGCTTTATTCCATTGGGCAAAGAGTTATTTTAAAGAAACTAAAATAGTTTTTAGTAGCAAAGAGGATCATCAGGAAACATTGAAAACACTGAAGAGCTGATTCGATGCTGCGGTAACAATCGATGGCACCGCTCAATACCATGCTTTTATAACGCTTGTCGATGGAAGACTCAAGTTGAAAAAGTTTTCTGCCTCTATTTAATGCGATTTCTTTCCAAAGACAACAAATAAACCAGCAGCGAAATCAACAGCTGAACCTAGTAACGCCAAGAAAGGATTGACAAAAAAACGCAGTAAATAAAGGCGACAAAAAAGCTGGATGAAAGACTGGGTATTTAAAAATTTACAAGACTTAAATACTTCATCAGCTACAATAAATTAAGTATAAAAATAGTTATGATATAAATGGATCTAATGCAATTAAGATTAAATTTTAATAAATTATTTATCTTTTTATTTTAAATATAATTATTATACATTAATTTAATTATTATTCAAAATAAATAAAAAAATAATAATTTTTCAACATTTCTATAGAAAAAAAGCGATTTTTTTCCTGAGGTTAACATATTCTGGGTATTACAGTATCGAGGGTATAAAATTTTAGTTAGGTATGTTATATACCTTCGGAAAGGTTAATTTGTCTAGTTTCTCAGTATAAGTTTTATTTGTAAGGTTTTACACACAAATAGGAAAAAATTCAAAATAGTGCATTTGTGAAAAATTGAAAAACCGTTGTCTTGAGTTACAAAACATTTATTTTGATAGATATCCCACTCCCATCCCACTAAGCGACCAAAAAGCTCTTAAAGGAAAAATTCTAAGCTTTCTTATGAAAAAAAAAGAAAAAAAATGCACTTTTTGAAAAAAAAGGCAAAAAATGCTTTAATTTAGCAAAAAAAAAGTCTAAAAAAAAATTTTTTTTTTTAAGTATTTTTTTCCGAAATATTGAAGAAATAAATATCTAAACTATTTGGGAGAAAATTTTCTGAGAACAATAGGTAATAAGTTACATGGATGAGAAAAACACCTGTTTGGCCAAAATGTCAAATTTTGATCCCCTCTAACTCAGAGAGATCTGGACCGATCTTATTGAAAAATTGTGTCTAAACTAATCCAATAGGACTAACCTTGGTGCAATTTTCATCCCGATCGGAAGACATCGGTTTCAAAAGTTGGTGCACTTGACATGAAATTCCCCATATATATCCATCTAATCAAATGATTGCTGCTAATAAATCCTGAGACATTTTGAAAGGTTTCAGATCGAATTTCTAGAAAATCAGTTAAAAATTTTTATATTTATATAAATAACTAGCTGTAACCCGATGACCTACACCCATGTTAATGCAATACAAAACGGAATAAATTTTGTAGAAAACCATTTTATTTATTTTTGACGATTTTTGACTTTGACGATTTTTGTTTTTGCGATTTTAGATTTTAGCGATTTTACTTTGACGATTAATTTTTATTGCGATTTTGATTTTTGGCGATTTCGTTTTTTGCGATTTTTGTTTTTGGCATTTTTTGATTTTTGGCGATTTTCGTTATTCACAATTTTATTTTTATTTTTGTTGTTCGATATTTTCGATTTTGGCAATGTTTGATTTTGGCAATTTTTCTTATTCTCGATTTTCGGTTTAGACGAATTTTGACTTTGCAATTTTTGTTCTTTTTTGCTATTTTTGATTTTGGTAAATTTTGGCGTTTTGTGGTTTTGGCGATTTTGGATTTTGGCAAATTTGGGCTTTAGCGATTTTTTTCTTTTCAATTGTTGATTTTGCCGATTTTCGATTTGGTGATTTTTGTTATTCGCGATTTTCGGTTTTGAAGATTTTTTGTTTTTTGGGATTTTTGTTATTCGCGATTTTACGCGGATTTACCGATTTTTTACTTTTTGTAATTTTTGATTTTGGAGATTTTTTTATTTTTGCGATTCCGGCCATATTTTCCTCTACTGTTCATAGTGGTAATTAATGTAGTTCTCAAAATTTTCAAGACTGTCTCCTATAAACCACAAACAAACATACATACAAAACTTAATTTTTATATATAAGATAGATAAAAAAAATCTCCAGATTTATTAACAACTTTTCTTGTGATAAATATCATGAGACGTTTTAAAGAAAACATTATATTAAACTGTTTGCCTATTCCGCCCAAAAATTCCTAGGATACTCTTTTCTGAAAAAGTTTCAGAAACAGTTGTCGTATTCAAAATCATGTGAGCCGTTGTGAAGATAATTATATATATGCATACGATAACACAATTCTGGCTAAAAGTTCAAAGATTGATTGTCTGGAAAGGCCAGCAACAACCAGAAGAAAGATTTTGAACTTCTAATACCAAAACATGATAAAGGGATTGACTTGAGAGATTGAATTTCATTGTAAATTAGTAGAGGACCCCTGCTGCTCTGCAGCATTATATTATATTATATTAATTTTTATAATATAATACCAAAATTTGCCAAGAGAAGTTAACGTACCGTAATGCCAAAATATGCCAAGATAAGTTAACGTACAGTAAAAGTGAAGTTAATTCTCCACGCATAACTTTCCTCAAACCCAACGCATTTAAGCAGTTAATAGCTCAAAAGAAGGATCTTGATCCACTGAGTGTTCTTAGACCTATGTCAAAAGCCTATGTTAATTAGAACTCTAGGTTTAGAGGTTTGAGAGAAGAAAAATATTGAAAAAAATCTTGAATGCAAAGTTTATTCATAAATTCTTTTAATATATAAGATAGTCCCCAGAATACGGTTCTGAGACTATATACTATATATAATCAAAAGGATTGACACGAAAGTAAAAAACTCACACTGGGATTATTCAGATTTTTAAGTAGAAAAAATATTTTTTTTTATCCAGAAAAAAACTAAATCCTTGTCCGCCTGTTCTTCGGCCCGTACGATAATATTGTATCCGTCAGCTTCTTATTTGCAGTTATAATATAAATTATGCATGTACATAAAAGAATAAGCATATGACTGAATAATATTTTTTTTTGTTATTTTTAATATATGACAACAAAATCTTGTTAAGCATCTTCAAAATGGTAAAATAATCATTCGGCTTATACACTATCTACGTATGTTTGTACGTAAGTTCGTACATAACTTTTGTAACTAGTACACACTCTTAAAAGTTAAAATAAAGAAATAAATCTCAAAACCTGGAAGGGAACAACTGTGCATTATAAACCATTTTTTTTTTAACAAAATATTTATATTCGTTAGTGCATAATATTGTGTGCAAGCTGCAGCATCTTTTTCGCATTCATTTATTTGTACATATACAGTGCGTTAGCAGAAATATTGTTTAGTAAGTGCAACATGCAACAACGGCATAAAAAAAAACACACAAATAAAAACAATAACAACCTTTGCGGACAACAAAGAATAAAACAAAAAAAAAAAAAAAACAAAAATCTAGAATTAATGAGGTGTATGCAGAACAATTCACTAGAAATATGCGAGATATTGTTGCTGTTTTGGTACCTTGTAATGGTCATACACTGGGGAATGCATCCCAATGCGATATTTGCAACATGTTTAAAAAATATAGAACTTGGAGTCATATTTAATGGAGATGGGAGAAAAAATGTATCTCATTGGAAATATTTGTTTAAAATACTTTGAAACATTTTGGGGTCATTGTCTGGGCGGGGCGAGAAATTCCGAGTCAGGGTGAAAGTACTAGACCAGTATAGTAAAACGTCCAGCGGATATATCTGTGGTCACAAGCATTAACCGCCTAGGTCGAAAATCATGCTTTTGAGAAAAATAACTTTTTATATAAATGTAATGGGGCTTCATTACGACTTAGGTCAGAATGTTTTCATTAATAACTTTTTACTAAACAGTGCCAGAGAAATGGGGATTCCACGTAAATATAAAGCGTTCTTAGTAGAATATGATAGCATCCATAACTCAAATCGTTCTTAAGTCGACTTAGGCGGTTATTGTGACCACAGATATATTTTTTTTCCTTATCTTGATGTTTGTTTGCTTAGTTTTTCAGCTATAACTCAAGAACCATTCATGATTTGTCATTTCATCCTTCAGCAAACTTGTAGCCAAGGCTTAAATAAATTAAAATAAACAAGTAAGAAAATTATAGTCGGTCTAGACCGACTATACGATATTCTATACCATGGTTCAGAGACCCTATCACTTCGGTCCAACTAACTAGATATAGCAAATAAGCATAAGCCAAATTTGAGTGGCACTGTTATTAATTTTTCGGCTACAGATATGAAAAAGCTCATATACGATGCATTATTTATATATCGCCAAGGTCTAAAAATGGAGCGGTCCTGACCATATTTGGTAAAGTCACCTATAATATATTGAATAAATATGTACAAACCAAATTTGAGAAAAATCTGTGCAATATTTATACCCTATACCACTATGTGGTTTGGGTATAATGACTTTGTGCTGCTGTTTGTAACAACCAAAAATATTTGACCTAGACCCATCTTTAATTATACCGATCGAATCAGAATCACTTTCTGAGTTGATTTAACAATGTCCGTCCGTCCGTCTGTATGTCCATGTAAAGCTTGTAATCAAACTTCAGGTCGCAAATATGAATATATTTTGATGACATTTGGTATATAAGCTTTTATAGGCCATGGGATGAACGCTATTGAAATTGGTGAGAATCGGTCCATGTTCAGACCTAGCCCCCATACAAATTACCCATATGAAATCGACATAAATTGCCATAAGATCCAAATTGTCATATAGATCTTACTCAAATTGGGTTTGTGTGCGTTCATTACATCCACTAATGAGTAGTCAAAAATGATCCCTTTGACCCCATATAGAGCTGCTTCCCGACCTTCACTTAAATCTATTAAAAAACAAAAATATTGCACTGATTCTTCTCAAATTTTGTTTGTATATATTTTTGCAAAATACAAGAGACTTTACCAAACATGATCAGAATCGGTCCATTTTTGGACCTACTCCCTTTATAGATATAGTATCCGATATGAACTTTTTCATATCTGCAGCCAAAAAAATTAATAAAAATCCCACTCAAATTTGGTTTTTGCTTATTTTCAATGTCCAGTTAGTTGGGCCTAAGAGATAGGGTTTCTAAACGCATGGTATAGGGTATCGTATAGTCGGTCTAGACCGACTATAATTTTCTTACTTGTTTTTTTTTTGTTTTTTGATAGATTTAAGTGAAGATCGGGAAGCAGCTCTATACGGGGCCTATGACTAAGAATTGTCCTAAAGGGATTATTTTTGGACTACTGATTAATGAAATAATAACAAAACGGACGGACAGACGAACAGAAGGGACAGATGGACGGACGGACATCGCAGAAGGTAGATATAATATTGTCATTCCGTTTTTAATTATTAAAAAAACAATCTCTAAGCGACCTCCGTCTGTCCGTCTGTGAAAATTACTCATTGACATTCTGAGCAGGTTGCTGTTTAAAATCACCAAAATCGGTTGAATAGGTCTCGAGATCAATGAAAAAGTAAATAGTCTAACCCACAAAAACAAAGTTTTCATTAAAATTGTTTCTTTCCTTATACATATGAGTTTTGAATCTCTCCGTGACTTTACGTGACTATTTTAAAATTAATCTTTGGTCACAACAAGTCTATCGACCAAGTTTCAGATTGACTGGATGAGGGAAAATGGGGTTTATGTCACTCTGTGACTGTGCGTAACTATGCGTGACTGTGCGTGACTATGTTATAGAAAATCTTTTTTCACAGCAAGTATATCGACCAAGAGTCAGATTGATTGGGTGAGGGGAAATCCGTTTTAAATCTCTCCGTGACTGTGCGTGACTAAGTCAAAGTTAATTTTTTTGTTACAGAAGATGTGTGGACTAAGTTTCAGATCGATCGGATAAGGGGTAATGACATGTAGATCACTCCGTGACTGTGCGTGATTATGCGTCCATGTACGTGACTACTCCAAAATAAATCTGTAGTCACAGCAAGACTATGAGCCAATTGTCAGATCAATTGGATAAGGGGGAATGGGGTTGACCTACGGTAGCCAGACAGACCGAGTGTATGAGTTAAAAGAAAGAGTTTAAAAACAGAATTGTTTTTATATAAAAAAAAAAAAAAATTAGAAATCTATAATATTAATAGGCTAGGCGATTTCTTCTGACCGATGTTTTCTTCTACTGTTTTATCCGATTTTGACCAAACGAATATTATTTAAAAGGTATTTCTTTGTAGCCGCTTTGCACATTTACAGATTTTTAAATTTTTTCCTTTATTTTGAGTAAATTGCATTTAAAGTTGATACTAACACATACTTAAAATTATACAACGCTATGTGTGTGTTTATTAAATTTGTTAGTGTTTGTAATAAAAATGAGTTTGTTTTTTGTGTTGATTTGTGAATTGGCTATAATTTATTTATTTAATGGAAAAAATAAAATTTCCTAGAATTTGCACTCGAATTGCGAGGGTTCGAATCTGCTAGTTGTAATAAATACGGTCAAAAAATAAAACTAATTAACTTTTAATATAAATGGTATAAGAATTTAAAGGCTCGTTATCGGCAACTGTATTAGATTGGTTACAATATTGAATTTAAGGCACAGGTAGATGGTAGAAGGCATCAAAAATTCGGCACAGTCGAAGTAAATATGACTCCACTGATGAAATTTAGCGCAGGTGTAGAGAATTTTTATCAGGCGAAAATTAACTTTGACCTTTTGGAAGTAGATGACATGATATAGGATGTCTCAATACATTTTAAATGATACCTCGATTTGAGGAACGGGTCAACAAATTTTAAAGATAAACTCAATTATTCTAGACCACTTTAGTGAGGTTTTTAAACGAATTTTTCCCTAGTCGCACCACTTTTCAATATTTGATTGCTAAGTAATATTACTAATTCCAAATTTCTCCAGTTCAAAACAGCTGAGGCCTAAAAAGCTAATTTTTTAAATGTCTTGAAATAGAAATTTCCCTTAGTTTTGTCCGAATTTTGTCTCAAATTCAACTTACCCATCTACTTAATTTAAATTCAAAATTTTATCTGTTCATTCTGCCCAATTTAAAAAGACTTCAAAAAAAAGTTTCGTCTATACTTCCCATAAACATATGTACATATATGACTAACGTATGAGTTAACCGGGTACACGCATATTTTTCTCCCAATTTAAGTTAAAAAAAAAATGATATTGCGATTTTTTTTTCCATTTAAGCCAAAAAAAGAACTACAAGTTACATACTTTTATTTAAAAAAAATAATTTACTTAAAACAATGAGACAACAAAAACGCGCAAACGAAACGCAAAATTTTGTAGAATAAAAGAGATAATAAAAAAAAGTTTTGTGTTACAGGAACTTAAACATAGTTGAAGGATAATGAAAAAAAAAATCTTTTACTACAATAGAAACAACCATTGTGTGGATGTTGTGTAACATTCTAACCTTGCCAGACACTCAGAAATGCAAAGGAATGAACTTGGTATGATAAATTGTACCAGGCCTATTAAAATCAATTTAAACTTATGACATTATCATTAAATAGAAACATTTTATAGGAAATTCTTGTGAAACCCGTATTGCTCAGCACTTTTAGACAAAATTAAATTAACTTTCATACTAACTCTATTTAAGATAGAAAGAGGAACATAGGTTACTACTTATGATTGAAATAGATCTTACATAAGCATTATAAAGATTGCTGCTTTTAGTGATACACACACTCAGAACGTTTTGTCATATGAAAGTTAATTGTGTTTTTTAACATTTTCGTGCATGATTTTTTTATGGTCTTCTCCGTGGATTAATCAACTCACTACGACTTTTGGCGATGACGCTCAATGCAAGGCTACTACTGGATTGTGGAATTCAATCGTGCATGTTATTTACTTCAGGATGAATTTCGTGAAAATCGGTTGTTGTGTCAGAAAACAATGAAGATTTGCGTTGATATTTAAAACATAAAAAAACTGGCAAAGGCCTTTCGATTGATATATAATAATTCAGAATATATAAAAAAAAAATACTCTTTTCCAAAAACGGGCAAAAAAATGACGACATTTTCTGTCAGAAAAGAAAACGGCATAAGTCAAATCAACAGTCAAACAAATTTGTCTTCTAGGAAAATGAAATCAATACAACAGACCTAAACACCGTTGCATAATTCGTGGGCTGCTCCTAATTGTAAATGTACAATTACATTTTCTGGTACTTCTAGCTGCTTATACTAATTTTTGAAGTAGTAATATTTCGTAAGTTAAAAAAAAAAATTTAATTCAAAATATTTTATTAATTGGCCTCAAGCTCAATAAACGTATAAATTATTAACAACAAAAAGGTCGACGAAAACACAAATATTTATTATTTTATTAATATTTAAAAATTGCATTTTCAAGTGTAAGGAATTTTTTCACTTTGCCTCTGCCATATTTCAGGAGCATTTGAATATTTTTGGTACTAATTTTTAATGAATTCTGAGAGGTTTTAGGCCGACATATTTGTTGCTTAAAAATAGAAGATTTCACATGTTTTTACTTGTTGCTGATAGACGAGCTCGCCCTTAGTTACATAAACAGTCAGCGAAAAGCAACACACATTCCTTAAATTTTATATTTGTAAATGTTTTAACTTATGTAGGAGTTCGAATATGTTATGCAATATTATTTATAGATTTTTACTTTATTGGTTGAAAAATACTTTGATTTTAAAAAAGTTTAACTATTTCATAAAATGTGTACGTTTAAATTAATCTTTTAAAGTGAATGACACAATAACAATAAACACAACTGAAGGTGCAAAGTTCATGATAACTTATTATAATCTTTAAGGACTCATAAGATTATCTTTAAGTATATTTAATGTTTATGTATGTATATTCCTTAAGTTTTTATATACAAGGATTTATTTTTTACTGCTTCAAACCAGTAGCTCTCATTTATGTGGTGTTTTTATGTTTATGAATAAAAAAAAAAAAAATTTACACATTTGCCACAACAATATTCTTTGTTCCATCCAGATGACGAGATGACGAAATGCTGTTGTTGATTAAGATGGGGATACGGATTTTAAAATATGAAAAAATATTCTTATTTAACTAAAACAAAAAAAAAAAAAAAAAAATAAAAAACATGCATACAAATTTCTATAAGCCAACCGTACCCTTTAAGCAGCCAAACAGATTACCAAACCATCAAAGATCCATTAGAATTGACTCCTCTATATACATATACAGTATATTGCAGTTGCACTTGGGCATACAGAATATTTATGTCTTGCACTATGCGTTCTCCCTTTGTCTTTAGTTTTCAACCTAGAACGTATGGTCGCTTGGTTGGCTGATCTCTTTGCGACTCATTAAAATTGCAAAAGACATTCACTTACTGCTCCTAAGCAAAATATATTTTATAAAAACAAAAAAAAAAAACAAACAAAAAACAAGGCAAAAACGTAAAGAAATATGAAAACAGAAATTGTACAAGTTTGTACATCGAAGTCAATTCTGTTTTTTTCCCGAAGATGATTGACAACCTGCGTTTAACTGCACCGCTTATAGTATGAATATATAAATATTCCAACCTCTTGTTGCATCAGCTAAATAGCTATACACTATTATGTAGAAGATACAACAACAGCAACAACAACAAAACGCAAACTTACAAATATTTATGCTAATTTATGAAAATGTTCGTCATTTATCTTTTTATCCATACATGTGTATACATATATAACTTAAAGACAAAACAATAATAACAACAACAACAACATAAAATCGCTTAAAAAAAAATACAGCTAACAAAAAATCGACATAAGTTTCTATACTTAAATTGCTGTTATGCCAAATGTATTTATCTACTTCCTTTCATTCATTTGACTGCTTGGCTTCATGGTTGCATGAAAAAAAAACATCTTTTTAAGCAGAATTTTCTTATTTTTTTTTCTTGTACTTTTGCTGAAAAATAGTTTTTCTTGCATAAATTCTCCTGCCTGTTAGCATTAAATACTAACTTACACACATGTGCAAGTTTGTGTTTATTTGACAGTTGTATTAGTATTTTCATTTAAGATTATCACAAAACTTAAACGTTTTTTTTTTTTTAGTTGAATTCTGATTTTCTAATTTAAATTTGACGCACAAATCTAATCAATATATTTAAAAATGCAAGCATGTGTAAACGCCTCTTGTGTGCAGGCATGTCCCAGTAAACAATAAGCTTAATCAGTCGTTTGCAAAAAGATGGTAATATTCTAAAAAAAATTATAAAAATTTCGAATTCTGTTGCGATTTTATGGAATAGAAAGCCTCTAGAGGATAAATAGCCAAGCACTTAATATAGAGATATCTGCGTTGTAAGTAATTATTCTGAAACATAAGAGATAAACATAAAAAAAAATTATAAAATAGTTATGGATATTAAAACTTTCAAAATACTTTGGCTATGCTTACAATAATTGCATTAGAAAATCCAAATCCCACTTATTTTCAAGCTGTACGCAACACAAAAAAAGGTTTCCACTCAACTTCTGCACGTATTGTACACTGGGTTACAATCACCTAAATACTGCAATTTAAGCATAGATTGAAAATGTCAATCTCGATGTACGAGTACGTTCATCCAGATATCCTTAACGTTGTCTTTAAATAAGACATTGATAATGTTTGTCTAAGGAGAAGACTTAATAAATGGTCTTAATATCAGGAATATTAATTTAAAAATTCAATTTGTATATGAAATGTGAGAGATTAAGAGATTTTCTATAATAAAAAAAATAAATACTTAGAAATTTGTTATTAAAGCAGCAATGCACACCTTGAATTCAGATTATTTTTTCTTTATATAAAAATATAACACAAAATATGACAGTTTTTTAATATTAAAGCCAGCAGAATTAAGTTATTAAATGGGAAATTTAGTTTGAGTAGGCGTGCGCAATTTTAGGAATTTAAACGGATGATAAAATGCGTATTATTTTTTATAAACAAAATATTTTTTAATTAGTGCAAATTATTTTAATAAGAATTTTTTGCAAAATTGTAATTTATGTAAAGCTATATGTTTTTTGAAATGGTCACAAAAAGGTAAATTTTTTATGCAAAAAAATTTATTAAAAATGCATTAAAAAATTTATTAAAAAGTGTCATTAAACGCCATTTAGATATATTTGATAGAATTTAATTTTTTAACAATATAAAATTTTTTAACAAAACATGCTTTTTTTTTTTAGTAAAATGTACTTTTTTTTAGTAAAACACACTTTTTAATAATAATAATGATAAAAAGGCACTTTTTTAATGAAAGGTACTTTTTTAGTAAAAGGTACCTTTTTAACGAAATGTTTTCTTTTTTATAAAAGGTACTTTTTTTTAGTAAAATGTACTTTTTTAGTAAAAGGTACTATTTTAGTAAAACACACTTTTAAGTAATAGTAATAATAATAATAATAATGAAAATAATAATAATAATAATAGTAATAATAATAATAAGGTACTTTTTTTATAAATGGTACTTTTTTTAATAAAAGGTACTTTTTTTTACTATAATGTGCTCTTTTAATGGAAAGGAACTTTTTTTAACAAAAGGTACTTTTTTTAATAAAAGTTTCTTTTTTAATAAAAGGTTCTTTTTTAATAAAACGTACTTTTTTAACAAAAGGTTCTTTTTTAATAAAAGCAATTTTTAATAAAAATATACTTTTTAACAAAAAGGTACACTTTAATAAGAAAACCCATTTTTTTATAAAAATTAAATTTTTAATAAAATGGTACTTCTAAATTAAAAGGTACTTGTTTACAAAAGGTACTTTATGAAACGGTACTTAAAAATATAACAAAATATGACAGTTTTTTTAATATTAAAGCCAGCAGAATTTAGTTGTTAAACAGGAAATTTAGTTTGAGTAGGCGTGAGCAATTTTAGGAATTTAAACGGCTGATAAAAAACGAATTATTTTTTATAAATAACATTTTTTAATATTTGTGGAGATTTTTAATTAAGAACTTTTTGCAAAATTGTAATTTTTGTAAAGATATATGTTTTTTGAAATGGCCACAAAAAGGTAAATTTTTTAGGAAAAAAAATTTTTTTTAATGCCTTAAAGAGTACATATCGCACTTGTAGTCAACTCAAAATTTACAAATTTTCAGTAGAGGCAGAAAACGTTTTTTTTTAATATTTACTATAAAATTTAAAAACAGTTGTTTTGTTGTAAAGAATTGCGAATTATAAGTATACAACAGTAGTTGTTTTTGCGATTTTTTCAGTGATCATCAAAAATAACAGTTTTTTTGGGTGGAACTCAAAATATGTCTTTTTAGTAGATTCTAAAGAAGATACTCTTATAACGCAAAGAGGTTAAAACTGATCTTTTTTTTTTTGCGAAAGACTAGAAAAATCGATGTAAGATTTTTACAGTGGATAGATATGACCAATGTGTATCGTTTTTTTGTAAAAAGTGAAAATTGAAAAATTTTGACTTTTTGTTTGTTAGATTTATCGTCATTTTTCAGACATATTGCAATTACTACTGTAATTAATATGCAATTTTAATTTTGTTTAAATGGTGCGTGGTAAAGAAGAAGAAAGCATATATTTCAAAAATTCATAACTGCACTGTATTCTTAATCGGACCGGTTTCTGGCATTTCAGCATTCATCAGCGATTTATTGAACATTGTGATAATTGTTATGTTTTAATTGAATAGGTTGTTTCTATATGAAAATTTTTTCTACTTAGGGCGGCCGTGAGGTTTTGAACCGTGAACCTTCACATACACTCGTACTTGCACTTTTTGGTCAGCGCTTTAACACACTCACCTAAAGTCAAGCCTACGAGCAGTGTGGTTAGTTTTCAGTTTTCGTACCATACAGCTTTACTTTGTATTAATTTCAGAAGATACAACTCTGTCCAAACAAACAATCGTTATTTTTGAATTTTGAATCTTTTTTGCATTCATACTTCTAATTTTGAGTTGACTCACTTTAGAGGTACAGGTGCGATATATATAAAAAAGCTCTTTTAAGTGCCTCAGTGTCATTAAAAACCATTTAGATACATTTGATAGAATTTAATTTTTTAACAAAATTTAATTTTTTAATAAAAGATGCTTTTTTAAACTCTTTCTTTTAACTCATACTCTCTGTCTGTCTGTCGTGGGTCAACCTCTTATTCCCCTAAACTTGGCCAATAGTCTTGTTGTGACTACAGACTAATTTTGGGGCAGTCACGCACAGTCACGCGTAGTCACGGAGTCATCTAAATGTCATTTCCTTCATCCGATCGATCTGAAACTTGGTCCATACACTTGCTGAGAAAAAAGATTAACTTTGACTTAATCACGCATAGTCACGCATGGTCAGGCACACTCACGGAGAGATTTAAAACATTTTTCCCCTCATCCAATCAATCTAAAACTTGGTCGATATACTTGCTGTAAAGAAAGATTAACTTTGACACAGTCAAGCACAGTCACGCATAGTCACGCACAGTCATGGAGTGATTTAAGCCCCATTTTCCCTCATCCAATTAATCTAAAACTTGGTCCATAGACTTGTTGTGACCAATGCTTGATTTTAAAATAGTCGCGCAAAGTCACGGAGAGATTCAAAACTCATATGCATAAGGAAAGAAAGAGTTTTAATAAAAACTTTGCTTTTATGGGTTAGATTATTTAGTCAAATGTACTTTTTTAGTAAAAGGTACTGTTTTAGTAAACACACTTTTTAATAATAATAATAACAAAAAGGCGCTTTTTTAATAAATGGTACTTGTTTAGTAAAAGGCACCTTTTGACGAAATGTACTCTTTTAAATAAAAAGTACTTTTTTACCAAAATTTGCTCTTTTTAATAAAAGGCAATTTTTTAACAAAAGGTACTTTTTTTAATTAAAGGTACTTTTTTAAATAAAGGTACATTTTTTTTAAAAAAGGTACTTATTTAATACAACGCACTTTTTTAACAAAAGGTACTTTTTTAATAAAAGCTATTTTTAATAAAAATCTACTTTTTAACAAAAAGGTACACTTTAATAAGAAAAGCTAATTTTTTATAAAAAGTTAATTTTTAATAAAATAGTACTTCTAAATAAAAAGGTACTTGTTTACAAAAGGTACTTTTATGAAACGGTACTTTTTAATATAATATACTTTTTAGGAAAATACACTTTTAAGAAAATGTACTTTGTTTCTACTAAAATATACTTTTTTTTAATAAATACTTTTTTAATAAAAAGGTACTTACTGCTTAAGTACAAATTATAATTTTCTTTGTATATTTTCACCTTTCATTAAACTAGCCATTTTTGGATTGATATTGTGCTAAAATCTATTAAGCTCCCTGTTTAATATCGTTGAAGGGAGTGTATACATAGATTTCAACTAAAAACTGTCAAAAGAGCTTAACCCATTAAAAGCCAACAGTCTTTAAAATTAAAAATCATTCATTCTTTTTATTTAGTATAAGTGAAAGGAACATAAATGAACTTAAAAAATGTGCAAAATTAAAAAAAAATCGTATTTTGAAGGTTTTTGAAGGTGTTTGTTATTCATATATGTTTATTTTTTTGTATGAAGATTTTTGCAGCACTCTTTTTCTACACACTTATTCGGTTGTGGCGATGACGACAGCGAAGCGGGTATTCAATTCTTTTCGGAAAATGGTTTCCAGCAGTAAGTGCTACACTAGGAACAGCCCATCGTTTAGATATTGACTGCTGTGTGAAGTTTGGTAGGTAGTGCCGGACGATGGCACAATTAAAAACTCCAGTAGCTCCATTTTTGAGCTGTTGGCTTCCTTGTACAACTTCCATGCGTTGACGATTAAACTCATCATTGCAGTGAAAGGCTGACACCACCACTTCTTTCCACGAAATTTTATCCTGTAATTATTTAGTGGTTGATCATGTTGATCAGTGGTTGATCATCATCAACGCCACCCATTTCTGAATTGCAATCAATTTTGACTGTTCGACTCTTATCTTTTTTGCGGTCGAACACCATTGACACACGGAATTCATCGGTTCGATACCTTCAAAGTTTCTTCCGATGATTACGGCGCTGTTATTATTTCACTTCGCAGAAAGAATTTCATTAGCTGTATCGTATCTGTAATCATAGAAACCTCTTTGTTCTCGAATCGAATGTAGTACCAGTAGCTCGAAATCCATTTTGTTTTAGTAGAACGAACAGAAGTTAAAAAAGAACTATCAAAGAAAATGACGGGATCGGTTGGAATAGGAACACTGTCTAAAAAATTCAGGACAACTCTAGATTCGAGATTCAAATTGGAGATGTACCCACAACTGGTCATCAGCATCCAATTTTTGAAGTCAAACTTTTGGGGTTAGCCTCTGATGAATTGTTGTCAAGAGTGACTTTTGAAATATTTAACCACTGACTCGTCAATCGGAAGCTTTTCATGAATAGGGTTTGCAAAGGTCAAAATTTTTCTATTTTTGTCAGTTAATATCAAACTATTGTTGTCAGCAAGATTAAGAAATTTTTTGATTTCCTTGAATCTGTTTCGAGACATATTGTTACAAACAAGTGGTGAACGGATAATTTCCAGTACATATTCCCTTCGGCTTAGAGTGATAACCACTTAAGAACAGAATTCACAAAAAACCTTCAAATCGTTCTCTGTGAATGAATAATTTTGCGAGTACTGTAAAACATAAAAGCAAGTTTGATCGACGATATAGTCGACTACTTTAGAATCAAACCAAATTTGGAACTCTTGAAGCTCCAATACTCAAAGCACCTTTCTTGCGAATCGCAAGAAGGTGTCAAAACGAATAAATCTTTAAGTTCAAAAATATAAGCTAAGAGGTGGTGAATAATATTTAAGTACCCTTAACGGTTTTACTAGTTGAAATCTATGTAAACACTCCTTACCACAATATATAAACAGGGAGTTTAATAGATTTTGACACAAGTTGAAAAAGGCTAATTTAATGAAAGGTAAAAAAAAACAAAAATAATTTTTACTTAAGCAGTACCTTTTATTAAAAAAGTACAATTTATTAAAAAAAAAGTACATATTACTAGAAAAAAGTAACTTTTCCTAAAAACTACATTATATTGAAAAGTACAATTTCATAGAAGTACCTTTGGTTAACAAGTACCTTTATATTTAGAATTAACATTTTATAAAAAGTACCTTTTCTTATTAAAGTGTACGTTTTTGTTAAAAAGTACCTTTACATTAACAAATATATTTTATTAAAAAAGTACCTTTTTTTTAAAATGTTCTTTTATTAAAAAAAATCATCTTTTATTAAAAAAAATTATCTTTTATTAAATAGTACCTTTATATTAAAAAGCACCTTGTTTTAAATAATTTAATTTTATTAAAAAATAAATTGCTATTAAAAAAGTAACTTTTTTTTTAAAGCATTCTATTAAAAAAAAGTACTTTTTCATAAAAAGTACCTTTATTTAAAAGTACCTCTTATTAAAAAGGACCTTTTTATTAGAGAGAAACTTTTCTATTAAAAAGCACATGTTATTTAAAAAGTGCAATTTACTAAAAAAAAAAAGTACCTTTTATTAAAAAAGGGCCTTTTATTAAAAAAATACCTTCCATACACAAACTCGGGTTTGAATATCTCGCAGCTTCGAACTCATCCTGGATTGTTAAGGGGTGGGGGGGAAGGAGATCGGTAAGATTTTAAAACCTTTTTAATTTTCTTTCTGAATGTGCAGACTGTTCTATCAAAACTTCAAGTAAATCGGAGCAAAACTGAAGAAGATACAGCGTCTCCAGCAACCGGACTCGTACGGTATATCTATAATACTAATAGGCTAGGCGAGTTCTTGTGACCGATGTTTAGTTCTACCATATTGTCCCGATTTTAACCAAATGTATATTATTTGAAAGGTATTTCTTTTTGTCCGTTTTGCAGAGTTACAAATTTTTTATTTTTTTCCTTTATTTTGAGTAAATTGCATTTAAAGTTGCTACTTACACATACATAAAATTATACATTTGCTGTGTGTGTTTTACTAAATGTGTTTTATTAAAATTAAATAACCCATAAAAGTGTTGGTTTGTGAATTGGCTAATGCCTGGTTTTCACAATGTCATATAAGCTGACAACAAACAATTGCCTCAACTGACATCTCGTAATGCTGACAATGCGTAGCATGCTGGTAATTTCATTTCAGATGTCAAATATTGCCAGGGGTTGTAAATGACAAGACATTAAAACCCGTTTTCATACAACTGACAATAATTGACAACAATTGCCACTGAAAATGTCATAATGAAAACCAGGCATATGATGAAAGATAAAGGTGCCTAAAAATTGTACTCGAATTTCGAGCGCTGCAATCTGCTAGTCGTATATAAATCAGTTTTTAAAAAACTTTAAATCGATTTTCGCGCAAATAACATGTTTGAAGTCCGTGAACATCATAACTTTAAATCATTACACACATAATTTTTCTACACATAATTCACCACGAAGAGTTTTTTATTTTACATTTTCTTCCGCATGTTTTAACAACAAATTCACCGAAATTTTATAGCAAAAATCGTGTTTTTCACTTCAAAATTAAAAAAAGTCTTCGTGATTACCTTTTACTTCACATGATCCTGTAATGGGTTATGATGTTCACCGAAAACAAATTTTTGCCGAGGCGCCTCCAGAGATTCGCCGTCATGAACTTATTTATTAAAATTTTGAATTGAAAATTTTTTCAAAGATTCCTCGAAAGTTATACTATGTATAATTCAGATCACGTTCCAGTTACATGCCAAATCTATGATTCTATTATTGGAATTTAATCAGGCAATGAGTAGACAATTAACTACAAATTACCCGACTGAAAATATTACTGAAACAAACATTGAACAAATTTTAACAAAAATTTACTCACATCATTCAAAAGTCTTCCAAAAAAATCCAATTGAAGAGAAACAAGTATGGCAGAAAAAAACTCTCCCAACCTACATAACATCGCAATAGACAACGAAACAGCTATAGACGTAAATTGCAAGGATCAACAAAAAGAAACTTTTATTATAAAGTACCTTTTAGTAATAGTAAATTTTTTTGTGATAAAAAAAAACTTTTATTAAAAAAGGTACTTTTTGTTACAAAGGTACCTTTTGTTAAAAAAAGTACATTTTATTAAAAACCTTTAATTAAAAAAGTACATTTTATTAAAAAAGTACGTTTTATTAAAAAGTACCTTTCTATTAAAAAGCAAATTTTTATTAAAAATTACCTTTTTATTAAAAAATACCTTTTACTAAAACAGTAACTTTTATTAAAATGATACATTTTATTAGAAAAAAGTACCTTTTATTAAAAAAGTACCTTACATTACAAAAGCACATTTTATAGAATTTTATTTAAAAATTTAATTCGATTAAAAAAAATAACTTTAATAAAAAATGGGCCTTTTATTAAAAAAACAATAACTTTTCTTGAAAAGTGTATTTAAAAAAAAAATAATTTCTTAAAAAGTAAATTTTCTTAAAAAAGTGCCTTTTCTTAAACATTGAATTTTCCTAAAAAGAGGTGTCTTTTTACAAAAGAGCACATTTTCTTAAAAAAATGTATTTTATCCTAAAAGTACTGTTTCGTAAAGAGACAATTTCCAAAAAAAAAAAACCTGTTCTTGAAAAGCGAATTTTTTGAAAAAAGTGTTTTATCTTAAATTTAAGAAAATTTCGTTTTAAGTATCTTTAAAGTACCTTTTGAGTATCATAAGATATTTTTTAAGTATTACTTATTTAAAAAGTACCTCTTATTAAAAATGCATTTCACTAAATAAGCACGTTTTGTCAAAAAAGTACATTTTGTTAAAGAAGTACATTTTTTAAAAAGAAATTACTTTTTATTAAAAAGGTACCTTTTGTTAAAAAACTAACTTTTATTAAAAACCTTTTATTAAAACAGCACATTTTATTAAAAAAGTACATTTTATTCAAAAGTGCCTATCTATTAAAATGTTAATTTTTATTAAAAATTACCTTTTTATTAAAAAACCATTTACTAAAACAGTTACTTTTATTAAAATTATTAGAAAAAAGTACCTTTTATTAAAAAAGTACCTTACATTACAAAAGCACATTTTATAAAATTTTATTTAAAAAATAAATTCGATTAAAAAAACTCTTATAAAAAATTAGCCTTTTATTAAAAAAAATATATTTTCTTGAAGAGTGCATTTAAAAAAACAATTTCTTGAAAAGCAAATTTTCTTAAAAAAGTGCCTTTTCTTAAACAGCGAATCTTCCTAAAAAGACACTTCTTATAAAAGAGCACATTTTCTAAAAAAAATATACTTCTTATCCTAAAAGTACTGTTTCTTAAAGAAACAATTACCAAAACAAACTTGTTCTTGAAAAGTGAATTTTTTGAAAAAAGTATTTTATCTTAAATTAGTACATTTTCATATAAAAGTTCCTTTTTGTAAAATCCATTTCTTTTAAAAAAAATCGTTTTAAGTATCTTTAAAGTAACTTTTCAGTATCATAAGATATTTTTTAAGTATTACTTATTAAAAAAGTACCTTTTATTAAAAAAGTACGTTTTATGAAAAAAGTAAATTTTTTTAAAAAAGTACCTTTTATTTAAAAAGTACCTTTTTTTAACAAAGTACCTTTTATTAAAAAAGAAAGCACCTTTTATCAAGAAAAAACCTTATATTAAAAAATTACCTTTTATTAAAAAAGTGCCTTTTATTAAATAAGTACCTTTTATTAAAAAAGTATCTTTTATTAAAAAAGTATCTTTTATTAAAAAAGTACCTCTTATTAAAAAAGTAAATTTTCTTAAAAAAGTACCTTTTCTTAAAAAGTACCTTTTATCAAAAAAAGTACCTTTTATTAAAAAAGTTCTTTTACTAATGAGTGCAATTTGTTAAAAAGTACCTTTTATTAAAAAATTACCTTTTATTAAAAAAGTACGTTTTTATTAAAAAAGCACCTTTTATTAAAAAAGCACTTTTTATTAAAAAAGTACCTTTTAATAAAAAATCTCTTTTTATTAAAAAGGTACCTTTTATTAAAAAAGTAATTTTTAAAAAGAAGGTACTTTTTATTAAGAAAAACCTTATATTATAAAAGTGCCTTTTATTAAAGAAGTACCTTTTATTAAAAAAGTATCTATTATTAAAAAAGTACCTTTTATTAAAAAAGTACCTTTTCTTAAAAAAGTACTTTTCGTAAAAAAGTACCTTTTATTAAAAAAGTACCTTTTATAAAAAAAGTACCTCTAATTAAAAAGTACGTTTTATTAAAAAGTTAATTTTTACTAAAAAGTGCAATTTATTAAAAAGTACCTTTTATTAAAAAATTTCTTTTTATTAAAAAAGTACCTTTTGTTTAAAAAGTACCTTTTATTAAAAAGTGCCTTTTATTAAAAAGTACATTTTATTAAAAAAAAATTCCTTTGCACTAAAAGTCCAATTTCTTTAAAAAGTACCTTTTATTAAAAAAGTACGTTTTATTAAAAAATGCCTTTTATTAAAATATCACATTTTGTTAAAAAAAAAGTACCTTTTATTAAAAATGTACCTTTTATTTAAAAATTACCTTTTATTAAAAAAGTACCTTTTGTTAAGAAAGTACATTATTTTAAAAAAGCACCTTGCCAACGAGTGCCAGATTACGAATATAACTATAAAAAGTTTCAATAATTGTCTTTAAATAAACTAAAAAGCCATGCAACTGTCAGAAGAACAGCAACAGTATTTTAGTGGAAAATTTTCCAAAATTTGCATGTATGACTCATGTTTGTGTCACAAATTACGTTATATTTATGACAAATTATTTAATACACATTAAAATATTAATTAATTAAAAAATTTTGCCAATATGACCATTAAATTTAAATACATATTTTCCAACACATATTAAAAGCTGGTTGCCATAATTATCACAACATCATGGCAGACAACAAGTTTAACATAAAATTAATACGACTTATTTTAAATTTGCAATCTATTTTAATCTAAACCAATCAAATGTTTTATCGTCATTTGCATACCAATCGCAAAGTAATTAAAATATACATTTATATATATATATAAAATTTAATATATATATATAATTGTATAGAGTGTTAGATATTAACGTTTCTTGAACGTGGGCTGCAACACAAATTGCAGATAATTCATTTTGTGTTTATTCACACTGGCGATGTGAATTGAAATTAAAACTAAAACCGCACTTCGGACTTAAGAATAACAACAACCAACCACCGAGTGCATACAAACATTTGCACATAACGACAAATCAATAAATAATATAAATACGTGTTAGTTTAGTTGTTAATTAGAACTCAGGTATTGGTTAACAAGTTAACAACATATTGAACAGACTGAAGGACAGACATACGGATGGATGGACGGACAGATATGAACAATTAAAGAAACATAATTCAACGTTTGGTAGAGGAAAAAACAGAATATGAAATTAAAAAACATGACAACTTGCAAGTTGTTTGCTAAAGAAAAAAAAAATTATGTTTTTAATTTAAATTTAAGTTTCTGAGGCGGCTGAAGAAATATTATACTTTCAGAGAATTTACTCATTGTAAGCATGTTGTAGCGCTTGAAACATGTAGATTTTTGATTTCTAATTTAAATATTCAGTTTCCGATAAAAAAAATTTCAATTGTAAGTTATTTTCGGTATAAACAAACCGTCATATTTTGAAGCACTTCGGATATAGAAAATATCTTTTGATATAGAAATATTTTCACATATTAAGAACTTTTTGTTAAAGAAAAATTTAGATTTTATTTAACTGCTCTATAATTGAACATTTCAGATATTAAGAAATTTTCTGGTCTAAAATAGTTTTCCGATAAACAGATGTTGTTGGTCTAGAAATATTCCCAAATACGAGGAAATAATAATAATATCGTTTCAATTGTATTTCATAAAACATCAGAAATTATCACTTGGAAAAATCAATTCAGAAAAACAAACATAATTTTCTGAAATTATTAAATGTGTTTCAGAAATGATTGAATGTATTTCAGAAACCATTGATTGACTTTTGAAATTATCAAATGTATTATTTAGAAATTATAAAATGTTTTACATTAATTATCAATTAATATTCAGAAATTATTAAATCTATTTCAGAACACATCAATTCATTTTCAGAAAATGTCAAAAGTATTTCAGAAAAAGTGAATTGCATTTCAAAAGTTATAAAATGTGTTTCAGAAAACTTCTATCGATTTTCAGAAATTGTAAAAATTAGTTCAGAACATTTCAAATGTATTTCAAAAATTTTCAATTGTATTTGAAAAATTTTCAAATGTATTTGAGAAAATTTCTATTGATGTTCAGAAATTATTGATTATCAATTGATTTTCAGATATGATCAGATGTATTTAAAAATATAATTCAGAAAATATCTATTGATTTTTAGAAACAATAGAAACAATTTAAGAAAATATCAATTTATATTCAGAAACTATTAAATATATTTCAGAAAACATCAATTGATTTTCTATAATGATCAAATATATTTCAGAAAACATTAAAGGATTTTCAGAAATTATGAATTTAATTTCAGAAAATATCAAATATATTTCAGTAATGTTTGAATGTAAGTCGGAAAGCATCAATTGATTTTAAAAAATATCAATTGAGTTTCAGAAATTATTAACCGCATTTCAGAAAAATTTTCAAAAAAAAAAAAATATATATATATTTTGAGCCATTATTGGCATGGAAAACTTCATTATTGGCATAGAAACATTAGAAATTTGTCTATAAAAAAGTTATAAATTTTTTAAACTCTTTCTTTTAACTTATTCTGTCTGTCGGTCTGTCATGAGTCAACCCCATTCCCCCTTATCCAATTGATCTGAAACTTGTCCCATAGTCTTGTTCTGACTACAGATTAATTTTGGGGTAGTAACGCACAGTCACGCATAGTCACGCACAGTCACGGCGGTAAAAAAGATAAAACTACTCTTTCTCCCAGCCCAAGAACAGGGTCGCCATGTTCCTTGCGTATGGAATGAACTGATAAAGGTACCCTTGTATCCGAAACGAATTGGTCTTTCTTTGATAAACATGTTTATAAAATCATTATAATCATCAAACCATAAAAATCTGTAAAATATAGCAAGGGTATAGTAAGGGTTTCCTTTAGTTTACTAGATTAGTTATTATATTTTAGGCGTCATATCTAAAAATTTTTTCCATCTTTGGTCTCATTTCGCCATAGGTTAAAAACGTGATAATAAAATAATACTTCATATTTGATGGCTTTAATTAATTTCTTAAGGTTGAAAAAATTTCCGTTAATTTTCACCACCTAGTTTTTTTTTTGGCACAAAAGTGGATTGGGGCATTTGCTATTTCTTGGCGAATTTTAATTCGATTTTGAAGTTAAATAGCTTTTTAAAGAGATATAACAACTTGTCGAAAAACTTAAGCTATAGAACGAAATTTTCGTAAAATCTGAAAAAGTCATATTTTCCCATATAAACACACTTGAAATTTTCAGTCGCGTTGAGGCACCTCTAAATTTTTTTTTAATCGGCCCAAAACTTTGTACTTCTCAGTTTTTTTTGCTATTCGCATATTTCTAGGTGGTGAGACTTTAAGTTCGAACACTTTTCCTCCTCTCCATATAATGAAGAGCCATCCTAATGTATATTGGATACGAGTCTATCCAATCTATAATTGGTTTCTTCTGTCTGCTTTAGTTTACAAGATATAACGAAAACAATATTAAAAATGATTATTGGTCGTATGAGTGAGTCATCATCATAGCTAAACCAATTTTTATAATATTTCGTTGAGATATAAGGTAGAGCGTAAACTAGAGCCGACACAAAAAACTAATAGCATTATTAAAATTCACATTACTTGTAAAATCTAAATTGTAACTTCAAACTTTAAAAAGTGATAATGATTTTCAGTGGTAAGACCACCCAAGGATCTAAATGAGAATTTTAAAATTTTCTATCAACGATATCACGTAAAATAAAAAGTAAGAAAATTACGATACCCTATACCATGCGTTTAAGGGCCCTATCTCATAGGTCCAATTAATTAGATATAGAAAATAAGGATAATCCAAATTGAGTGGTATTACTTTTAATAATGTTGCCTTCGGATATGCTATATTTATATTTTGGAAAGGTCACCTTTTTTTGCAAAAACATATACAAACCAAATTTGAGAAAAACCTGTGCTCTGGAATCAGATTCATATTGAGGCTTGACTAAGAATTGTTCTATAGGGTTTATTTTTCGAGTATTGATAAATGGATGTAATAAAGATACACAAACCAAATTTGACCAAGATCTATATGATAATTTGAATATTATGGCAGTTTAAGCCGATCTTATAGCAGTCACTTGTAAGGGCACTAGGTCCGAACATGCACTGATTTTCACCATTTCAACAGCGTTCATCTTATGGCCGATGAAAGCATATACACTGAATTTCATTAATATATATTTATATTTGCGATCTGTAGTATCATTACAAAATTTACATGGACATACAGACGGACGGACGGACCGACATCGCTAAATCGACTAAGAAAATGATTCTGAGTCGAGCGGTGTAATAAAGATGGGTCTAGGTCATTTTGCTCTAACCACATAGTGGTATAGGGTATAAAAATGGCTTAGAAACAATGATAGCATTTAAGAATTCAAAATTCAAAATCGACTTACCGATTCGGTATGTTAAACCAATGTTTCAAAACAAAGACTAACAATAGGACTTTTTAGCATTTTTGTCTCAGCTTTATCTCTAAAACTGGAGCTGATCTGCAAAACCGATGATCAGATTTTGAATAAGTACACCCAAAGTATCCAAAATCAAGTAAGAGTTAACCGGAAAATCAACCATGATTCGTCTATGTTAATTAAGAAATTTTTTTCATAGAATAATTCTTATCTTCTAAAACTTTGTTCCAGTCGATAAATTCCCATATATTAAGATATTTATCGAATATAAAAATTCCCTAATTTCTCAGCTTTTTAACTATCTCATTACAAAAGAAACATGTCACAGCGATAATTTCTACCTCCTTTTACTACATTATACCTAACAAGTACTGAGTGTGTTTGTGACTTCTCGACACTATAACTAATAAAATAATAAAAGGAAGCTATTCTGTAGCAAATGTTCTTTTCAGTCAAAAGAAATTCAACCTTGTTTCTTTTTATTTTTATTTTGTTTTTGGAAAGTCAGACATACTACTCGTATCTGGTGGCTGGTAGTGTCTATGACTTGAATGTTCCTTGTAAATGAGAGGACTTTCCTTAGGCATAAGTAAACAACGATGATTTATTATTTTATAATTCGCTTTAGATGTGGAAACTTGACGAGGTGGACGTCTAACATGACCACTGAGCTCTGTCTGACTACCATGTTGTAAGTGGTTGGTACTCGTAAGTATGTGTTCGAATCAACATTGTTTAGTGTGGTTGGTGACTTGACTATGCGTTTGGTCTGCCATTCCATTAGTTATTTTCTATGCCTGTCGTATCAGTGTATTAGTTAAGTTTATAGAATTTTACTATCTGGCTGCAATTCGTTTCTGTTTCATTTTGTTTAAATCGCGTTAAAGAATTTACATCATCAAAAGTTATTATTTGTGTGTAGTTGTTGTCGTCTTCGTCGTCGTCATCGTCGTGGTCGCCGTAGCTGATCCAGTTCTTTAAGTTTTTTAGGTTTTTTTTTTTTTTTTTTGTTGTTATTTGCAGTTTATCCCAAGCCCAGAAGCAATTTTTGTAATCATAGACATTCGTATATACACAAATTTGCAAAAAAAAAAAAAAAAAAAAACATGATTGTTTTTTGCGTTAATTCTTCATTCTTGATTGAGTTTGAGTGGTTGCTTATATCAGAGAATTGGTCTTTGTGTGTTTAGAAGAATTTCCATTATATACGTTGTTTGGATATAAACTCAATTAGGTTAGGAAGAAGCTTACGCCATACACAATTCCTATAGATATCTCTTACATGTTAAATGGTTGTGTAGACCTCAGTTGTTTATTTCTGCTTCTCCTAAAACCACATTTTATATCAAGTTACGTTAGAAAAATTTTAATTTGGGTATTAAATGAATGTAAAATAAGTTAAATTTTAGGGAAATTCTATCGAATATTGGTTAAAACATCTACAACTCTAGCCATCACTTCAAAATAATGATCATCTGATATAAATGTCCATATAAATTTGATCAGTTTCTTCAAGCAATGCAACGATTTCACTGTCTTTAATTATAGAATTACCAAAGTTTAGGTAAGGTTAGGTTAGGTTGATAAAGCAAGTCCTAATAGGCCCCATAAGGCCTATTGCGATGCCTTAAGACTAAAAATAGGAAATATTTCCAAAAAAAATAAGAATATAGAAGAGGAAATGCCTGCGATCCGAACCACCCCGATCTCCGTATTAAGTTCTAAAAATAGCACAGTAGAACATCTACTATGTAACGCAGAATATCAGACTCGAAAAATCTGAGATTTGCTTCGTTTAGTTCTGGCCACAGACACAGTAGATGTTGACTACTTGCGTACCAAGTCGACTTCTAGGATACCGAGCGTTCGGCCGATCGCCCTATTATAAAGTGAGCGATATTATCAGTAGGGTGATGGTCCCTTCATCAAACCCAAGAAGTAGTGTACGTCTCTTTGGATTTGGTGACGACCATAGCATGTGGAATATCGTACAAGAAGTCACCTGTAGCCACTTCGTCATCCATTTAAGGTTAGCTCGCCCTTCAATAATTTTCGACAATTCAGACAAAAATAAAGGGTCCGCCAAATAACTTTTTTTTTTTGAAAATGCTATAAAGAAACTACTGAATATTATCTCAAATTTCTTTTTTTATTTGAAAGTACAATCCTTCCGGTTAATAATGGAAAATAACTTCATTCAAATGGCTGCCTCGGCCGGCCATGCAGTTGCCTACACGATCGGTCCAATTTTTAAGCACATTATCGATTGTGTGCAGCTGTATTTCACCAACGGCTTCAGGAATATTAAAGCGTCAATTGTCTCTGGCTTGTTGGCGTAACACTTATCTTTGAGGGCACCCCACAAATAGTAGTCCAACGGTGTCAAATCGCAGCTCCGAGGTGGGCAAACGACATCAGCTCTGCGGCTGATAATGCGATCTTCAAAAACAGGGCGCAAAACCTCGAGTGTATCTTCGGCTGTGTGGCACGTAGCGCCCTCCTGTTGAAACCAAATGTTGCCAATATCCTCCTCTTCAATTTTTGTGAACAAAAATTCTTTCAACATGGCCCGATAACGATCGCCATTGACTGTAATGGCCACTTCTTGCTCATTTTCGAAGAAAAATGGCCCAATTATGCCTCTGGACCTAAATCCGCACCAAACAGTGACTCGTTTTGTATGCGTGCGGGTTTTCTGTACCCCAAATGCGACAATTTTGCTTGTTTACATACCCGCCAAGATCAAAATGAGCTTCATCTGAAAAGATGATTTTTTGGCAAAATCGGCATCTTCTGTAAGTCGACCGCATGCCCACTTAGCGAAGCGAAAACGCATTGGATGGTCAGTTGGCTTCAACTCCTCAACCAATTGGACTTTGTGTGGCGTCATACCAAGGTCTTTATGCAAAATTCTTGTCAATGATGCCTCCGAAATGTCCAATTCTTGAGAACGACGGTGAATTGATGTTGATGGCGCTTCACGCACACTTTCTGTCACAGCAGCAATATTCTCGGGTGTACGCACTGTTTTTGGCTTTTCACGCTTTGGTTTATCGATGAGGATGCCAGTTTCTTTCACTTTTTTCACAAGAAAACGAACATACGGAGCTGACGGTGCTTCTCTTCTTCCAAAATCCGTACGCAATTTTCGCACACATTCTGCAACATTACCATGATTTTCAAAGTAATGTCGCAATATTTACCAGCGTTGTTCATGCGTATACACAACCATATTCGTTCAGCGGAAGGATAAAACTAATTATCTGTCAAATCAGACATGAGCTAAATGTTACCATTCACGAAATAAGCACTAGTTGAAAAAAAAACGTTAGATGGCGGACCCTTTATAAAAATATCACTCCATACATTGAGCCAACTCGTTCCTCATAACCACACTATGTCCCGAAACCCAAATTAGCCTCGAGGTGAGTTTTCGGATTCGTTTGAGAGACCCAATATATTTCTTTTACCATTTTATTCACTGCCCTCGAGAGGTCTTGAGAGCAGCAAGACTGATTGAGGTATCGTTACCCCGTTCCACTATTACTTACGTTAATAATGAATTGGATGAATCTCGGCCTGAGAAGCACTACATTTGTCAGAAAGTCACCGAGACATCCGAAGCTACACTATAGACTGAGATCTCAGCCCTGTGTATTGCTTAGTCTGGCCTGGAAGGTATTTTACAATTAAAATTTTGATAAAAGTTTGATAAATCTGTGTCCCGCCCTCTATAGTGTAATATCTGCAACATTAGAGTACCAACAGAGAAGTTCATTGCGCGTTCTAATGGACTCAAAATTGTAGGCAATTCTGTTTGAAGAATACCATCCTAACCTGATAAATCCCTACGAGAAAAACCATACGAAATTGGCCAAGGCCCCGTCTAATCCTATATAAGCGGTCAATCTACGCAGCCCATGACAATGTTGTGAAAAAGTGACAGTCCCTAGGACCGGTTCGTAAGACATTTCCCATAGGGATTTAACATTTTTTGGATCGTATTGGGATCGCTTCTAATTGGGTCATGGTAGTAGACTGTTTTTTCATCTCAATTTTTCTCCGAACTTATAAATTTAAGTTAAAAACGGGACGAACATCTCCCATTCTTTAAATCGAGAGAAAGCGTCTCCCATCACATGTAGCTGCCCATATTTATTTTAGTTAAAACACGGCTATTCATAAATTAATAATAACAACCTTATAAAATGTGTAATCTAACAAACGACAACATAATATTTTACGATTATAAACACTCACTTGCCAAATGGTTGCATTGAGATGTATTACCCGACAACAAAAATACAACGCATCACAAACAAAAAGAGGAAGCCAATTTTTCTTGCAGAATTACGTATGAATGTAGATTATTAACTGAATTTAACAACAGAAAAAAAAAACATCATAACAGCAACAACAACAACAATATTAACAATTTCTTCTATATCAACAATGTGGTAACAACTTGTGGCAAACATCGTTAAAACGAATTTGCGTAAGCGAAATGCACAGGAACGCACAGCAACTGTAACCAAAATTGTATTTGAAGTTAAATGATTATTGCTGCTCCGGGTTGGAAAGAGTCAAGTATTCAGAAAAAAAAAAGAATAAAAATGATCTTGACTACGCACCAACACCATTAACCACAACAAAAGCGAGCCAACAACAAAGATAATGATGAAGATGACTTTGAATGAAGTAGACAGATCAGAGTTTTAATAGAGTGAATACTAAAAGTGAGATATTCATATTTTATTCTAATAAATTGAAATAAATTTAACTTAATAGCACATAATTATTGCCTAGCAAAGAAGAACGATCAGAGAAGTGAAAAAAAAATGCTATTGAAGGGGTTTGGATATTGGAAAAATTTAGATCATCACCAAAGATCTTAACATGGGCTTGTATGCATAAAATGAAATCAGGCTTTTATAAATTCTAAGAAGTAAATTTAATAGAGCTTAGGATGGCATGAGAAATTCCTTCTACTAAATAGGTTTTTTATTTCAAACAGTTTTATAGCTCTTCAGTTTTAAAAATTCAAAGCTGCTCTTCTAAAAATCGAACAGTGAAAGGAAATGGATTAAGTTTTTAATTATCAATATTTATCTATAATATTAATAGGCTAGGCGTTTTCTTGTGACCGATGTTTTGTTCTATCGTTTTATACCGATTTTGACCCAGCATATATTATTTGAAAGGTATTTCTTTTTAGCCGTGTTCCAGATTTACAGATTTTTAAATTTTGGCCTTTGTTTTGAGTAAATTGCATTTAAAGTTACTACTAACATATACATAAAATTAGACAGATGCTATATGTGTATTTATTTAATTTGTTAATGTGTTTGTTAATGAGTTTGTTATCTTCATTCACAATAATAATAAAACAAAAAAGTGTTGGTTTGTGAGTTTGTTGAGAAATAAATTTTACTAGAAATTGCACTCGAATTTCGAGCGCTGGAATCTGCTAGTATTTTTTATTCTCTTTAATATTAATTACTTTGATTGATTAAATAATGAAATATTTTTATTTTGATATCAACTATTTGTTTTCCAGTATCAATTTATTTTTTTTTTTTTAAATAAACTTTTCATTTCAATATATTTAATAAATTTTTCAATATGAAGTTTAAAAGCTCCAGCATTACAAAGTAAGGGTATATGAAGATTTTATGTTTCTTATGAAGTTGTTATAAACAGGTTCTCAAAATGTCTATATAAAGCGTCTATTAAAATCAAAATATTTTCAAATATAAAAATCAATAGCATGAAATCAGTTTTTCATGATCTCTGGATTCAAAAAATTACTTTCGCGTTTGACAACGCTTTGTTTTACTTTTTGGAGTAGATTGTATTTTTCACCACCTTTTGGATGTTTTGGATGTAATTCTCAGAACTCTTTATTTCTCTATGATATTTTGAGGCTATAAAAGAGTAACTTTTTCATTAAATCTTTATTTTTTTATTCTTTGAAGTTGCCTGAAACTACTTAAAAAAAAAAAGAAAATATTCGAGCTATTCTTTGGAAATTAAAACAATTAATGCATTTTTATAAATTCTTCTATAGTACTAGCTGTAACCCTATGCGCTTCGCTACATCCATCGTAACGAAACAAAAACTGGGAATACATTTTGTAAAAAACTGTTTTATTTAAATTTTTTGATTTTTTATTTTGCGAATTTTTGTTTTTGCAACTTTAGATTTTGGCGATTTGTAACTTCGTCGATTATTGTTTGTTAGCGACTTTTAATTATTGCGATTTTCGGTTTGGGCAATTTTTTATTTAAGCGATTTTTGATTTTCGCGATTTTTATTAATCGCGATTTTAGGTTGTGGTGATTTTTGACTTGGCGATTTTTTCTGTTTTTTCGATTTTGGCGATTTTTGTTGTGATTTTTGACTTTAACGATTTTTTCATTTTAGCGATTTTTAGCTTTAGCGATTTTTTTGTTTTTTGCAATTTTTGATTTTGGTGATTTTTGACTTTGCCGATTTTTGGTTATTCGCGATTTTCGGTTAGGGCTATTTTTGAATTTGGCATTTTTGTTTTTAGTGATTTTTATTATTGACATTGCCAGATCGTCTTCTCCTTTTATAGGGATCAAGAATATATATAGTTTGTGGGGTCTGCGGAATGTATTTCGATAAGTTACAAACGGATTGACAGCGGTGCGGAGAGTATAAAAATCAGAGTTCAGAAAAAAACACACACTGAATAAAAAACTCGTACATATATGTAAACAAACATAACTTCGGCCAACACACACATATTTTTATTTTCATACCAATTATGTTTGTTTTTAAATTTTCTACGGTGCCCAACACAACCATGACTGTGTTCGTTTTAATATTTCGTTATTTACACGAACATTTTTGTATCACATACTTTTTGTTTCAATCACACATAAAGCACACATTTTTGAGTGTTGCTTTATTTTAAGTTCATGTTCTGCTACGTGTAGTGAAAAAAAACACAGAACATGTATAATAAACAGGTTCGAGTTCAGTTATATTTTAAGTCGTGTTGTGGCTCGTGTAGTAAGAAAAAACACGACATGTATAATAAACAGGTTCGAGTTCAGTTATATTTTAAACACGACTTATGTGATACAAAAATGTTCGTGTAAATAACGAAATATTAAAACGAACACAGTCATGGTTGTGTTGGGCACCGTAGAAAATTTAGAAACGCACATAATTGATATGAAAATAAAGATATGTGTTGGCTGCTTTTGAACAGAACATTGTGTGTTTCATGTGTGTATTTTCTGAACCTTGATAAAAATATGTCGAGGACTTAAATACGTTTTAAACAAGATTCAAAATTTTATCTTTCTGACTAATTTTAAATGTTCTTTCAGAAAAAAATAACTTTTTTTCGTAACTCAAGTTCCCGTGAAATAGTAAAAAATAATAGAGAACAAATATATTTCAATTTGAAAATGCAAATGTAAAATGTTTTCCTTTAAAACTTTGAAGGCCTTCAAATGGAGACATATTATATGCCATTTGGTCTCTAGCTTTAGACTTATATCAATTGGTTCGTGGTTAACGGAATTATAATTTTTTTTCGGTCGGTGTTTTCTGCATACTATCTTTCCATTTTGTAGGATTTAAAACATTAATCGCAAACTCCTTAACAAACCAAATATGATTTCAGATTTAATACTGAAAATGAAGAAGAGCTCTTGCTAAAAACTGTATGAAAAATAAAATACTTGTAAGAGTAGAATCACAACCAGACCGGCGCGTGACATTTTTCCGTTGCTTCAAAAAAGAACAACCAAAACACTCAAAGGCAAAAAAATTTCACTTTCATTATTAACATTTGGTGTATATATTTCATTTTATAAAGTTTACAAAATATAGTTATATTTTTCTTTCGTTAATTTATACTAGCAGATAACAGCGCTCGAAATCCGAGTGCAATTTCTAGGCAACTTTATTTTCGAACTTAGCCAATTCACAAACCAACACTTTTTTGCTTTATTATTATTGTGAATGAAGAAAACAAACTCATAAACAAACACAAATTTAATAAACACACATTTAGCATATGTATAATTTTACGTACGTATGTGTTAGTAGCAACTTTAAATGCAATTTACTTAAAAATTAAAAATCTGTAAATCTGGTGAACAGCTAAAAGGAAATACCTTTCAAATAATATAGGCTGGGTCAAAATCGGGATAAAACGGTAGAACAAAATATCGGTAACAAGAAATCGCATAGCCTATTAATATTATAGATTATTATAGATTTCCATAAACAAAAATACATGATTTTTCCTTTTTTGGTTTCAAAGTTGGTACTCACCATAGCAATGAATGAGGAGAGTTAAAAATATAATATCAGAAGCTCCGCTATGAAAATAAAATAAATATCACTTCGGTTCGATGACTCACTGCTATTTATACCCTAAGTGGTTTGGGTATAATGACTTTGTGCTGCTGTTTGTAACTACCAAAACTATTTGACCTAGACCCATCTTTTATTATACCGATCGACTCCGTCCGTCCGTCCGTCTGTGTGTCCACGTAAAGCTTGTAATCAAACTACAGGTCGCAAATATGAATATAGTTTGATAAGGTTTGGTATAAAAGCTTTCATCGGCCATAGGATGAACGCTATTGAAATTGGTGAAATTCGGTCCATGTTCAGACCTAACCCCCATACAAATGACTCCTATGAAACCGACATGAAGTGCCATAAGATCCAAATTATAATATTGATCTCAGTCAAATTGGGTTTGTATGTGTTTATTATTAATCAGTATTCCAAAAATGATCCCTATAGGACAATTCTTAGTCATAGGTCCCATATAAGCTGTGTCCCGATCTTCACTTAAATCTATCAAAAAACAAAAATGTTGCACAGATTTTTCTCAAATTTGGTTTGTATATATTTTTTCAAAATATAAGTGACTTTACCAAATATGGTCAGGATCGGGTTATTTTTCGACCTAGTCCCCATATAAATATTGCACCCGATATCAACTTTTTCACATTTGGAGCAAAAAAATTAATAACAATGCCACTCAAATTTGGTTTATGCTTATTTTCTTATAGAATTAGTTGGACCGAAAGATATGGTCTCCAAACCATGGTATAAGGTATCATATGGTCGGCCTAGACCGATTATAATTTTCTTACTTGTTTTTATATACATTTTGTATGAAAAACACAGCAACGATCTGGTTGTATTTATACCCTAAAATAACCATTTCTATTCAAATCATAACTGTCCAAAAGTTGGAATTTAACAAGAACTTTTGTATTATATATTTTTTGAACAAAATACAAAAAAAAAGCAAGGCGGAGTGTAAAATCGGCTATGCCTGCATTTTCCGGCTATGTTTTTTTCGTAATTATTAAATTATCTTTAGAATTGTCTGCATATGTTAAGACATATCGTGAGACAATGATGCCCGATTTACCCCATTTTAAGTACCACTCTGCTCGAAATAACAAATTTTATTATTCTTAGTAAATCCATGTGAATAAGCGTGATTTATGGATCAAGAATATATGCAGTTTATGGTGTCGCAAATGATTTTTTCGATGCGTTATGAACGGAATTACAAATTGATAATGTACCCTCTATGCATTTATGTAGAGGGTATTATAAAACAAGTAAGAGTGGATTTTACGCTGAACTTAATATCTGGACTTATCGCACTACGTGTATTTCATGTAAACAAAATATTTTAAACAACATATTTTAGTTTGCTATTGGCTTGGATTCTGAATGCATTGAATTAAACTTTTTACCAAACAAATTATCTACTGCTTTTGGTCACTGATGAGGTTAGGCTACTCGACCGGAAATAGCTGTATAACCTGTCATGCTGAAGATAGAGCAATTTTTGAAACAAATGTGCTTTATTTTGAAGTAAAAACATTTGATCTTGAGCCTGATAAAATTTCAAACTCAATCGTAAACAATTGCATTCACTTAAAATACTACATTATTGCAACAAACACAATGAATTTTTAACATCTTTTAGAGGCGTTTTTATATTTACCCCATTTTCAATAGAAACCTGCTCAAAATAGTGACAAATAATATTGTCATAAATATACCAATGTTATCATAATATATCAAGGGAATAACTGTGATTTCAACAGAAAGACGGACGGACGGACATCGCTATATCCACTCGAATTGTGCTAAGGATTAAAAATATGGGGTCGGAAATGCATTTTTAGATGCGTTAACACAGAATAACAAACTGATTATACCCCCTTCAAAGTGTTGTGAACGATCTATGATATTAATAGGCTAGGCGATTTCTTGTGACTGATGTTTTGTTCTACCGTTTTATCCCAATTTTGATCAATCTTACATTAGTTGAAAGCTATTTCTTTTTGGTCGTTTTGCAGATTTACAGATTTTTAAATTTTTTCCTTTATTTTGAGTAAATTAAATTTAAATTTGTTACTAACACATACATAAAATTATACAATACAATAATTTTTGGCCACAAGCCTATGGACAAAATTTCAGACCGATCGGATGAGGGGAAGTGAGGTTTTAAATCACTCACAGCAAGTGTATGGCCCAAGTTTCAGATCGAACGAATAAGGGAAATGACATTTAAATCACTCCGTGACTGTGCGTGACTATGCGTGCCTATGCGTGACTACCCAAAAATTAATCTGTAGTCACAAAAAGATTATGGGCCAAGTTTTAAATTAATTGGATATGGGGAAATAGTGTTGACCCACGGCAGACAGACAGACAGACACACATAGAGTATGAGTTAAAAGAAAGAGTTTAAAAAAAATCATGTGAGTCCGATCGCAGGGGAGATGTGTAAACGTCTAGTAATTAAAGATTTTTTTATAGCACTTTCTTAAAATCAAACAGAAAGCGTATCGCTTATAGCAATCAACTGCAGGGGCTCTGTTAATATAAAAATATTTATTATTATTTACTATTTTAACCGGTTAATTTTTAATTTTTCGTTTTTTATTTTTCATTTTTAATTTTCCGTTTTTCATTTTTCGTTTTTCATTTTTCATTTTTCATTTTTCATTTTTCATTTTTCATTTTTCATTTTTCATTTTTCATTTTTCATTTTTTATTTTTCATTTTTCGTTTTTAATTTTTTATTTTTCATTTTTCATTTTTCATTCTTAATAAATTTTTAATTTTTTCTTTTTCAATTTTCATTTTTTATTTTTCATTTTTTATTTTTCATTTTTTATTTTTCATTATCCATTTTTAATTTTTAGTTTTTCATTTTTCATTTTTTATTTTTCATTTTTCATTTTTCATTTTTCATTTTCCATTTTTCATTTTTCGTTTTTCATTTTTCATTCTTTATTTTTAATTTTGAATTTTTTATTTTTAATTTTTTTTTTCATTTTTCCTTTTTAATTTTTCATTTTTTATTTTTCATTTTTCGTTTTTCATTTTTCATTTTTCATTTTTTATTTTTCATTTTTCATTTTTCGGTTTTCATTTTTAATTTTTTTTTCATCTTTCATTCTTTATTTTTCATTTTTTTTTTTTCATTTTTAATTTTTCATTTTTAATTTTCAAACAGGTTATCATAATATCATAATTTTTTCACCAATACAATCACATTTTGTCTTACGACTCACATGTTACGCTTAGATGTTATGCTGTTTTTGAAATTTGCCCCCCTTCGCCTATAGATGTTTACACATCAACAACTTTTTATACAAAATTTTGAAAAAACATATAATAACAAATTTCTATATCATTGGATCATAAAATCAGTTCGCTTACTAAAATATAAAAACTTTTTCAGATGTTTTTGATCTTTTATGAGCACAACAAGGAATGAATTCTTTTAGATGTATTTATGTACCTGTGTGCAGTCGTATACTTAGTGCAATAAGGATAGTTTATATATTAAAATGGGATGACGATGATGACCATTATCATTTTTGTGGTTAGGAAGTTGCTGCAATTTTCTTTGTTGTTTTATATTTTTCTCTTTTCACTTGATCGATTTGGGCGCAGTTAGCACCTGTCCTTAACAGACTGGCAATAATACTACAAAGTGATTATTCATTGTATCCATCCATACATTTGTAGTTATACAATAAACACAAATACACAAGGGACACACATACATTGAATGTACGTAAACTATTAGTATTGCCAGAGAAAGAGTCATCCAGCAAATATTAAATAAATTTTTGAAATTCAAATTCATACATAAATATTTATTATGACTAAGGAATATCGTTTGGTGGTGAATAAGTGAATATCATCATATGGTAATGGTTGCCAGGCATACCACATAAAACAACTCTGAACAACGAGTATATCAGGTGCATTAATCATAATTAATAATCCATAACAAAATCAATCAAAATTTCAAGAATATAAAAATATTTGAAAAAAAAAACATAATAAATATTTATAAAAATTTAATGATTAAGAAAATGTTTCTTTGGATGACAGATATTGCAAATGATCGATCTGTTCATTATTATTAGGAAGTGTAATAATTGATTTTTATATATTTTCTTAACTTTCAAAGTTGCCAACTCATTTATCCTTCCTTTTAAAGCTATGGAAAGTTCACTGAATCATTGCATTAGACTCAACATTTGTATAACAAAGATTTGTGAATCATTCCATTAGACTCACTATTTGAAGCCAATCTCCTTAAAGAAGAACTAGTTAAGAAAAATAATATAAATCAAGTGAGAAAATGGTTTTTAGGCTAATCTATATTCCGAATATCAGTTCAGCACAGACACTGTCTCGATCATCTAGATATCAAGAATGCTCGAAAGCACAATGACTGAAAATAATCGAAAGTTGTTGATATTGATTGGCAACTTCAATAAACTAAATATGTTAACTTTTAATGAATTGATTACCCCAGCGATTAAGTGCAAAAAATATGCATCCATGAGATTTTCATATCGGATATTTAAATAACCAAATAGAGGTGTTGGATCAAGGTACTTTATAACAATGTAGGACCAATTATAGTCAAAGTTGCCATACAATCGCAATCGCTTAAAACAGGCTACCAATGATAGAAACAGATCAAACAAAATTATTAAATTTGTGGTAAAGCAAGCAACTAACATAAAGTTGAACCTTCGCAGCAAATGGTGTTAACTTCGGCTATGCCATACCTTTGGTACCCTCCAACTGGATTTTACCTTTATATCAATATCTGGAATTTTTGCACTATTTGTAACAAATTTAAACAAAATATTTGAAAAAGTAAATATGTAATTTGATATTAAATTAATAGAACAAACTCACTGAATTTGTAACTTTTGTTAGAGGTATCTCCATATTTAAAGCCATATCTTGACACAATGACGCCTGATTTACCCCATTTTAAATAACATCCTACTCACTATAATAAGAAACAATACTACCCTAAGTTTACCCAGGAAAATGGTTTATTTTGTGAGCGTGATTTCAACAGACAGACCGACAGGCGGACATAGAGGGTTTAAAAATGTGAAGTCATTCTAAAGGAACAAGCCATTTTTGCTTCCAAAATAACAATTCTTTTGATCTGGTTTTAAATAACTTCCAAAGCTGTCTATATAATCCGAGCACTTTCAGATGTTCAAAATATCAGCAAGTAAAAGAGTTAAAGTCGATCCAGTAACGTACAAGCATACCGGAAAAGGTAATTAATTTATATAAAAAAAGAGCATAAACGAAATTTATTCGATCGACATTACATCTATTGATTTATTGAGTAAAAAGCATTCTAGATAGAAGTCTAAACTCGACAAATTCATTAGATATTACTGATGCATACGAATTTGGATTATCATCTTTTCATGCAAGAATATAACCTTTAGAACACATACTAAAAATCAGTTAAGATTTGAGTTTCGCGTCTTCAGGATCAATATAAAAAGTTCAAAAAAGAAACATATTCAAGATGAATAAATATAGCAAATTTTGATGGATTATACAAAAGAACAAAATTTAACTTTTTTGGTGTTAAATAGAATTTTATTGTAATTTTTTACTATTTTGAGGTCGCTGATTTCAAATCTGCACTTGGTTTTCTTCTGTCAGCTCGACTTTTCGCGATATATCGTTATGTCCAAAATTAAGACACTTTCACTACACAAATTGGAATAACTTGAAAACTGTTGATCATATTCAGTTAAGAAAATTCCAAAACTCATCAACAATATTACGTTTAAGCCGTGCTTACATTGGTTTTAAATTTTCCCAGCAGTTTCAGAGATATCGTGGAAGTTTCGAAAAAAGAACAATTTTCAAAAAAAAAAAAAAAATAATCATGTGAGTCTAGTAATTAAAGTTTTTTTTATAGCACTTTCTTAAAATGAAACAGAAAGCGTATCACTTATTATTATTATTATTATTATTCTTATTTAATTATTATTTTAACCGGTTAGTTTTTAATTTTTCGTTTTTTATTTTTGATGTGTAAACATCTATACGTGCAGGGGAGTAAATTTCAAAAATAGCGTAACATGTAAGTCGTAAGACAAAATGTGATTGTATTGGCGAAAAAATTATGATATTATGATAACCTGTTTGAAAATTAAAAATGAAAAAAAAAAAATAAAAAATAAAAAATTAAAAATGAAAAATGAAAAATGAAAAATGAAAAATTAAAAATGAAAAATAAAAATAAAAAATAAAAAATAAAAAATTAAAAATTAAAAATTAAAAATGTAAAATAAAAAATGAAAAATAAAAAAATGAAAAGTGAAAAATGAAAAATGAAAAATGAAATATGAAAAATTAAAAGTGAAAAATGAAAAATAAAAAACGAAAAATGAAAAACGAAAAATTAAAAGTGAAAAATAAAAAATGAAAAACGAAAAATGAAAAATGAAAAAAAAAAATTAAAAATGGAAAATAAAAAATTAAGAATAAAAATTAAAAATAAAAAATGAAAAGTGAAAAAAAAATAAAAAATGAAACATGAAAAATAAGAAATGAAAAATTAAAAATCAATAATGAAAAATAAAAAATGAAAAATAAAAAATGAAAAATAAAAAATTATATAAAAAATGAAAAATAAAAAATGAAAAATGAAAAATAAAAAATGAAAAGTGAAAAACAAAAAATTAAAAATAAAAAATGAAACATGAAAAATAAGAAATAAACAATTAAAAACTAAAATTAAAAATGAATAATGAAAAATGAATAATGAAAAATAAAAAATGAAAAATTAAAAATAAAAAATGAAAAATAAAAAATTAAATATAAGCAAGTAAGAAAATTATAGTCGGTCTAGACCGACTATAGGATACCCTATACCATGCGTGTAGAGACCCTACCCTATAGGCCCAACTAACTGGACATAAAAAATAAGCATAAACCAAATTTGAGTGGGATTTTTATAAATTTTTTTGTCTACAGATATGAAAAAGTTCATATCGGATGCTATATCTATATGGGGACTAGGCCCAAAAATGGACCGATCCTGACCATGTTTGGTAAGGTCTCTTGTATTTTGCAAAAATATATACAAACAAAATTTGAGAAGAATCAGTGCAATATTTTTGTTTTTTGATAGATTTAAGTGAAGATCGGGAAGCAGCTCAATATGGGGCCTATGACTAAGTTTTGTCCCATAGGGATCATTTTTGGACTACTGATTAGTGGATGTAATAAACACATACAAACCCAATTTGACCGAGGTTCATATGATAATTTGGATCTTATGGCAATTTAAGTCGATTTCATAGGGGTCATTTGTATGGGGGCTAGGTCTGAACATGGACCGATTCTCACAAATTTCAATATCGTTCACCCTATGGCCGGCAAAAGCTTATATACCAAATTTCATCAAAATATATTCATATTTGCGACCTGCAGTTTGATTACAAGCTTTACATGGACACACAGATAGTGATTCTGATTCGATCGGTATAATTAAAGATGGGTCTAGGTCAAATATTTTTGGTAGTTACAAACAGCTCAAAGTCATTATACCCAAACCACATAGTGGTATAGAGTATAAAAATGAAAAATAAAAAATAAAAAATGAAAATTAAAAAATAAAAACTGAAAAATAAAAAATGAAAAATGAAAAAAGAAAAATAAAAATTGGAATATGAAAAAATTAAAAATTAAAAATAAAAAATTAAAAATTAAAATTACAAAATGAAAAAAAAATTAAAAAATAATATATGATATATTAAAAAAAAATTTAAAATGAAAAATAAAAAACGGTAAAAATTAAAAATTAACCGGTTAAAATAATAATTAAAGAAAGTGCTATAAAAAATCTTTAATTACTAGATGGTTACACATCTGCCCTGCGATCGGACTCACATGATTTTTTTTTTTATTTTTAATTTTTCGTTTTTCATTTTTCGTTTTTCATTTTTAATTTTTCATTTTTCATTTTTCATTATTCATTTTTTATTTTTCATTTTTTATTTTTAATTTTTTATTTTTAATTTTTTATTTTTCATATTTTATTTTTCATTTTTTATTTTTCATTTTTTATTTTTCATTTTTTATTTTTCATTTTTTATTTTTCATTTTTCATTTTTCATTTTTTATTTTTCATTTTTTATTTTTCATTTTTAATTTTTTTTTTTCATTTTTAATTTCTCATTTTTCATTTTTAATTTTTTTTTTTTTTTTCATTTTTTATTTTTCATTTTTTATTTTTCATTTTTTATTTTTAATTTTTCATTTTTTATTTTTCATTTTTTATTTTTAATTTTTAATTCTTTTTTTAATTTTTTATTTTTCATTTTTAATTGTTTTTTTTTTTCATTTTTAATTTCTCATTTGTCATTTTTTTTTTTCATTTTTCATTTTTTATTTTTCATTTAAAATTTTTAATTTTTCATTTTTATTTTTCATTTTAAATTTTTAATTTTTCATTTTTTATTTTTCATTTTTAATTTTTTATTTTTCATTTTTTATTTTCAAACAGATTATCATAATATCATAATTTTTTCACCAATACAATCACATTTTGTCTTACGACTCACATGTTACGATTACATGTTATGCTAAAAATTATTTGTTTTTTAAAAATTAAAAAAAAAATAAATGCAACATAGATCACAGGTTTGTTCTAAATGCATTTAATTAAACATATTTCCAATGAAATGAGCTTTATTTCATTGTTATCGGTGTACAACTTTTGATTTTGTTCACAATTTACTGAGAAAACTCAATTCATAAAAATAGCGATTTCCAAACAAAAATAACATTTCTTAATATGTGTGTGTTTGCTGCTGTTCTATTTATGCCATAAGTGTATTAGAGTAATTGTTTTTAGGCCATTGATTTCAGATATTAAGTCAGATTTTTTCTATCAACTATAATTTTCAATTCATCAATTTCAATTTATATTATTTAGAGGGTTTATTTTGAATGCTCCAGAATAGTCCGTCATCATAAGGACTTCCCAATGACCCTGGTACCGCTCCTCTATAGTACGAATTTCTTGATGGAAACGTTCACCATGTTCTTCACTAAAGTCTCAAAGATTTGTAGGAAAACAATCCAAATGACTGTGAAGGTAGTGTACCTTAATGCTCATATTACAACAAAGCTGCTGGAAATGTGACAACATGTTATCCACGTGGTCCGAATAGTGCTCATCTTTTTTTTCCCATGAAATTGTGCACTATCCAAACATTTTCATTCCAAGCATTTCTTTCAACATCATTCTTGATTAACCTTTTGATTTGAGGGCCATAAAAAATGCTAGCTTTTAGTTTCTTCTAACTTCTAAAACAACTTTTATTTCATCATTTGCCCAAAGTTTCGTTCCTTTTTGGGAACATTTTCAAGAGCTTTGTACTGAACTAGGGGAACAAATTTTTTTCATAATTAATTACAATTTTATAATGTATAATAATTAGTTAGGTTTACATTTTTCTATGTTTTAATTGCATTTGTCAATAACAAGCCAATTGGCTCCGGGAGGATTTTAAATTTCAACTCGTCGCACATAAAGTCACCAAAAATTAACACAGCACATAACAAGTACACAAAATATTAAAAATTTCTCACACAAAATTCAAACAAGAAAGCATACAAAAACAAGTAAGAGTGTTAAATTCGGCTGTGCCGAATCTTTGATACCCTCCACCTCGGTTTGAGTATTGATAATAAATGTAAACAAAATATTGGAAAAAGTAAACAATTTGTTAAACTTAATACCAAATTATTTCAGAAAATTCTTTGGGTTGGTTTTCGTCTTTTCTATTATTTCGGATTTATTTCGGTGTTTGCTTTTTGGTCATCGTGGTTGCTGATCGGTATGCATTTAGGTTATATACCTATATGCATGCGTTTCCGGTTGTATGACATAACTTCTCGTTTAATTTAGTTTTTGCTAATTAAATAGCTCGCCCTAACCTCCATTGCAAAGGTAATGGTTGTGTAGAGTGGCTATATGCATTAAATCGTGCTAATTGGAGATGGCTGTATAGTTTCTTTTAACTGGCCAAATATTTCTTCATTGTGGCCATATAGGTCGGATGGAGTAACAAAATAATAACCAAAAAAAAAAAGCTCTCTCAACTTTTTTTTTAAATATTGCCATATTTTGAAAACATAGAGAATAATTTTATAATAATAAATAATCAAATTAGGGATGAAAAACGCAAAAAACGAAAAGTCCCAAACATTTTAAATAAAATAATTTAATGTTATCTTTATTTTCTGAAAAACTTCAAATTTTCATCCAAAAAAAATTGTGAAAATTTATATTAAAAAAATAACATTCTCATCAAATTACGTTTACTTATGTAACAATTTTTATGTTAGCAATTCTTAAATATCATTTGAGGTTTCTTAAATTCATTGAATTTAAATTAATATCGACAAATCTGTTTTTCTATTTATTTAAATTGTAAAGGAGTGGCATCTCTGTCAAAATAAGCGAAAAACACAAAGAATAGAAAAAAACAAATTACTTCGTGTTTGACAGGATGATTTTATGTTTATGTTTAATATCTTTATTTTTTTTACTAATATTTCTGTTTATTTATTTGAAAATGAAATAATGAATTGAAATGCTATTTAATTTTTTAATTTATATAAAAAAGTTTTTTAATTAAAGCAAAATATTTTCACTATTTCATGATTTTTATTTATGTCTGACGACATAACAACCTAAAAATTTAAGTTTTTATCGATTGAATAAACAACACAAAAATGGTTGTCGTTTAGATAACAACAACAGCTGACTTTAACAATAGCGAATATCATTTAAAAATTTTACTGATAATTTTGCAATTTTCTTTTTTTTTACAATTCGACTATCGTTAAAAGAAGTTACTGAATCGCGGTACTGAAAAGTTATTAATATCTCCTGAATGGCAATATTTTTTTTAAATGTAAACAGTTTTTAAGTGTAAATATATTTCTAAATTTAAAATTATTATTTCCCACGTTTTGATATGATTTTCTGAAATTCAATTAATATTTTTTAATTTATAATTGGGAATTTTATTTTCAGTTTTTATTATAATTGATATTTTCTTAAATTTGAATGGAAAATTTAAAATTTGAAAGTTTGTATTTATGTGAATAATAATGCTTTATTAATTATAAACAATTTTTAAAAATTAGATGTAATCGCAATCAGATATTTTATAGGTAAAGCAGAATAATAATTATATATAACTATGTAGAACTGTTTTGTAAGCAAAAAACTCATTGACGAACTCGGTAACTCTATTTTGTAAAGACAACAAAAAGTTAATATGCCAAACTTATGTTCATATTTGTAAAAGAATAATGAAAAAACGTATGAAATAAAAGACCAGCCCGTGTATACTCTTAACATTGTTCTGTATGATATCTAGTTGAAAATATTAACATTCATGTAAAAATAGAAATAACTATTGCAAAGCTAATTAAAACAAACAAAAATTATGGCGCCATCTACTGTGGCATAATCACGCTGAGCAAAATGAAGTGACACTCTGTTAATGCAAAAGAAATGTATTTTCCCCACAACAAAATACTGCAGAATTTTATGTAAATAAAATAACCGATTTATTTCTAAGATGCAGTTACTATGAATATACATACATAAATGCATATATATAATATATGTATATTATTTGTATTATTTAATATGTGTATGTATGTATATTTAAATATTACACACAAAAACTACAACATCAAACGTTATTTTTGTGTTTTTCTCTTTAAATAAATTAATACATAAATTTTTTTGCTAAATTTACATTTGGGCAATTCACAACAGGTGTTGTATATTGTATGTTGTATTGAAATACACAATACAATCATTTGTTGTGAACTCTCAGTTATATTTTCATATTGTAAAACGCTTTCTTTAGTAATTTTCGATCCAACGAGGAAAGATCGCTTCGTTGCTTCTGCTATTTTGTATAAGAGAAAACACTTGTCAGTGTTTGCTTTTTGGTCGTGAGATATACCCTGGAGTTTTAGTTACGTACCTCTTGCATTTTAATTTATAATGGAAAAAAAATGTTAAATGTTTTGGTTGGTACTGAAAGAGAAAATACATACTAAAAAAATATAAACATTAATTTTGATATAAATAAACTTATCGATGTATTTGCGTTATTTGCATTATTTGCCATATTTTATTTTATAATTATTTATGCTGATAAAATTCTATGTATTTGTTTTTTCTTTTTCATAAAAACTGGCATTCACTTGGAACTGATATGTTATGATACAACATTTACTAAACATAGCAAATGAGGTTGGATCGTGTATCAGATTTTTCAGTGAAAATTACCAACAACAATTTTACACTATTGTAAAGTGATACACGATACAACAGATACAACGATACATTACCCATTGTGAATTGCCCAATTGTTTTTTTTTATTAACAACTAGGTATTTTAGCATTATTTGCTTTAGATGTTGGTGAATTTTTATTCCCTTTATATTAACTCGTGTCTGCTTGTCGAAAAATTTTGGATCGATTTTAACCACTTTCCCGTGACCCAATCGATCTGAAATTTTGCAGGCAGGCTCGTGGCAATGACAGAAATGATCTAACATATTTTTTTTAGTGATGCCAAAACAATGGAAACTTTTAAATTTTTCTACCTGAGTTGATAAAAAATGTACAAAGGGTTTTTTTGTTATATTATTACCATAACGACCACAAAAACAACAAGTCCAGCTATGAAAACAATGCAACATTTAGAATAACAACAAGAACAATATAGAAATATCATGTTTTTCATTTTTTTTTAATTTTTCAGAGATTTCCCTGGACCTTTTCCACCGATTTTAACGATTTTTGAAGTAGAAATCTTTCCATGAATTTGGTGAATCATTCTCACTAAAAATGATCACTGTAGCTGTACTATTGAGGGCGTGATCGTGACAAGAACAACATAGAAAATTATTTTTTTTCAAGACTTTTTTTAGTTCTTCATTCAAATCTCGGGCCCTAATCGACCGATTTGGACGATTTTAAATAGCAAACTTTTCAGGATGTTAATGAATCATTTTTTATGCCAACGAGCACCCTAGCTGCCCGATTGTTGCCGTCATCGTGATTTCCACAGACGGACAGACGGACAGACAGACATCGCTATATCAACTCCGGTTGTTATAAGGATCACAAATATATAAATTTTATGGGGTCCAAAATTTTTTTTCTAATTATTACAAACGGAATGACAAACTTATATATACCCTCTGCACACTGGAGTGGAGGGTATAAATACACAAAAACAACTATCCACATTTATTATTTTATTTTTTTTTTTTCTTAAACAACCATTACTCAGCCATTTTTTTTTGTGTTTTCTAAAAATTTGATTGTTTTTCAAAGGTAACAAAAGAACAATTTTGAAAATCATCAAAAAATGGTGAACCGTTGTCAAGTTATTCCAATATATATAGTGGAAGTGTCTAAATTTTGAACATAACGGCATATTGTGAAGAGGCGAGCTGATAGAAAAATGTCAAGTGCAGATTTGAAATCAGCGACGTCAAATTAGTAAAAAATTGCAATAAAGTTCAAGTCAAATCAGCCAAAACAAGGGTCAAACAACACAAATGATGGCAATACCGCAAGAAGATTCTTTTCAGATCGACGAACAGCATCTGTACTATCTAGATTGGATTTAAACCTTATTTTGAGATTTGAAATAACCCTAGAAGTACTTGCGTGCAATGAAGGAATTGACTCTAGAAAATTTGGAGATTCTGCTAAGGAAACTGCAAAAATATATGAAACCAAGTACCCATGAGAAAAATGTCTTCAACAGTTCATAAAATCCTCCATCATGCAGAATATGTCATTAAATATCATTTGGTGCCACTTGGAGATCTATCACTTGGAGATCTACAGATTTTATAAAGAGCACAATACTAGAAAAATTTCACGAAATTCAGATCCGTTCATCCCTACTATTTGAAATTAATGGAAAAGGGAACATCGGGATTTAGATGAAGTAAAAAATCTACTAAAGTACAGAAATAACGCAGAACAAAATATGGAATATTTCCAATCAATATTTAAATCAAATGAATAATAATTATAATTGCCTTTCATTGTTATTTAAGAACGAAAAATATAGTATTACTAAAAAATAATAATAAACGGAACCTCCCATTGTTACAAATGCCATTAAAATCTATTGAAGTCTTTATTTTTCCCACATATGTATAAAATGTTTTAAAAAATATGAAAGATCCAAAAAATAAAAACCCATGTTTGCATATCAAAATTTATAATAAAAAATCAGAATTATTGCCCTAATATTCAGCAGATTTTTTTTTTTTTTGCTAAAATTAGCAAATCTGTCAGCAAAAAATAAGAACTTTTTCGGTAGTAATAGCAAGACTTTTAGATAATATTACTAACATTTTCTTTATGTGTAAATAATCATTAAGTGTAAACAAATTGGCAAATTTGACAGCAACAAGTTTTTAGTTTTTCAAAATTTCCAGTTGATTTTAATATTTTTTTTTTTTTTTGAGTGTAAAAATTTTTTTGAGTGTAAACATTAAAAAAAATCCCAAAAAATCTTTACAATTATCATTAGATCCAAATATGACATTTTTCAATAAATAAAAAAAAAAAAATAAAAAAAACAATATTTCAAGCTAAAATATAAAAAAAAAAATCATGTGAGTCTGATCACAGGGGAGATGTGTAAAGATCTGGTAATTAAAGACTTTTTTATGGCCCTTTTTTTAAAATCAACCAGAAAGCGTCATTATATATCACTTATTTTTAATTTTTTATTTTGCATTTTTCATTTTTCAATTTTCATTTTTAATTTTTCAAAACGTTTTTCCAACGCATTCGCTACCTCATTTTTATTTCCAAACACTTCCTAATGAAATCGTGCCTTCATTTTATCTCCAAACGCGAGTAAAACTGAATCAAGTTCAACTAAATATCTATCCATTTAAAGAACATTACTAAAATATTTTATGGGTTCAAAAGTTACAGAATTTTGGACAATAAAAACCGATTTTCCACCACTGTGCCACTATAATTTTCTTATTTGTTTTGATTGGGTTATTAAACTGACATAACTAGCTTGAGCATGGCCTAACATGGAAAAATCAAAAAAGTCCTTGACTTTTAACGCTTATTTAAGAATTATTAATTTGTAAATTTAAATTAAGCTTTTGTAATTCGCCTTTAATCGATTAAATAGACAAAGTTTAAGAACACGCACACATACACACACATATGTATGGATGTATTTCTGTACATGAGTCATTCCATGTCAGACCGAACACCTTTTTTACACCACCTATTCCGATTTTCTTTAAATTTGCCAGACGTAATAAACATAAAAAAATATTTTACACGTGTTTCGGGAAAAAAATTAAAAATTTTTTTTTAAAAGTTATTTGCATTTGAAAATCGTCAAAATCGTGAAAAATCTTCCGACATGACAACATTTAAACTAATGTTTTTATAAAACTAGTGAATGGATTTTGAAGTTCAATACCTTGTTTTAAAGGTATTTGAACCTTCTTTTTAAAAAAAATATTATTTTTTATAAATTAATTTTTTTTAATATTAAAATTTGGGTTTTTTACTTAATTTCTGTTTTCCACAATCTTCGAACAAGTCGAAAAATCTGAAAAAAATATTTTCTTTAAGGTTAATATATTCTTAACATTCCCTCAAAATTTCAGAGTGGAGGTCGAATGGATTCTATTTTTTTACGATTTTTTTCCATTGCAGCACCACAAAAAAAATAACATTTTGTTTATAAACATTTTACTTTCAAGCATGTTAACGAAAATTTCAACGCATATATGTATGTGTTTATGTATGTATGAAAGTAAAAAAGTGTATTTTTATTTAATATATAACTAAAAGATAAATAATAAGCAATTTTAATTTTTATATACATTTTGAATAGAAAAATCAGCTGCAAATGATGTAGTATAAACTTTAATGCTATTTACTACAATGACAATGGGAAAGAAAAATTTATTAATTATGTTGCAATATCGGAATGCTTAAAACACGACACAATAGCTGTCAATTTATTTCAGGAAGGTCTAATCAAATTCCTTAAAGAAACATTGAGTTCCTTAAAAAAAATTTTTTACTTCTCAGATGGTGCAAGTGCTCAATATAAAACCAAGAAAAATTTTGTCAATCTTGCATTTCACGAAGATGATTTCGCTATAAAAGCAGAGTGGCACTTCTTTGCAACTTCGCACGGAAAGGGCCCTTGCGATGGGCTTGGAGGCACAATTAAAAGATTAGCAGCCCGAGCCAGTTTGACCAATATTGACAATCCCATCAATACCCCGACTACTTTTTATCAATGGGTTAAACAAAATGTTAAAAACATAAATTGCGAATTTTTTAGTACGGAACAATATAATGAGCAGGAGAAAAAACTTAAAGAACGGTTTACTAAAGCAAAAATGATACCAGGTACTTTAGGCTACCATGCGTTTATTCCGTACCAAGAGAGACAAATTAAAGTTCATACTACATCATTTGCAGCTGATTTTTCTATAAAAATGTATATAAAAATTAAAATTGCTTATTATTTAACTTTTAGTTATATATTAAATAAAAATACACTTTTTTACTTTCATACATACATACACACATACATACATGCGTTGAAATTTTCGTTAACATGCTTGAAAGTAAAATGTTTATAAACAAAATGTTATTTTTTTTGTGGTGCTGCAATGGAAAAAAAATCGTAAAAAAATAGAATCCATTCGACCTCCACTCTGAAATTTTGAGGGAATGTTAAGAATATATTAACCTTAAAGAAAATATTTTTTTCAGATTTTTCGACTTGTTCGAAGATTGTGGAAAACAGAAATTAAGTAAAAAACCCAAATTTTAATATTAAAAAAAAATTAATTTATAAAAAATAATATTTTTTTAAAAAAGAAGGTTCAAATACCTTTAAAATAAGGTATTGAACTTCAAAATCCATTCACTAGTTTTATAAAAACATTAGTTTAAATGTTGTCATGTCGGAAGATTTTTCACGATTTTGACGATTTTCAAATGCAAATAACTTTTTAAAAAAAAATTTTTAATTTTTTTCCCGAAACACGTGTAAAATATTTTTTAATGAAGACTTCGTTCTCAAATTTTGAAAGACATCGAAGACATCAAAGTCAATTTTTAGCAAAAATCGTACGGTTTGACATGGAATGACTCACATGTAAGTAAATCTTGTATATAAATAATTATATTAGCTTATGGAAACATCATCTTTTGTTAACAACATCATATTTTGCAGCAGTTGTTTGTTGTATTAACAATTTCCCTTTGTAGTCATATAATAATTGATCTCTTAACTCGTAGCGAAACCGCAGCATCTAGTTTTGAAAAAAAAACACCCTTTTCCAGTTCGTTATTATTCTGTTAAGTCTGTTTTATTTTTTTTGTATTTGTTGTTGTTGTTGTTGATGTTTTTAATGTTGCTGTTGTTGTTGTTTTGTTTCGCCGTTTATTTAAAGGAGTGAAGTATTTAATGAAGTCATTAAAAACAGCGCGTGTGGCGTAAAATAAATTACTTTGCGTAACTGAAAACTTTACTTGAGGCTTTAAAATAAATATGTATAAATATTCCATTCACTTTGTCTGATGACTTTACATATGTCTTCTTTATGAATGGACAGAAATGGCAGAGCAGCAAAATGGAAAGGAAACAGTATTTTTAGGTAGTTATGTATGAAAATGTGCAAAACGTATATAATTTTTAATACTTATTTGATTTTGAAAAAGAAAAAAACAAGCACAAAAAACAGCAAAAACAGTAAAACTTTTTTAAAACAAATATTTGATGGCAAATTTAAATATGGAATAAATTGTACTTATTTATTATTCGATTAAAGCAAGCAGCAATTATCATCAATCGATTAATTTTTTTTTGTTTTGTTTTTTTTTTAACGAGTAATGGTTTCACTTTCAAAAGTAGCCATAAATTCATTTCGAATGAAGTACCTCATAAGTTTGGCCACAAAATTTGCATAATGGAATTATATGGCTGTTCATCTTCCTGTGGTTTTACTGTACCGAGTGAAATATATAAATTTTTGATATTAAAAAAAAATTTTTAATGAGGCACAAAATAATTGTGGATTAACATTAAATGTAAGTTAAACAAGTAAGAAAATTATAGTCGGTCTAGACCGACTATACGATACCCTATACCATGCGTTTAGAGACCCTATCTCTTAGACCCAACTAACTGGATATAGAAAATAAGCATAAAACAAATTTGAGTGGGATTTTTATTAATTTTTTCGGCTGCAGATATGAAAAATTTCATATCGGATGCTATATCTATATGGGGACTAGGTCCAAAAATTAACCGATCCAGATCATGTTTGGTAAAGTCTCTTGTATTTTGCAAAAATATATACAAAGAAAATTTGAGAAGAATCAGTGCAATATTTTTGTTTTTGATAGATTTATTTGAAAATCGGGAAGCAGCTCTATATGGGGCCTATGACTAAGAGTTGTCCAATAGGGATCATTTTTGGACTACTGATTAATGAATGTAATATATACATACAAACCCAATTTGACTAAGATTTGTATGATAATTTGGATCTTATGGAAATATATGTTGATTTCATAGGGGTCATTTGTATGGGGGCTATTTCTAAACATGGACCGATTCTCACCAATTTCAACAGCGTTCATCCCATGGCTGATAGAAGATCAAATACCAAATTTCATCAAAATATATTCATATTTGCGACCTGCAGTTTGATTACAAGCTTTACATGGATACACAGACGGATGGACGGACGGTCGCACAGTGGCTGAAAATCATTTTTCATTGGCCAAAATTCTGTAACTTTTGAACCGATCAAAATATTTTAGTACTGTTTTTTTTAATAGATAGATAGATAGTTGGTCTTGACTCAGTGTGAATTTCATTTAAATTGATTGAGTACTTTTTAAGGAATTCTAGGTCAAAGTTTAACTTTTGATTTTTTTTTACTTTTAGCGTGATATATGTTTTTTTTTATTTATTTTTATTTATTAGAAAGTGTCATATTTGGAGTTAAATAATTATTATAAACATTTTTTGTAATAATGAAATTTTTTTAATGCTTACACTCAAAAAAATTTTTACACTCAAAAAAATTTTTACACGCAACAAAATAGTAAAATTCACTAGAAATTTAACTAGTATTACTAAAAAATTAAAAATGTTTGCTATCAAATTTGCAATTTGCTTACACTCAAGGAATATTATTATTACTACAGAAAAATTTATTAGTGTTTGCTGCCTAATTTGTTACACTAGCTAAATAAATCTGCTAAACATTAGCGCAATGATTCTAATTTTTTTTTTAATTTTGATATGAAAATATGGGTTCTTATTTTTTGAATCTTTCTTATCTATTAAAACATTGCATTCATATGTGGGAAACCTTTTAAGAATAAAAACTGCAATAGATTTAAATAGCATTTGTAACAATGGTAGGTTCTGTTTATTATTATTTTTTACTAATACTATGTTTTTCGTACTTAAATAACAATGAAAGGCAATTATAATTATTATTCATTAGACTCAAATATTGATTGCAAATATTCCATATTTTGTTCTGTGCTATTTCTGTTCTTTAGTAGTTTTTTGGCTTCTTCATCTAAATCCCGATGTTCCACTTTCCATTGATTTCGAATACTGGAGATGAACGGATCTGACGTTGCCAATAATATATTAAATAGATCTTCATTTGTGGAATTTCGTGACATTTTTCTAGTATTGTGCTGTCTATAAAATCTGTAATCCTTGTTCCTTTTTTCCTGAGCCTCCTCTGATAGATCTCCAAGTGGCACCAAATGATATTTAATGACATCTTCTCCATGATAAAGGATTTTGTGGACTGTTGCAGACATATTTCTCCATGGGTAGTTGGTTGTATATATTTTTGCAGTTTCCTTAGCATAATCTCCAAATTTTCTAGAGTCAATTTCTTCATTGCACGCAAGTACTTCTAGGATTATTTTAAATCTGAAAATAAGGTTTAAATCCACTCCTGTTATTTCAGATGCTGTTTCTGGATCTGAAAAGAATCTTCTTGCGGTATTGCCATCATTTGTATTGCCTGACCCTTGTTTTGGCTGATCTATAATCAATCCAAATTTGCGATATTCATCTTGAACATGTTTCTTTTTTGAACTTCTTAACTCTTTGTTGGTTTCGTTGTTTCTTATTGATCCTGAAGGCCCGAAATCCAAATCATAACTGATTTTTAGTATGTGTTCCATAAGTCGTATTCTTGCATGTAGTGGTGATAATCCAAATTCGAAGGCATCGGTATTATCGAATGATTTTGTCGGGACTTGGTTTAATTGGCTTGATGTTGCTTGGCATATAATGCAGCTGGATGCAGCCTTCGTGTTAGTCAAAGCCTGACCTACTTTTCCATCTATCATTGTCAGCACTAATTGGTAGCTTACTTCAATTTGCTGCCCATCTAACTGTAATTGTAATGGCTGTAGTGTTGCTATTTGGGCCTTGATATCACTAACTTCTTTGTTAATGGCATCATGACTTTCTTTTTTGAATTCAAATTTGATTGGCCTGCAGTATTTCGTAGAAGATGGTGTCTCATTTTTCCAAATATCCATTGTTTGCGTTGTACTACTCGAAGGCTCCGAATCTTCCAAAATCTTTTTCAATCGCAATGGTACAAATGATACCATGAACATATCTGAGTCCGAAATATTTTCACATACAACTTGTTTGTATTGTTTTTGTCCCGAAGAACCATCACATCCCCATTTACAAAATAGAATTAACTTTGTGTTTCCATATTTCTTTAACTCAGTTCCTGTTATTGATTGTAGCAAGCGTTTGGCTGTGTGATCAAGTAAAGATTGTAGTTGTACTTCTGCCGAAATTGGTGTGATTGTAATAGTGTCCTTTGATGGCAAACAGTCTATTTTAGCAGCTGTTATGTGATGATATGCTGGATACATATTTGAGCCTTTTTCAATCGCACGCAATCTGAGCTGAATATATTGGTGTTTTGTTAATTTCAAATCCAGAAATAATGCTAATGCCTCCTCATTTGTGAACTGTTTTGCATCGCTCGGAGTTGGTATACTTTTAAGAATTCGCTTTGTTCTCACTGGACTAGCATTACAAGTTTTTTCAATGATATCCACTTTTGTTAATTGGTTTTGTACTCGTAATTGATGTAGAAAAGATTCTTTTATATTTGTAGAACCAATTTCCTCGTTAAAATTTTTAAGTTTCCGCCTCTTAGATCTATCGCTGCAGTTGTCCAATGATTTGCGTGGTCTTCCAGCCTTATCTAGCTTTGCTGTTTCTCCACCAACATTAAGTTGGCCTTCTAACCAGTTTGCACTTTTATTATAAAACTTTTGTTTACAGTAGTTAACTTCTTTCAATCGTTTTTTTAGTACTTTGACGAAATTAGATAATTGCTCTTGTATTTCGGTACTAGACGAATTTAAGTTTAATTTTATTTTAACGTAACTAAGAACATCTTCCTGGTTTTTGTTTCGAAAATACTCTTCGGCCAGTTCTTTATAACTAAAGTTCTCCATATTTTTCTCAATATTTTTATTTGCGTCTGTTATCACTTTTTTATCACTTTTTATCACTTGCGAATATACGTCCGTACACTTGAAGTATTAACTTATTATTGAGTAATCCCTTATAGAATCCGTCATTTTATACATTTTTAGGTACATGTTATTCACACATTGATCTTTAATTTCATAGCAGGTAGTACTTAAATTGAACAAAACTGCACTTGTTATCCAGACTTCAATATCAGGTAAAACTAATTAGTTTCTCGCCAATATGGGGTGGTTTTTTATCTTTAGTGGTTTAGTGCCGCGATTATTGACAAACTTATAAAATTGTTTATGACTTTGGTTGACCCTTAAATTTGACAACAGGTAAATTAAGAAAGAGATCATTTGTTTACTGTAGAACCTATTGTGATCATTTTATGACTAATTTTTTTGCTGATCAAAACAAAGCCAATAAACCCTTTCGCAGGTATTTTATTTAATTATTTTACTTTTACGTAGTCTAAAGTAAAAAAACAAAATTTTTTTTAGAGTAATTTTTTTAGAGTAATTTCATTAAAATGAAAAAAGTGTTCTACCGGGGGCTCGTGGGGGGTGCAAAAGTATATATAGGGTTAAACAGGATACATTCGCCTTTCTCCGTGTGGTATACGTTTCTTGTTCCCTTACTTCCTTTAGAAGTTCTATTCCACTAAAGTTTAAATTTGAGAAAAATATAGTGGTTTCATAAACATTTCATAACGCCCCTAATATCAAACGTTAGAACTGTGACTACTTACAAAAACTAAAGACTATAATCCTACTAACATTATAAAAAAGACCGCAGGCCAATATCGATGATAGCTTGCGAGTAGTAACCATTTATTTTTGATAAAAAACAAAAAAAAAACACCTTTTGCTGAATTAAAAAAAACAGTTGAGTTTGACAGCATGCCACGCCCACAATTATCAATAGTTTAACCTAATTTTTTGGCTACCTTAATCTGGATATATAAGCTACAAAAAGGAGTAAAAATTTTAAAAATCGATGACAAAAAAAAATTTGACTTTTGGCCAATGAAATCAAAATTTGAGCCACAGTGGGTCGGACGGACGGACGGACATCGTTAAATCGAATCAGATAGTGATTCTGATTCGATCGGTATAATTAAAGATGGGTGTAGGTCAAATATTTTTGGTTGTTACAAACAGCAGCACAAAGTCATTATACCCAAACAACATAGTGGTATAGGGTATAAATACAGCATGATTTTATTACATGAAATACTCGTTTGTTAGCGCATGAATAACTTCATTTAGTATGATAATATCCGTTGATTTAATCAACTAAAAACAAATTAACTAATTAAAGTTAGTTTACACCAAAAGCTTCGATTAGCTAAAAGTGTTCAGATCCTAATCTTACTGAGTAAGGGAATTTAGAAATCTGGAAAAAAAAACCATTAACCTCAGTTGAATGTAATTGTCACATATACATATGATGCCTGAAAGTCTGTTCAAATTAATATTGGATAGGATTATTATAAGAAGATTGGGTTCATAAAAATTCCCCAATATGTTCTCATTTGTTTGTCGAAATTTTCTTGTACAGCATGTGGCACCGTGTTGTTGAAACCACATGCCGCCCGGATAAATTTCATCGAATCTATATAGAAGAACAATATCGAACACCATTTATAATCACTGCTAGGGGTCGCAAATTTACCGATATTTAAAAAAACCGGAAATTCGGTAAAATAAATTTTTTTATCGGTTTACCGGTAATTTACCGTGTTTTCTGATAAAATACGAAATATTAAGAATCTATTGACTGAGAGCAGCAAAAAATCATTAGTAGTGAATATATTTGTAAAGGACGGTCGGTTGCAGCATAAATAAATAAAACAATAAAAATATTTTTCTATAAAATAAATTATAATCCATTTAAAAACAAAAACATAAATACGTCACATATGAAATAAAAATAGATTGTCTTACACTATCGCCTCAAACCTCACTTTTCGTGGAACATAAATTGTTTATTAAAATATGCTCTTAAAAAACACATTACGCTTAATGTTTCGTCGTTCAAACTGCTTCGGTATTTTGTGGCGATAAAACCTGCTGCCGAAAAAGCTATTTCCGACTTTACGCTGATTGGGCGAACTGTTGAAATGGACTTTTGTAGCTGATTAAAATATTTTCCTTTAATATTTTGCTCCTTGAAATATGTCATTTCTTTCCTTACTATATGTAAGAGACCGGATAATGTCGTCGGATCACTAATCTCTTCGTAAACAATAGTTTTCATTTTATATTTAATAATTATATTTAGTCTTTCGTTTATTGACATATTTTGACCTAAAGTCGCTTCTACTAATGAGACCGTAGATTCAATAGTTGACTTTGTTTCACACACTTCGACATCTTCAGGTTCTGTAGTTTCGAAATCTTTTTTTTTTAAACTGTTCAATGATTTCAACAATTTTTTTCCATAGCCACTTTACTTGTTGTATTAAACACGTCATAATTGTTTTCAGAATATACGGTTCTTCACTCTCTCTTATTTGAAGTATTAAGTCTTGCTTCAATTCGTTACTTAAGACATTATATTGATGGCTTAGTTCATCCAGCATGAACTTAAGTGTCAAATCTGCAACATGTAAATGAGTGTCCCTTGAACAGAGAGCTTATACTACTATTTTAACAGGTTGCAAAGCAGTTATCTATGATATTAATAGGCTAGGCGATTTCTTGTGACTGATGTTTTGTTCTTACGTTTTATCCCAATTTTGACCAAACGTATATTATTTGCAAGGTATTTCCTTTAGCCGTTTTGCAGACTTACAGATTTTTAAATTTTTTTCCTTAATTTTGATTAAATTCCATTTAAAGTTGCTACTAACAAATACATGAAATTATACAATGCTATGTGTGTGTTTATTAAGTTTGTTAATGTGTTTGTAATAAAAATGAGTTTGTTTTTTGTGTTTATGTGTGAATTGGCTATAATTGATTAGTATACTTTTAGGGTCTTTATTTAATGAAAAAATGAAATTTCCTAGAATTTGCGCTGGAATTTCGAGGGCTGGAGTCTGCTAGTAATATTTGATACAACATTGAGATCATTTTCTGATAGATCTATGTCGGATTTAATATCGATTAGACTCTTACGAACACAATTTTTCATTTCACAAATTCTTTCCAACATTATTAACAAACTGCTCCACCGCGTTTTTGTGTCAAGGATTAGCGAAAGTTCTTTTTAAAATTCATCCTTAACATATCTTTGAAGGATGGTAATTTTTGTTGGTGATCTAGGGAACATGACAACAATTTTCCGAATTTTTGTAATTATTGGACCAATAGTTTCATGTTGAATTGACATATCAGCAGTTGATGTACCCACAATAACGTCGCAAAGCTCAATATCTTCCATTACATCTTCCTCCTCACTATGTTCAAATCCTGTAACAGCCACTTTTTGATTTTCGACTATAGATCTTTTGTACAGTACCTTAATTACTGATAACTTGATGCCATGGGCAAAACATAGTTGATGATTTACGTAATCTGCCATTCTTTTTCATTACGGCGGCCCCATCTGTAATAATAGAAATTATATTTCTAATCGTAATACGGAATTCTTTAAGTTTATTTTCAAGATACGTAATACATTTTTCAGTAGGCATCGATCCTTCAATACTAACCAATCCCAGATTCCATAATACATTAACATACGAGTGGACATTCACATTTAAAAACCGTCTATTTGTAAGAGACGACCATTCATCAAAAGTCAAGCTGAATATTTCACCACGGGCTGTTCCTTCGGATAATCCTGTAACGGTTTGTTTGCAGATTTTGTCACCATACATTAATACCATTTTCTTGATTTATTTGGAGACTTTGGGCAATCATATCTCTTGGACATAAACAACTGCTGAAGATCGTATGACATCTTTTTAAATGAAGAGCAATCTCTTGCTGTCAGCCGAGCTAAAACAGCCAGGAATGAGTCGTCAATCGTTTTATTAATATTGAAATAGTCCGAAATTTTGGATAGAGAATTCCTATTATTCGTAACGGAAGTTGTAGAAATGATATTAGAGCAGCTAGCTTCTGCATCATCATCTTGAACTCTTTTCAGAAGATTAATGTTATGTTTTCTGATAAGGTGATAATGCAAACCACTTGTGCTACCGCCAGAACACTTTATATTTTTTTAGACATTATATAATGTAGGTTATTTTTTTAATAATAAATACAAATATTGAATATTGTTTTTATAACAAAGATTTTTCCTAATATACTTACTCAACACAATAAAAATATAGAATATTATTATTTTCGAAGGTTTGTGTGTTTCTGCAAAAAAAAAAAGAATAATTTAAAATACTACACACAGAAAACAGATTCGTTGTGACTACTAAATTTATTGCCAACCGAATTTCTACGAAGATAATAATCGAATTTTGAATTAATTGCAATTACAATTCTATTGTCTTAACAGTAAAAATTGTATCAAAATAAAATATGGTTTGTTATTATAAAATTTCTGTTGATACAATCGAAAATTCAGTCATTAATCATTATAACAATTCGGTTGGCGAATTTTTTTTCTGTGTGTACCAAACTCAATATCTAACACTTTAACTACGTTATCAGACGCGAGCATAAATAAACTGAATATGATTAATAAAAAATACTAATGTGCACTTGCTCTGATTAGCGAATGCATATTATAAAAAAAAATAACACTAAAAAACAATTCTAATTATTATAATGTAAATATTTTTGTTTTTTCAATCAAGTTATATGGACTTTTTAAATTTAGATGTTTAGTTAATGCATTTTAGATAAGAAAAAATAATTCTGTTCCATTATAAAGATATTATTTTGTATTTTAATGTGATTTTTTTTTATGTGGACGGAAGTTAGTTATTCTTGGAGAATTTTAGTTAGCAAACAAATACTATTAATAATATATTCAGAAATTCGTAAAATTCTAAACAATTGCCGCCACAGTGTTGCAAAACCGGAATTTTTTGGAAATCATATTGCCTAAACTGTAATTTTAATTGTATCGATGAGAAACTTCTACAGATTGGTCAGAATGAAATCCCAAACAGAATGAGTGAAAAAAAAAATGTACACCGAAAATAATTGTTGGGTCAAATTTTCAACAAAATTCAAAAAAAAAAAAAAATTGTTCGAAAAATTTACAAAAAAAAATTTATTTTAATTGTTCTTTTATTTCTGATAAATACCCTATGATTAGTTTTTTAAATAAACTATAGGGTGGTCCGAACAAAAATTATAAACGTCAAATTTTCATGATTTTTCGATATTTGTTGAAAAACTCTGAAATTTTATATAAAACCAAAATCTATTTCATTTCTTATTTGAAAGGTGGCAATAAAAGCTTTAATTTGATACCGGTTTGAAGTCAATAGCTTCAGTTTTAAGAGAGTTATGCTCATTTTTGTGGAGTGCTAGAATAGATGTAGAATAAAAAAAAAATTTGAAGATACTATTTTATAACACAGGCATATTTTATTGCATTCTACAGAAAAATTACAAATTATCAGTCATCTACCAATAAGTTCATTGCTTCCTCTGATAATTCCAGGTGTTTCTTCTCCTTCAGTATTCTCCTACTTGTGATTGCGGGATCAGAATTGGCGAGCAGATAATGTAATATGTCTTCACAATTGTCTTTTCTTGATGTTTTCCTTGCATGGTAAAGCCTTGTGTTTCTGAAGTCCTTGTTTCCTGCTTCCAATGCTTCTTCTGATAGTTGGCCAATGGGGACCAAAAATGAACGAATTATTTCAGCTCCATGAATAAGAACCTTGTGGACAGTTGGTGGCATATAATGCCACGAATATTTCTTTATATAGAGAGCAGCAGTTTCTATTCCGTACTTAGAGAACTTATCGCAGTCTATCTTATATCCAGAAGTTATAGCTTGAAGAATAGTAGAAAACCTTCTTATAAGTTCGGTATCTACTCCTGTGGCCAGAGCGGTTTCCTCAGGATCACTAAAGAATTTCCTTGCTGTGTTACCGTCATTAGTTGTTCCACTTCCTTGTTTCACAACATCAACAGTTATTTGGAGCTGATCTTTCAGATTTTGTTGCACTTCATTTTTTCTTTGATCTCTAATAATCTTCTCATCTTCACTGAGCTTAGTTCTCTTTGTTTCCCCTGCCTTGCGCACAGTGATTTGATAAGCAATGTTCAGTAGGGTTTCCATAAATCTGATTCTACAATGTAATGTTGATAATCCAAATCTATAAGCTTCCTGATTGGGTGTCCTTTTAACAATTTTGTCCAACTGATTCATTTCACTGGGCCATGCGTGGCAAATGTAACACGTTGCTGCACACTTGTTATGAGATAAAGAATTACAGACTTTTCCATCAACCATTGTTTCCTCCACTTTATGTTCTACTTTAAATTGTAATCCGCTTATGTTGATAATCGTTTCGTGTATACTATTTATTTGTTCTTTCATGAGATCGTCCTGTTGCTTTGTATACTCTACAGTCTCCTTATTCAAACTTGATTGGTCTGCAATATCTGGTTGATGATGGTGTTGGATTCTCCCATACTTGTTCTTTATTGCATGAAAGAACTAAAGGAACCATAGATATACTGAACAAGATACTATCAGTTGCTGTATTGTCAGTAAAGTTTTGTTTATACTGGCTATGGCCTGAAGATCCATCCATACCCCATTTGCTAATCAATAACTTTTCTTTCTCTGCATATGCTTGATTTGGATTCCAGTATTCTATTCGCGGTGTGATCCAAAAGAGATTGTAGTTTGACTGAAGCAGACTTTTCAGTTACCTCGACATCCTCTGGATAACATTTCTTTTTTTCCTCTAAAAGTTTTCTGTAACTAGGAAAGTAATTGTATTTTTCATGATATTCTTTTAACTTTTGCCACTGATAAACGCTGAGTTTCATGTCCATGAAGAAAGCCAAAGCTGCCTTAATATCCCCTTCTTCCTCTTTTCTCAAATCTTCAGCTGTGTATTTAATTAAATCTGCAGAAACCTCTTCTGTTTCCATTAGTTCCATACTTCTTTTCTTCTTTGTTTTCTCACAGCATAATGTAAATTCCTTAGGTTCGGGTTTTCGTTTTGAAGTACTTGGATGATTTCCAACTTCAATATAGCCCTCTTGAATCCAGTCCGTAGCTCCAAGCCGTTCATACATCCTGTTAAACTTTTGAAGACGTGTATTGTACTTATTGACAAACTTTTTCAATTTATCTTTTATGTTTGGAAATATTAAACTACTTTTCACTCCATGCTCATGATCAAGCAATTCCAAAACATCCTCCACGTTTCTAGTTTTACTCTGTTGCATCAACTCATGCAGTTCCTGATAGGAAATTTTAATGTATTCCATAATTCTTGATTGTCAAAATTATAATTATATATTCTGATTAATATTCGAACCATTAAAACACTTATATGAAAAACGCATCAGAAAGCAATTAAATGTAGTAAATGAAGGGAAACCACAAAATAAAAACAATACAAATACCAATACAATACCTACCTAGACGTAAAAACAAAGGGGGAGAGAGAGAGAGAGCGAAAGAGAGAGAATAAAATAGTAAAACAACAGAGAGAGAGAAAGGTACCACCACAAGTTAAAAGAAAACACTATATAAAGACGGACACACATGCGGACTAACTAGTGACAAACAAGAAAACACTGAAGATGGCGATGACGGAAAGTCACCCAAAAACCAATATGATTAAATTATTCAATAAGTGATTCCGAGAATTTCCGTTCTATTTCTATGGAATAAATACTGAGAGTGATATACTAAAATCGCTATAACTCCCAGGAGGGCTGGTATCGGCTGCTGATTTTTCCACAGTTCGTTGAAAACAAATTATGTAACATTTCTGTAGTGGATTGGAACTGGGATTCTCTGGGACTTTTTAAATATTGCTTACCTAACCCAAATTTAAAGGAAAAATGGACCTTTAGTCGGGGTTTCGCTCTAAAAAAGGTGCATATCAAAATGTCTCAAACAACATTCCTTTTTTTTACAGAAGATACTTGTCCGAAGGCAGATTTTTTTTCCGAATCAAAATATCTGTCACCAAAATCAAATGAGATCATTTTGAATACAGCCCTGAAATCCCCTCTTTTCGTGAAAATTTTGTGTATTTGACTTCTAAAATCAATTAAAAATCAACGGGCCAACATAAAAATAAGCTTTATGTGTTTTTTGTTTACTTGGAATGTCTGTGACAAAATTGCATCATTAAAAACACTGAAAAAAATAATCGGAAAAAAGTTACTTTTCCACTAGCCGCAACACAGTGTGCCGGTAAATTATATAAAAATTACCAGTGAACACAAGTTTTTACTAGTTTACCGGTTTACCGGTACACCGAGTTACCGGTATTGCGACCCCTAACCACTGCTTAATTTGCCTTCAGTCCAAAATCTGCACCAAACAGTGACACGTTGTGTATGGTTTTGTTTTTCGACAAACACATGTAGCTTCCCTAAACAAAAAATCTTTGAACTTTATAGGTGCGTAGACTCAGATCTTCAGTGAGTACATGGGATAGAGATCTTCTTGAAATTTGCTAAACTGAAGTTCCTGGATTTTTAACAACAATCTTACGCACTGCTTTGATATTGACATTTGAGCGGTTTGTTTTCGGACGACCACCACCAACTGATCCAGTCTGCCGGAATTATTCAATTGCTCTCTTGACAGTTGACGATAAATATTTCGACTATATTTTGTACGAGATTTTCGAACTGCTGCGAATTTTCATTATTTTTGAAATATGGTTAAAAAAAAAACACGTTGTTGGAAATTTGTGGCAAATTTGTGTATAAATGGTGGCAAATTAAAAACTTGCGTGAATTTTGAGACACCCCTTAGAAAGGCACGTGCGTTTAACCGCGTCGATAAATTAAATGGTGTTATTTTATAATAACGGAAATAAACTATATACGAGGGCGAATCAATAAGTTCGAAAATGTAAAAAAAAAATTAAAGTAAATGTCGTAAAAACCAACATTTGGAGACAAATTCCAGAAAAATTTGAGCCGAAATCAAAAATCCCAAAAGAAGGATCGGTGGACAAATTCAATAAGAACACTTAAAACAAGTAAGCAAATTATAGTCTCTTTAGACCGACAACACGATACCATACCATACATTTAGAGACCCCATCTCTTAGGTCCAACTAATTGGATACAGAAAATAAGCTGCAAATAAAATTTGAATGGCAATGTTATCAATTTTTTTGCCTTCGGATATTACAAAGTTCATATCGGATGCTATATTTATATGGGGACTAGGTCGAAAAATTGACCAATCCTGTGTATATTTGGTAGTCACTTGTACTTCGCAAAACACATACAAACCAAATTTGAAAGAAATCTGTGCAACATTTTTTTTTTTTTTTTGACAGAAGTGAAGACCGGGAAGCAGCTTTATATCGGGGCTATGACTACGAATTGTCCTGTAGATTTTATTTTTGTACTACTAATATATGGAAGTAAAAAAACATACGCAAACCAATTTAACCGAAATCGATGTGATAATTTGGATGTTATGACAATTTAAGTCGTTCTCAAAGGGATCATTTGCATGGGCACTATGTCTGAACATGAACCGATTTTCATCAGTTTCAATATGGTTCATCCTATAGAGGCTCACAAACTAAATTTCATCAAAATATATTCAAATTTGCGACCTGTAGTTTGACTGCATGGATTACATGGACACACAGACAGACGGACGGACGGACATGGCTAAATCGACTCAAAAATTGTGTCTTAGTCAAACATTTTTGGAAGTTACATACATCAGCACAAAGTCATTGTACCCCAACCATATAGTGGTAGTGGTATAGAGTATAAAAAAAACACCACCTCAAACAGTTGAACTATGGGAGGTTTAGAGATCCTTGACTGGAACAGTGGCGATTCGCCCCAGTGCGCATTATTCCACCGCCAGAGATGGGGTTGTTGTTTGTATATTCGTCCCAGGGTTTCTTCGTGTTAATGTCTCTACGGGTTCATGGTAGTTGTCTGATAATATAGAGGATTCGAAAATCTCCTTCCACCTTCGAAGTTGTTCATCAGATATAGTTGGTGTTCTACCATTAGAGTCTTTGATATTGGGGATTGATCTTAAATTTTCACCACTGAGTTTCTAACTGCTTTAGTGTTGCCCCTTAGTGCTACATCTTTGGCCACACTAGCAATGTTATTATAAAACTATCGTTTGTCTCCGCGGACTTGTATCTTCACATTTTTTTCAGCACTGTTGTAATTTGTTCTACCGAGCTGTAACTCTAAGGTACTATGTGCCGATTGCAATTTTATATTCAATCTACACCTTTCCTCGACTGCGCTCCATGTCTTGTTACCGATCCATGGCTTGATATGCCGTTTTCTCCACCCGAGCACATTTTTCGCCATTTAACGGCAAGATGTAACGGTATATGCCCAGTTACTTGTGAGACATGTCATTTTAGAAAGCTGTAGCTGTTGAGGGGTCTTGCAACCGGTGTAAGTTGTATTTGCTTCTGCACACCTTCTGATGATAGGCGACCTATGGTCGTAATTTTACCTCCGCTATCAGAAGTTCATGATCACTGTAGATGTCAGTACGTCTGGCCGTCCTTACGGCCATAAGGAAACACATAAACTTCCTACTAAGTTCGAAGTGATCTATTTGATTGCGCGTTACATTGTGTGGGGATTGCCACGTGTATTTGTGGATGTCGCGGTGTAGGACGCCAGTCGATTGGTAAAATAAAGGATGAGTCTATGTCAAATATTTTTGGTAGTTACAAACATCATTCGTAATTTTTGGCGAAAGTAAAGTGGTTGCTCTAGATATTTCCAAGACATTCGATCGTGTGAGATACGGTGCATTGATATCAAAGCTTATTGCATTGGGGGTCAGTAATGACTTCTCTCGATTTATATCGAGTTTTCTAAGAGACCGAACAATACGTGTTGTTATTGATGGGGTCTCATCTAATGAGTCTCAGCTTAATTCAGCGGTACCCCAAGATTCCGTTCTTCCTCCTTCTCTTTTCCTCATCTTTCTGAACGACCTTCTTGGTCAAAATTTTCTTTCTATATGCTCTTTCGCAGATGACACCAGCATTTGTCATTAATTTTCCTTTAATTGTAGGCCAAGACTCTTGGAGGTTGGGGGCAAAGGGCAGACAATGAAGGACACACTCAACCAAAACCTGTTAACAATCTCCGAGTGAGGCAAAGCGAATAGAGTTGATTTTAATGCGCTGAAGACTCAATGTGGTATGTTGACCCATAGGGCCATGGAATCAACAATATCATCTGTATATGTGGTTGGTATAGGTATTGAGGAATCGCATCCTCTTGATGTTCTAGGCATGAGAATTCAACGAACATGGAGCGTGCATGTTTTTCAAGTGTCGAAAGAAGCATGCAAGTATCAGTGCAAGAATTACGTCACTCCTTCTGATCTCCTTAAAATCTATACCACTTCCATCCGACCGAAAATGGAATACAACCACCATATATGAGCAGGAGCTATTTTGGAGCTACTAGACCGTGTGCAAAGGAGGGCATTAATGCTCATCAGTGACAGTAGAGTATCCAACTCTATTGACTCATTGGAACATCGTCGGAATGTGGGTTGTGTACCACTGTTCTATAGATACTACCATGGGAAATATTCTTCTTAGAATTTGAGTTCGCTCTACCTGCTTCCAGTTGACCGCACAACGCATGCACAGAGAATTCGTTTATCAGTCGAACTAGCCGTATGTGGAATAAAATCCCCGCACAGGTCTTTCCGTAACAGTTATAATCAAATAAAATTTAAGCCAAATATGGACAAACACTACCCATTCTTTCCTCCTTCCCATATGCTATTTTCCTGAGATCAACACAATGAACTGCATCTGTAGGGGCATCCCCTGAGTCTTGGTAAATAATTAAGAAATTATAGTCGTTCTAGACCGACTATATGATACCCTATACCATGGTTTAGAGGCCCTATCTCTTCGGTCCAACAAATTCTATAAGAATATAAGCATAAACCAAATTTGAGTGACATTGTTATTAATTTTTTTGGCTGCAGATATGAAAATGTTCATATCGGATGCTATATTTATATGGGGACTAGGTCGAAAAATGGACCGCTCCTGACTCTATTTGGTAAAGTCACTTATATTTTGGAAAAATAAATACAAACCAAATTTGAGAAAAATCTGTGGCATATTTTTGTTTTTTGATAGATTTAAGTGAAGATCGGAAGGCAGTTCTATATGGGGCCTATGACTAAGAATTGTCCTATAAGGATTATTTTTGGACTTCTGATTAATGGATATAAAAAACACATGCAAACCCAATTTGACTAAGATCTATATGATAATTTGGATCTTATGGCAATTTATATCGATTTCATAGGGGTCATTTGTATGGGGACTAGGTCTGCACATGTACCAAATTTTACCATTTCAACAGTGTTCATCCTATGGCCGATAAAAGCTTAAATGCCAAATTTCATCAAAATATATTCATAGTAGTTTTATTACAGGGTTTACATGGACACACAGACGGACGGACGGACAGACGGACGGGCATCGCTAAATCGACTCAGAAAGTGATTCTCAGTCTATCGGTATAATAAAAGATGGGTCTAGGTCAAGAATTTTTGTAGTTACAAACAGCAGCACAAAGTCATTATACCCAAACCACATAGTGGTATAGGGTATAAAAACATTACTACCTCAACCACGATATTCTACGGCTTTATTTATTGCACTGTACTACACATTTTTTGGGTGGTGAATAGCTCATATGCCACATGTATGAATTTGAGTATGGTCATGTGTGAGTAGAGTAAAAGTTTATGCCTGTTTTAAGTTTTCATATTTTTGGCCAACACTATTTGGAATAAGACGTAAAAAAAAGTGCAAAAGTTCTTCCGATCAGAATTCTGATTTCAAATGTCAACAACACAATTTTAAGAGACATTTTTTTGCAGAATATTTTAGCACCATATCTACAATTGTCATGGGTCATTTTAGTCCTTTTTTTAAGAAATACCAAAATATACCCTAAAACGCTGTCGAATACGAAAACTTCATTGGAAAATTGTATTTTTTTATTCATATGATTTTTCAAAATGGTTATCGGTAGGCCGAAATATTCTCCCAAAACTCAACAAAATATGTATACGCTGAAGTTTGCATGGGTACTTTCAATAAACCGGGAAAATTATTTGAGTTTTTCGCCAATATGAAAGAATGTTCCCAGATAATTACGTCCAATAACAAATGCTATGTATCTGTAATATTAATAGGCTAGGCGATTTCTTGTGACCGATGTTTTGTTCTACCCTGTTATCCCGATTTTGATCAAACGTATATTATTTGAAAGGTATTTATTTTCAGGTGTTTTCCAGACTTACAGATTTTTAAATTTTTTCCTTTATTTTGAGTCAGTTGCATTTAAAGTTGCTACTAACACATACATAAAATTATATATATGCTATGTGTGTTTTATTAAATTTGTAAATGTGTTTGTTAATGAGTTTGTTATCTCCATTCACAATAATACTAAACCATAAAAGTGTTGGTTTGTGAATTGGCTAAGTTGAAAAATAAAGCTGCCTAGAAATTGCACTCGAATTACGAGCGCTGGGATTTGCTAGTTTTTTTAATTGAGCTAGAAATTAATGAAGCTCAAGATCAAAGTTTTTACTTTAACTCTTCCGTTTTCAAATTCTCAGGACTCCTTAAAACTGTATGGGTTTAATACCCAAGCCATAAATATTTTCCAAGGAAAAAGTATGATGAATCGATTAGACCTGGTTTGGAAGCGATGTGAGCAAGAGTTTACATTTTATTAAGGTTTATTGACGTTTAGTGCGTGGATTAGTGAAAATTTCGAAACTTTATTAGAAGAAAGCGCTAACGAGTTTCGTTGAATTTTGTTTTTTTTTTATACAGCTGGTTATACAGCTCTCTCGGGTCGAGTCACCAACCCTCATCAGTAACTAAAAGCAATATCTAGTTTGTATGCTAAAGCCAAGCAAAGCGTTAAAAGCAGGGTTTCGAACCGAACCCGAACCCGTAAGCTTTTTTAACAAAATTGTGAACCCTGAACCTGAACCCGTTCCTGTCTGAAAATGGGTTCAAGTTCAATATTTGATTTTTTTTTCAGCGAAAAAAAAATATTGCAGTTTCTCTTTCTTGATATTTAATTTTATTATTCGCTGAAAATTTTTTTGTTCATTAACATAACGTAAGAAAATTCTAATTCATGAATGAACAAGATAATGTTTGTTTTCTTTGTTTTCTCTAGTAATTTGTATTTTTGTATATCCCCATTATAATTTCATTTGGTTTTTAGTTTTCTTAAGTGATGCGAGCAAAATTTTTTAATAAGTAATATAGGTACTTAAATATTTTCATAAGTAAACAGGTACGTAAAATGTGGTTTTTTAAATAGTGTGTACTGACTAAATTTTTTTTAAATAGGGAAGTGTATAATAATTAGTTACAGGTTAAACATTTACGATAATTATAAATTAACAGCCTTTAAGTGTGTGATTTTTTATTGAGGTACCCAATTTAAATTATTTTAAATTAGACTTAGTTTTATTTACTGTTTTTATTTACCCTATAGATGTCGGAAAATCCTGTTCAGAAACGTTTTGACTATGATTCTACCACAGATAAGTCTACATGTAAAAAATGCTCGTTTGTTATGAAAGGTAAACATTCTGCTAATTTGGGTCGACATCTCAAACGAAAGCATCCAGATGAATATCGAATTATTAATGAAGAGACGAATATTCAACCGTCAACGTCAGAAAGTTTTAAAAAACATAAAAATAAAAATTCAACTTCCCTGAAATTAGTTCCAAATTAGTTTGGATTAATCAAAATTAATACGACAGCAAAATGTTTCACGGAAGCTTGCGTTAAATTAGTTACTATTAATGGTCGCCCGTTTACCATTTTTAAAGATTCAGGGATGCGTGTTATTATAAAACCTATAATGAAATCACTGCACCTTACTGTAAATTCAGAAAATATTAACGATTTAATAAATGATAAGGCAAATGAAGTGAAAAATATTATTAAATGTGAAATTCGAAAAAAATTTATATCTCTAAAAATTGATTCAGCATCTCGGCTTGGTAGAAGCGTAATTGGAATAAATGCTCAGTATATTGTAATGGAAAAATTTATTTCAGAACATTAGCAATGTACGAGGTTGATGATCGACAAACAGCTAATAATATAAAAATGTCATAGTTGAAGTGATCCAATCTTATGACATAAATATACTCAGTTACGTCTGATAATGGTAGAAACGTGCAAAAGCTGCCGAATTGCTACGAAATGAATTTGAAGTTTCTGACCTTGAAGAAGTAGAAAAAGAAGATGAAATAAACGAATTAATAACTGAAAACAATGAAGATGAAGGGCTAGAAATGTTATCCAATATACAAGGTAATATCATTTATTTCAGATGTGTAGCTCATATTGCCCAATTGGCAGTTTATGATACTATAAATTCAGTTAAACAAAAGATTGATAAATGCAGAAATATTTGTAAAAAGTTGAGGGTGCCTAATAGAGCCTTTTTAGCAAAAAAAATTAGGAATAAAAAAAGCAATCCTTGATTGTCCAACTCGTTGGAATTCTACTTTTGATATGTTCCATCGCTTGTTAAATTTCAAAACGTTTTGCTCAGATGTAATAGATCCTGAACTAAGTATGGATGATAAAATGTGGGATTTTGTTTCAGATTTCATTAAGAATTTCGAGCCAGTTAAAAAGTTAACATTAAAACTACAAAAAGAACAGATGAATTTAGGAGATTTTTATGGACTATGGTTGAAATTTAAATTAGATTTAGAGAGAAATACCAATAAACAATTAGGTGCTGACTTGTACTCACATATCCTTGAACGTGAAAACTATTTTATTGAAAATGAACTTTTAAATTATGCCGTGTATTTGGATCCTAGATTTCGACTAATCTTAAGTAATGAAAATACTGCCAAAGCTCAAAACCAAATTTTAACAACAATAAAAAACTTAAAAAATTTACATCTACATATGGAAAAGCAAACACAAACTAGCACAGAAACAACGAATGCTGACGCAACTAAATTAATATCTAGTTCTTCGGATGAGGAAGACAGCCTGGAAAAATTGTTAAAGAATAAGGAAAAAAAGTCAATTGCAGATGCTGCATTAAAAACAAAAAATAGTAACAATAAATGCACTGTTGATGTTTCGATTAAAAATGAATTCGAAGTTTATGAAGCCTATCCCAGGATTTCTACAGAAAACAATATTTTAGAATTTTGGGAACAAAAAAAACTTGATATTCCGCAACTTTTTCCGCTACAGTCGTATTAGCTGTCCCTGCAACACAAGTCAGTGTTGAGCGAGCTTTTTCAGCACTGAAATTTGTTCTATCGCCACAAAGAGTGCATTTGACTGAAGAATCATTAAGAAATATTTTATTTGTTAGAATAAATGAAAATTTTTTCGAAAAGTAAATAACTAATGATAACAATAAATAATATACTTTTATTTACTTTTCTATAATATATTTTTTTAATTTACCAGAAGTATTACAAGATGACATTAATCACTAAAAATTCGATTTTTTTTTTGGTAAACCGGACCCGAAACCGAACCTGAACCCACCAAATTTAAATTTGTTGAACCCGTACCCGTACCCGAACCCGAAATTTTCGGGGTTCGAAACCCTGGTTAAAAGTTCATTTAGATTATAGTTTGTTATATTGGAAAACTTTGCTTGGATTCTCATTGCCTTGGTTTCAGCAAAGATATATGAATTTTACTTTTTACGAAACAAACCAACTTATGTTTTTGGTTTTAACTAATACGAAATAACTAATATAAGCATGATACTCTGTCACACATTTAATAATAATAACTAGTATACAGAGAATATATAAAAAAGTCAAAGTTTTAACCTTTTAGTTAATAGCAACATATCAAAATAAATGATTTCAGAATTATAAATAATATATGTGGCTTATTTTTATACAAAACCAACAAACAACAACTTTAATAAATATTCTTATTAATCATTTATGAAAACATTTAATTAGCTTATGAACTTTGTTTTAATTAATCAGTTAAATGAAACGATAAATAAAATAATATTAATATTCGAAATAACTAGTTAAAAAAGAATAAGTGTGAAATCTTTTATTTTAAGATGACATGTAATAACTAATTGTTTTATTTTGTTAATAAAATATAAACTTAAATCTATTGAAAACCACTTAAAGCGCTACGACTTACTTCAGTTTAGCTTTTGAGCTACCAGTGGCTGAGTCATGCATTAAATCTTAAACAAGCACAAGTAAGATATTATAGTCGATATAGGCAAGAAAATCTAATTTTGCTCATATAATTTAAATTTATTGATTTTCAAAGAAAAATAACTCGATTCATTTTATTGGATTATTCAAATTTTTGGCATAAAGTTTTAAAATCACTTTAGTTAGTTAGTTTTAAGAAAAAAAAGCAATGGATTTTTATCTGTTCGATTAATCAAACAATTTTTAAAAATCATTCAACTGTTGGCGTGAACAAAAATGAGTAGTCGAAAAGAAACAAGTAGGAAAATTATAGTCGGTCTAGACCGACTATACGATAACCTATACCATGGTTTAGACACCCTATCTTTCGGTCCAACTAATTCTTTAAGAAAATAAGCATAAACCAAATTTGAGTGGCATTGTTATTAATTTTTTGGCTTCGGATATGAAAAAATTCATATCGGATGTGTAGCGACTGTCCTTTCATGGTAACTAAGAAAAAAAATAAGAAGTTTTAATAAACTTTTGAAAATCTGAGGCCGGACTATCAGCGGTGCTGGTATGCGGGCGTTTAAGCGCGGCTAAACTCGCCGAAAAGGAAAACTCTACGGACTATTAAATTTGTTTTATAAGCGCACAAAAAAAAAATGGAACCCATATAGCCACATACGTTCCTGCCGCAACAGATATATATATATATATAAGCATATACCTATATAAGTTCATGGAGAGGCTAGATGTTATTCCTGCTCCTAATACCCTCCCTCTTAGAATTCAACTACAAAAATCCTACCATGGTAACAAATAATTAAGTTTGGTTACCCCTAATACTTAAACACTCACCTTTCTTTCTACTCCTTCTCTACCACATGATCTTTCTCAGCTTACTCTCTCTTCATTTGTGCTTCAGATCAGGTACTAGCAGGTTTTACTTCTTATTTTTATATTTTGATTTCTTTGCTGTTCGTCGTCTGTCTGTCTCGTGGGGTTAATTCAGGTGGCTTTGGAATGTCCGTACCAATCTCTCATCTAAATATATAGATCCTCTTATACATATACATAATGTTCTTTAGGTTTTTGTGATCTTAACAGTTGTTTAGTATAAGGACCTCAAATGTGTTCATATCCTACTTCTCCTAGTTCTCAGTGATCACCGCTTTTTTTTTCTTTTATTTATTTATTAGAATAATAAAAAAGGGAATGTATACTACAAAAATATAGGTTATAGTGTTTCTATATCATAAAAATACCTACTATTTGTTTTAATTTCTGATATACTATATTTTATAAGAACTGGGATTCAAATTTAGTGTGAGGAGTGAACGTTGCATTTGCTGTTGGGTAAAAGAAAATTATAAGCGTAGGTCGGATTCTATCAATACGGATCCCAGTTGGTTAATGGGGAGAAACCGTTTTCACTAATTAAATATATTACTAAATATTATTTATTCATAACTTTTACGTTAAATATCATTAAATTGTTTTTTTTTTGTTTTTTCTTTTTTCTTTTTTTTTTTAATGGAAAACCCAACAACATATATTCCGTTTGGACCTCTTGTTACCGTTACTAAACTGTATAAATAAATTATTTAATATATTAGAGGATATATATATATATCTGTTGTGTTGGTAAATTCGTCTGTTGTATGTTGTCTGTAGTCGGTCGTCAGTATTCTGTTCGGACACAAGAAAAACAATATAAATTTTGACACAGAGTACCTGTTACTATCCTTCTCCGGCTATCGATGTACTGAGGTTATGGCTGAGGTTGACCTAAATCTGGCTGTTGATACTGTTGTTGTTGTTGGCGTTCCTTTTTTGCTGTTATTATTGGAGTTTGGTTAGCTTGATGGTGCTGCGGCTATCGTGATGGCCAGTCTCGGTTTGATGCTGTGGAGATTACTGTCTTAGCTGTCGTAGTTATTATGGAACTTTAGTTGATAGTTGGTATATATATACATGCTGCCGGGTATACCCTCGACATCGGCCCGATCCTCAGACCGGGCTCGACGGAAACCCCGGCCGCAGAGGTAACGTTTATTGGTGGCTTTTTATGGGGGTGTTCTTGTCACTGCTGATATTGTGGATTGGTCACTATTTTTGTTGTTGGCTGCATCGTTGGTGTTGCCTTGGTTGCAAATAGCGCGAGGTGGATGTGGAAATTTCTCCTTTTTTTTATAAAGAGTTTGGTATAAAAACACTGGATGTTTGCGGGATATCTTGTGGATATTTCATATTATTTAAATTAAACTCTGCCGTATTCCCTTTTAAGAAATCAGTCCAATGTTGACCACTGGATTGATGTTGAGGCGGTGGCTGATACCGTGGCGGTATTGAATGGGCTGGATGAAATGCACTTCATCTAGTGATTTGATTTGCCGTAACGCCAGTTGTAGCCAATGTTGGTGGGAAACTGCTAGCATCAGCTTCCGTTTTACGTTGTGCATTAGCGTCGATGAACCACCGCGAACAAAACCAGACAAACAGAGAAACCGTTCACCTCAAGAACCTCCTTTTATAGCCACCACCAACACACGCCATCCACCGACGCCAGTTGCCATCTTTTTTTGGTCTTTTTTTTCTTTTCGTTAAAAAACTGCAGTGTTGATCTTACCTATTTCTTAGGGTTGCATTCTAGTGCAGCCTGAATGAATTACTAAAGAAGAAGAAAAGTCGAAGGTGCATTAGAATGCAACCCCAAACCTTTCTAAGGTGGCCATGACAGATGCTATATTTATATGTGGACTAAGTCGACAAAAGGATCGATCCTGACCATATTTGGTAAGGTCACTTGTTTCTTGCACAAATATATAAAGGTTTAAAATATTTTGCTCTTCTTTTTTTTGTAGAGAATTTTTATTACTCCCTTTATTGTTACTCGTAGTGTCTGTTTGTCTGCCGAAAAAATTTTGGATCGATTTTCAATCATTTTCCCGTGAGACCCAAAAATGGACTGATCCTGACCATGTTTGGTAAACTCTCGTATATTTTGCAAAACTATATACAAACAAAATTTGAGAAGAATCAGTGCAAGATTTTTGTTTTTTGATAGATTTAAGTGAAGATCGGGAAGCAGCTCTATATGGGGCCTACGACTAAGAGTTATCCAATAGGGATCGTTTTTGGAATACTAATTAATGGATGTAATATATACATACAAACCCAATTTGACTAAGATTTGTATGATAATTTGGATCTTATGGCAATATACATGTTGATTTCATAGGGGTCATTTGTGCAGACTACTCGTGGCGACGATAAAAATAATCTAACAAAAAAAAATTTTACAAAGTAATTATTCGAAATTTTAACGTTTTTTTTTACTTTCAGTCAATCAATTATTTAATTGCATGAAGGTAAAATGAATTTACAAATAAAAACTTTGTTTTTATGGGTTAGTTTTATTTTTTATATTTTTAATTATATATTAATTTCGAATTCCATCTTTAAAAAATTTATACGAAAAAACGGAAACAAATTTTTTTTATTTAAAATCAGAATCTTAAATTTTCTTAATTAATTTTTTGTGTTCATCAATCAAAAAATTAACTATTAATATCAAGTTTTTCTTTGAAACAAATGCAGATTATTATTATATTCATTTTTGTGTGATAGTAATAATAAAGAATAAATGATAAATAATAAAATAAGAATAATAATAAAATAATAATATCTGAAACTAAATGCTACTGTATATTTAATATTCAACCATCCATCTCATACGTATAACGATTTTGTTCATTTAAGAAACTCATAGCAAAATAACTCTGCACTTCTACTGAGTGATTTCAACTGGCTGGCAAAAAGCTTTTAGATCATTAGAGCGTCTGAAAACGTTATAAAATACAGTTATAGTTAGTAAGTTATATGCGACGGTACTAAGAGATTTAACGATATTTTACAAAAACTAATAACTAATTATAATTATGTGTGAGTATGCCAAACAGTGTTTATGATTAAAACATAAATTTTAAAGTATTCAACAACGGTTCATCTTTATTGTGCAAAAATAAACAATAACAAAAAAATACAATAGGAACCATTAAATGAGTGCATAATATTTGAATTTTTATGACCAACTGTTTTTACAGAAATTAAAATTTAATGCATGCGTCACTATATATTAGCACGAAATTTAAAATAATTATATTTAATTATATTAAAAGATAAAAGGAAACATGCAACTTAACCATCAAATTGTTTGTTCAAACCAACAAACTGATTAGGGTCGTTCATTCGTTCGGAATGGCTGCAAGGAAGGTTATATGACTAAAATAATAAATTGAATCTATGAATGAATGTTTGAAAGTTTTATGGTCGATTTTGTGGTTATTATTTTCCTTTTCTGCACATAGTAACCATCGTAAAAATTGTCATCACGGCCAATGTGTAGCGATTATTCATAATGAAAATTATTTCTAAGCCCGCAGCCCGGCCATCTATCAGAGTGAATTTGTTGTGTATACTTTTACTGCATCACCGTTATACCTGTATATAAGTGCATATGTGTTGGTTAGTAGATTAAAAAAATAAATAAAAAAAAACGAAATCCTAAAAAAGCCGTTGGCTAACCACTTTCGAAAGAAATGCATAAACTTGAAAAATATTAATAAATTATATTTAGCCAGCGACAAAGATGACCAACCGCTTTTTTTTCTTCTTTGAAGATCTGCAGAGTGGAGCTTAAGAATTCGGTTTCAAATAACTAAACTTCAGTTAGCTAACAAAAAAAAAAGTATCCAATTTTTTAATTAAAAGAAAGATTTATTACTTTTAAATTTTAATTAAATATAAATTGATTATTAATAAAGACTATTGATAATTATAATTTGATTTATAATATCTTCTTTCGGTGGGCTACGAAATACCTGTATTATTTTTAAGCTTGACTTTTGTTGGTTTCCCCTAACGGTGATTTTCCCTAAATAGTAATGTTCCTGGATGCTTGAAAACCCGAATCGTTAAATTTCTGTTTTTTTTATTGATATCAATATTATATATACTCGTAATTCCAGACCTTCAGAGCAGAGCTTATATTATATACTAAAGGTATTTCGTGCGCTGAATCATAATTTCTCTTTCACAATTTCTCTAATTCCAACAGACATTTTGTCCGAGTTTTCTCCGTTTGACAAAAGTTGTATTAAAATTTTCAGATATTATATATTATTATAATAAACATATTTGTTTTGTGTGAAAATGTCAAATTTTGAGCCAAGTAATCGTCATTTGCGGGAACTTTTGACTTACTTCTCAATTTAAAGAAAACTGCAGCTGAGGGACATCGATTGCTTGTAAAACCAGATGGTGAGACTGTATTTTGCAAAAATATATACAAACAAAATCTGAGAAGAAGCAGTGCAATATTTTTGTTTTTTGATAGATTTAAGTGAAGATCGGGAAGCAGCTCTATATGGGGCCTATGACTAAGAGTTGTCCATAGGGATCAATTTATGTCGATTTCATAGGGCTCATTTGTATGGGGGCTAGGTCTGAACATGGACCGATTCTCACCAGTTTCAATAGCGTTCATCCTATGGGCGATAGAAGCTTATATACCGAATTTCATCAAAATATATTCATATTTGCGACCTGCGGTTTGATTACAAGGTTTATATGGACACACAGACGGACGGACGGACGGACATCGTTAAATCGAATCAGTTAGTGATTCTGATTCCATCGGTATAATAAAAGATGGGTCTAGGTCAAATATTACAGCAGCACAAAGTCATTATACCCAAACCACATAGTGGTATAGGGTATAAAAATTACCGTAAGTGATTTAAAAAGTTTAAGAACGGCGAATTTGACATAGCAGACAAAGCACGTTGCGGAAGGATGAAAGAATACAAAATCGCGGAATTAAAAGTATATTTGGATAAAAAGCGAGGAAAATGGGTTCTATATGAACTAGCGACGATTTTCCCCATATAGTCACTGGTGATGGAACAGCGATATCCCAGAAAGTAAACAATTATAGGGACCACCTGCCCATACTTCAAAATCCACAGCTAGGCTAAATATTCACGGAAAAAAATGTTGATGTGCATTTGGTGCGATCAGCTTGGAATCCGATCGGATGTTATGAGATGCACAAATCGAACCAAAGCTTTTAGTGGGATTGCCTACCGAACATAGTTAATGGGATCGACCTGAATACGCAAGGAAAAGAGTGTCCCATACTGCTACAGCCACGATACCGTTATTCTGCTGCAGGATAATCCTCGTCCAAATGTTGCGATGCTGGTCAAAAACTGTTTGGGAATACTCAATTGGTATATTTTACTCCACCCGCGATTCACCAGATACTGTTCTTTGTTCATTTCTTATTTTTATATACACGTATATCAACACTCGGGGGACGGTAGGAGGAAAGAGGGAGTAGTATTTGTGGATGTTCGACTTGGATATATCTACACATATTGTAAGCGACAGGAAAGACCGCAGCGGGAAGTTTATTCCACATACGACTTGTGCCCCTAATGAACGAATTTTCGCGAAGAACAACGGGGGGCTTCAGAGACGAGTTTACTTATCTCAGCAGAATGCTTCTCATTTCGGCGATTCTCCTATGTGAATAGAGTTGATTACCCGGTCCAGAAGCTTCAAAATAGACTGTAAAGCTCCTGTATTACATTTTTGGTCGACTATAGGTAGTGTAAATAGCTAGGAGATCAGATGGGGTGAAGTAATTCGTACACCTTTTTTGGGAAACCTAGGCACTTGAAAAATTCTTTCGACATCACAATGCATTTTCCTGCCCAGTAAATCGCGAGCGTCCGATTCCTCAATTTCTATACCAGTCATGGATACAGATGATATTGATGACTTCATGGCGGGTCTATTGGTCAATAAACAACACTCAATCAGAGATTGTCAAAAGGTTGATTGAGTGTTTTATTCATATATGGCCTCATGCCGCAACCTCCCTAAGGCTTGGTTTTTGGTCGAATAAATATGAATGACAAATATTGCCGTCGTCTGCAAAGGAGTAGATAACATTGGAAATTTGACATAGAAGGTCATTAAGTAAAATAGGAAAAAGTGAAGGAAAAAGAACAGTGCACCTACGTTTAACTGAAACTCTTTGGATGAGTTTCTGAGAAAATTCGATATAAATGAAGACAACTAATTACCAACAGCAAAAGGAATCAGTTTTGACAGGAGTACGCTGTGCCATATCCAATCAACTGCCTTGGAAATATCCAGAGCAATAACATTAATTTCACCGAACAGGTGTATGGACTCCAAAGTTTCAATAGAAGCACCATCAGGTCCGAAAGCTAAACTGCCTGTCGTGAAGCAATAAGTTAGTCCCTAGATATTTCACAAAAGGCTCTCGATTACCTTTGAAAGCGAAGAGAAGATTGCAATTGGGCGGTAAGATTTGCTGAACATTGGTAAACTTACATCACGAGGGAAAGGTACCCACACGGTACGTAGCGTTAAAAAGGTTTGCAAATGGACGATTGTGTCGAAGAATCCTGTTTTAGTACCAGTGACGATATGCCAACCAGTCCCGGTGATTTGTCTGAGCCTTGCAAGAACCCTCTTAACATGAGCTCGAAGGAATATCGTAGGCATAGTGTGGCTTATACTATGACTTATTCAAGGGCGGGCAGTGGTTGATGGTTTTTTGGCTGCGAATTGTCCAACTGGGTCAGTGAAGGTTAGGTCATCCTTTATAGAAGTTAGAATAGAAGAAGTAGCATTGCCCTTTACTCTTTTAACAAATAATCTGAAGGTCCTCCTGTCCCGAGCAGCAGAAATAACTTTAGTTCTACGACGCTGTGAGTAGAGAAGCTTTTCAAGTCTCTGCAATTTTGGGTCAGTTCGTGGATAGTCTCAAAAGATGAGTGTTTTTCCGACGAGACATCCGTATGCTACCAGAAAGATGGAAAAAAAGTGGTGGACAACGATGGACAATACTTCGAATAAAACATTAGGTTCCATTCTTTAAAAATTAATTTCCAGTTTTTTTAAACTGCGGAAACTTATTTGAACACCTGATATATGGGAAAAATGTAAAGGTACTTTAAAAGGTAGTATTACTTTTAGATGCTTTAACTAGTTCTGTATAGTACAGGGTGCAAAGTTGTATCAGAATGTTATTGGTTCGCCAGTAACGGTGGTACAACAGATACGCCTGTAACCAAACCCCCTCGTGGTGTTCCTGGGCAACGCTAGGGCAAAACTAGTTAATTCTGGTGATTATTCCCAGCGGCTAATTGGATAAGGTCAAAGTCTACCAGTGCGATCCTGTCTGGGGTATAACTGCAAGAGGTCAGTTTGTGGTCAGGCTGGCAATGCGGCCGTACCAAGTGGTACCACGGGTAGGCTATGCAAGCCCAAGGGTCATCACTGAGTTGTCATGTCAAAAACAGTACGAACAAAAACACAATACTGGAGATGTGAAAACCTATCATAGAAATGGTCGCCACATTCCATAATTGTGTTGGTGTGTACATGAGCTGAAAACGAGGCCAGGTGTGGGTGCGTCAGAACCCTGACAAGATACCACTACGGAGAAGTTTGATGCAAGAGGGTTGGATGGAAGATGATTCCAAGGGCGCTTGAGTCATATGACAATACAGCGTTCACGGATGAGACGGATATCGGTTGAAATGCGAGATCGGAAAGTTGTACATATCAGTGCCATCTGATAATAACAATCAGTAAGAACGAGCGTAGTAGACAAAATGTTGAAGTTGATGGTATGTGTTTTTGCAAGTACTATTGATGACCGACAATTAAATGTCGGCACATCGCGGAGTTTCGTGGTGGCTGTGGTGGCTCAAAATCGCAGGAAGAATACAGTTCGACGTGGAGTTGCGTTTAACCGGGAGTTGCTGCCCTTATAGCAACAGGCTTAAGGTAGAGCCAACTCAATAACAAAGGGTGGAGTGTATGCCAAATACATCTCACAGTGCTAAGACCACCATGTGGATAAGTCAGCATAACAGGCACGCATGTTAATAGTATGTTCAGACGGCAAAATGAACCACTTGATTCGCTCTCTGAATCATGATTGTGAACCTTGGTGTTCAGACGAGTGTTCTTGTTTTATTTTGACGTTTATATTTTTTGTGCATATATTTGAAGACATCCTTTTACACTTTACGTTTCACTATTTAATTTTTTCCATTTTTATTTGAATATATATTTGTAAATATATATATGTAAATATATCCTTTTTTTTGTTAAATGTTTCTATTTATTTTATTGCACAAATTAATTTTTTGTTTTTTCTTTGCTTATATATTTTTGACAGCTACTTCAGGTAAACTAGCGATAATTTCCTATCAAACTTGGAGATGACACTCAATGTTTCTAGGTTCACAACTAGGTTCATTTTGAACCAAAATTTTGTATGGCGAATCATGTAGATTCAATCATGATTCAGGCGCGAACCATGAATGAAAGAGCGAACCGCGAATCTTGCTGTCCGTGTGAACGTAGCATAAATCAAAGAGACTTCTTTTCTGTCCCAAATATCCGAATGAGTTTTAAAACTTTCTATTTTATTTTCTTCTATGTACCTAAACAATTAAAAAAACGGAACTATTTTTTTTTTAATATCAAAAATCCTAAAATTTTTTCAATTATCAATATACGAAACAAAAAATTTTCTGAAATAATCTTGATATTTTTAACATTTTGCTTTTTGCGCCCTTTAGACGATTCAATCAATTTTCCGCAAAAATTTTTTTTATTTATTCATGTGATTTTTTAAAATTTGCAATGTATTTGGTTTCTTTTGAAAATGTGTATTTGTTCGACTGACTTTTTAAAATTTGCAATGTATTTGGTTTCTTTTGAAAATATGTATTTGTTCGAGTGATTTTTAAAACTTAGATAATATTTGTTTTATAATGAAGAAGGAATTGAAAAAAGCGATTAAAAATCGTTATTAATATTTTAAATTGTTTTGCAAATAAATTAAATTATAAGAATACGAAATTACAATTTCCTAAACAATTGTAATACTTTTTAAGAAATTAATTTTTTATGTGATTTTTTAGCACTTTTGTTTGTTAAAAAATTCTGTGCAATTATAAAAAAATATTTTTGTATGCTTAAATTAGAAATTTTATTATACCAATGTTACGCATGTACGCATACCTAAAAAATCACTTTCTTAGTCGATTTAGCGATGTCCATTCGTCCATCTATCTGTCTCGCTGTCCGTGTTAACCTTGATATCAAACTGTAGGTCGTAAATAGAAGTATTTGTTTATGAAATTTGGTTTATTCCTTTTATCGGCAATAGGAGGAATGCTATTGAAATTAGTGAAATTCTCTGTATGTTAAGAAAAAAAAAATTGTAAATTTGTAGTAAAATCCAGATTATCATATATATATATCGATATATTTTATATATTTAGTGTATGTGTGGATATTATATCTACTCAGCAATAGTCCCAAAAAATTCCCTGATTTACACTTAAATCACCAAAAAACATGGTGTAGATTTCTTTTAATTTGGTTTATATGTTTTTGAGAGAAGTAGGTATATATGTATATATATATTTATTCCTTTCACTCCTATGAGGAGCATAGGGCCACAACAAAATTTTTGAATCGTGGTCTGTTTGATGATAAACTTTTAATTTCGCTCCAGCTCGTTCCGCTTTTCTCAATGTCCTTTTCGAGCTGTCTTCTCCAAGTGTGCGCCGGACGACCCCTTCTACGACTGCCCTGCGGATCAATGGCTTGCCTAGTGATGTCGTTTGGTTGTTTCCTCAAAGCATGGCCTATCCAGTTCCACTTGCGTTCCATAATGTTTAAGTGGATTGGTGTTTGGTTTGTCAGTGACCATAGGCTAGCATTCGAGATTGTGTTTGGCCAGTATATCCTCAGCAAGCATCTAAGGCAGCAGTTGATGAAGGTTTGTATACGTTGAAGGAGTTTCGGGCCGCGTTCCATGTTTCACAACCCTACAGTAGTACTGAAGTGGCGTTGGATTTAAAAATTTGTAGTTTTGTTCTACGTAAGATTGAAGAGGAGTTTCATATGTTCTTAAGTTGGCAGAAAACTTGCTGTGCTTTTTTGATTCGGTTTTCGATATCCTCTACGCTCCCACCGTTACTTGAGATTATGCAGCCTAAGTAAGGGAAGGCTTGTACATCTTCCAGAGGAGTGATAGCTAGTTGAAACGGATGGTTGTTATTTGTGTTTATTCGCATAGTTTTTGTTTTGTCACCGTTTATGCAGAGCCGCGACCGTAGCAACCGAGTTGAGTTTTAGGGTCATATCCTCGTAATTATGCGAAACCAGGCAGATATCGTCCGCATAGTCGAGGTCATGCAAAAACCCGTGTTGCCCCCAAGTTATACCTCTTTGATTTTCGAGAGCATGATTCATAACGAAATCAAGCACGATGTTAAAGAGCGTTGGCGAGAGGATGCAGCCCTGCCGCAATCCTATTTTAACATTTATACTGTCACCTAGCTCACCTTCATGCAGTATACGGCAACTGGCTTCGGGGTATAGGCTTTTTATTAAATCAATAATTTTTTCGGGAAAGCGTTTGCATCGAAGAGCAGTCCAGATTGCGTCGTGGCGTAGTTTATCGAATGCTTTTACGAAGTCGATGAATATTAAGTACAAAGGCGATCGGTATTCCACACTTTGCTCCACTATTACGCGCAGGCTGTGAACATGGTCTACGCATGCTTTCTGCTTTCGGAAGCCTGCTTGTTCTTCGCGAAGTAAAGAGGGGTAGGCCTTATTAATTCTGTTATTGATGACATAAGCTATTATTTTATTGACGCTGCATAGAGGTATTATGGCTCGCCAATTGGAGCAATTTGAGAGGTCACCTTTCTTTGATAATTTAACTGTGACACCTTCCTTCAGCTCGCTAGGGGAGATATCCACTTTCCCAAAAACTTATGATAATGGGATGAAGAAGCTTAGCGCTGGTCATGGCGTCTGCTTTCAACAATTCTGGGGCGATGTTGTCGGTGCCAGTCGCTTTGTTAGACTTTAGGTCCTTTATGGAGGAAACTGCGTTTGTAGATTTATATTAACAACATGGGTGCCGCAGTTACACTGCAATCCATCGTGTATCTCCTCGTTGGAGAGGAGGTTTGTGTGGGACCTTCTCCATATCTCCATTTGCTTATCTTTTGCCGTAGCCAAGATACCATTTTCATCTTTAAGTGGCTTACCAGATATAAAAGGTCGGTTAGCCAGAAGCTTAACTGCCTTGTAAAGGCTCCGCCATCTAATGTTTTTTTTTTTTTTCAACTAGTGCCTATTTCGTGAATGGTAACACATAGCTCATGTCTGATTTGACAGATAATTAGTTTTATCCTTCCGCTGAACGAATATGGTTGTGTATACGCTTGAACAACGCTGGGAAATATTGCGACATTACTTTGAAAATCATGGTAATGTTGCAGAATGTGTGCGAAAATTGCGTACGGATTTTGGAAGAAGAGAAGCACCGTCAGCTCCATGTGTTCGTTATCTTGTGAAAAAAAAAGTGAAAGAAACTGGCATCCTCATCGATAAACCAAAACGTGAAAAGCCAAAAACAGTGCGTACAACCGAGAATATTGCTGCTGTGGCAGAAAGTGTGCGTGAAGCGCCATCAACACCAATTCACCGTCGTTCTCAAGAATTGAACATTTCGGAGGCATCGTTGAGACGAATTTTGCATAAAGACCTTGGTAGACGCCAAATAAAGTCCAATTGGTTCAGGAGTTGAAGCCAACTGACCATCCAATGCGTTTTCGCTTCGCTAAGTGGGCCTGCGATCGACTTACAGAAGATGCCGATTTTGCCAAAAAAAATCATCTTTTCAGATGAAGCTCATTTTGATCTTGGCGGGTATGTAAACAAGCAAAATTGTCACATTTGGGGCACAGAAAACCCGCACGCATACATTGAAAAGCCGATACATCCAAAACGAGTCACTGTTTGGTGCGGATTTTGGTCCAGAAGCATAATTGGGCCATTTTTCTTCGAAAATTAGCAAGGAGTGGCCGTTACAGTCAATGGCGATCGTTATCGGGCCATGCTGAACGAATTTTTGTTCACAAAAATCGAAGAGGAGGATATTGGCAACATTTGGTTTCAACAGGACGGCGCTACGTGCCACACAGCCGAAGCTACACTCGATGTTTTGCGCCCTGTTTTTGAAGATCGCATTATGAGCCGCAGAGCTGATGTCGTTTGGCCACCTCAGAGCTGCGTTTTGACACCGTTGGACTGTTATTTGTGGGGTGCCCTCAAAGATAAGTGTTACGCCAACAAGCCAGAGACAATTGACGCTTTAAAGGACAATATTCGTGAAGCTATTGGTGAAATACAACTGCACACAATCGATAATGTTCTTAAAAATTGGACCATGTAGGATACTGCATGGCCAGCCGAGGCAGCCATTGGAATGAAATTATTTTCCATTATTAACCGGAAGGATTGTACTTTCAAATAAAAGAAGAAATTTGAGATAATATTCATTAGTTTTTTTTTTATAGCATTTTCAAAAAAAAAAAGTTATTTGGCGGACCCTTTATAATTCTCTACTGAGGTTCGTTTCACTTGCTTGTTGTTCTTCTGATGCTATGTCTTCCGCACGCTTCCGTTTATCTCTGCGCGCACTCTTTTTATCATACGGTTTAGCCTAGTATGGTTACTATTTGCTTCGAGTTTGGTGTTGCGTGTCTTTGCAGCATTAATTACCTCTTTAGCAGCCTTTCTCTGCTGGATAAGATTCCATGTTTCGTCGGAAATCCATGGCTTTCGGTTGGTGGTGGCAAATCCGATGTTTTTATTAGCAGATGATAGCAATATATCTTTGACGGCGCTCCAGGAACTGCGTTCTTCGACAGGTATACTGTTGACAGCTGATTTTAAAGAGTTTATGTAAGATGTGACGACATCGTCACTTTGTAGACGGGGAATATTAAATTTCCTTGAACGTTTGTTATCTTTCCTTATCGCTGCGATCTTGAGACGTACAGTTGCGATGAGAAGGTGGTGATCGCTTGCGACGTCTGCACTTTTTTTATTTCGTACATCCAGTAATGAAGCCCTCCATTTTGTGCTTATCAGAATATGATCGATTTGGTTTTCAGTGCTGATCAGGAGACACCCAGGTTGTTTTATGGATTCTTTTATGCGGGAAGAGTGTGCCACCAATCAGGAGGTTATGAGTTGCGTTCGTCTCTGTAAGAGACTTCCCGTTTTCAGCCATTCAGCCTATGCCGTGTGTACCCACCACATTTTGGAGAGTTGTATTATCACACCCGACTTGCGCGTTAAAGTCGCCTAGAAGGATGGCAATATCTCCTTGGCGCACATTTGACAACACACTGTTTAGGCTGTTATAGAAATCTTCTTTTACTGAAAGCTCTGAGGTTTCCGTGGGTGCCTAGCACTGTATAAAAGTGAGGTTTCTGACTCTTGCACCAAAACGCGCTTTAATTATGCGATCTGAGGTTTCCACTCCAGCAGAGAAAATAAGGTGGCTTTACTAAATACAGTTATGATTGGTCCATTTTTTAACTATTCCCCACATAAAAATAACATCAGATATGCACTTAATAACAATTCCACTAAATTCTGCATCCAGTTATTGCCTCATTGAATCCAAGTTGAATCCAAGAACCATTCTCGAAACGCATGGTACAAGGTATCTAATTGTCGATCTTGATTGACTATAATTTTCTTAATTGTTGTTACCGAAAATCTTTTACTCCTCACATGGACTAAAATACATTAGTGAGTTCATATTAATTCTGAGTTTTAAATAAATATTATCAGATTCCATTGCGTTATTGGTATATGTGCAAAATTATTTTTCAATTGAACACAATTATTATTGTGAATGAAGAAAACAAACTAATTTTTTTACAAACACTTTAAGGAATTTAATAAACACACATATAGAATTGTATAATATTATGTATGTGTTAGTAGCAACTTTAAATGAGCAGAACTCCAAAAAATTTAAAAATTTAAAAATCTGTAAATATGGTGGACAACTGAAAAGAAATATCTTTCAAAAAAGAAACGCTTAGTCAAAATCGGGAGAAAACTGTTTAACAAATCATCGGTCACAAGAAATTGTCTTACCTATTAATATAATAGATTCAAATTCATTCACAAAATTTCGTGGAAATAAAAGGAATTTAATTTTTAGATATTTTTCTGAATATGATTTAATCCTTCAGTACTATTTTTAGATGCTTTAACTAGTTCTGTATAGTACAGTCTCACATATATCCCTAAAATTGTGTATTTTGTACATTGTACAAAGTATTCTTATTATGTGTTTTAAATTATGTGTATTAAAGATGACCTTGAGAATTTTTGTGGAATTTTTGAAAATTTAATTATTTAGATAATTTGATTCCCAAAAAGCTTTGGCTGGACCTAAAAAATTACTTCTAAGAATAGCTATAAACCACTATAATTTTAAGACTTTGAAAACCAATCGAGTACCAGAGGCACCCTAAATCATGTCACTTCATTCTCGTGGTTTTCGTATAAAAATTCCATTATTCTACAATTGATGTAAAATTTCTTAAGATTAAGTTTAGAAACCATAACCTTATCAAATCGTTAACTTAAAAAATGTTATTCTATTTATGGTGGTAATGGCTTTAACAATTTCTTTAAGTCATTCGACTTCAAGATTTCTGGGGAATTGGTGATATTTTAAAGTTTTTGATGCAATAATATTTCGATTCTTAGAAAAAAAACGTTTACGGTAAATCTGAATATCCTTCTTTTTCTAAGTATCTAACAATTAACACATCACCGTTTGAGGGCGATGAAACGTTATTAACGTTGAAATATTGCAGTTCTACTTTCTCGGTTATTCAATCTGAGTCAACAAGAGTTGCCGACAATCAAAATGTTTTGGCTCTTACTCCACACACTTGATATTAATAAAAACACGAATTAAAGACAATCGTTAAATGTATGGTCCACTTACACCTTACAATGGTTTAACACTTTTTATAACCTACACTTGAATGGGGTTTGTGTTAAGGTCTGTGGTTGTCCAACAAATTTAACTAAAACTCGATTTACTTTCTAATTCGATTTTTCCGTCCTTCCGTATGTGTCTCAAAGTATAATTTTTCATCCACCTCCAAGTTTGCAAATGCCGTAAGCAGTTTATTACAATTGTGAGACCTAGAGGCCTCACACACATGAACATTTCATTTATTTTGTATGTATCTAACCTTAATAACCTCATCCTGTATTAATATCATGGTATAGAGTATCGTTTAGTCACCCCAGACCGACTATAATATTGTTACTTATTTATATGCAAATGTTACAAATACTTCCTTATGTATGGTATTGAGACATAAAGCTCACACGAAACTTCTATATAAAGAAATTTCTCAACCTAAAATGAAAATATTGGCCATAATCTAAACGCAGTATAAGTTACAAACTAACTTTGTACATAAAAAGACAAATCTTTTTACATCTTTGAAAAAAATATATAAAAAAAATTGCTAGAAGTTTATGAGTTCTATGACTAGAATTTATGAGGCTTCTTTTTTGTAATCTTCTCTGGTTATAACTCAACAATAACAGCAACAACAACAAAAAAAAAAAAAAGAGTCCTTTCTTTTAATAACTCTAGATAAGGTAATAAAAGTAAGAAGAAGTAATATTAAAACAAAAGTCATACGAACAACTTCCACTTCCAACACATCTGTGCGTCAAATTAAATTAACAACTCACAAAATTCACGGAATACTTTCTTGCAACAAAAGTTATTGTATGGCCAACTATACACGCAAATTTGCAATAGGGTGTCAAGTATTTAAAGGGGATTTAATTTTTTATTAAAAATTGGAGAACTGATTACGGAAATAATTTTGACAAATAGAGTTGATGAAATTTTTAATAATTTCAATACATAAATTCGATTTATCCAACACCGTAAACTAGGTCTGTCGAACATATTGCCTAATAGTGCGTTTACATCTAAGCAAAATCTAGTATATATGTGATTTCGAGCGCAATCTAGCTCATTTTTCCTAGATTTCCCATACAAAACAAAATCTAGCTAGATTTGTGCAAAAACTCACAAAATCTTGTCAAACTTGGGCACTACCAAATGATACTACTGTGTTTTTTAATATTGTAGTAGAAAATTACAACGCAGTGACTTAAAAATTGACGTTTAAAAACAAAAGCAACCAAGTTGAATAAAAAGGAAATAAAATACTAATTATTAACAAACAGAAAATGACGAATCTATAATAAAACAAGTAAGAGTGTTAAATTCGGCTGTGCCGAATTTTTTGATACCCTCCACCTGAGTCTTAAACTCTACATTAGACCCAATGCTGAGTACGGCTACCGCTTTTAAACTTTTGCCGATACTGAAACATTAAATCCGAATACCATAATTCAAATGATTCTTGGCTAAAAATTATTATTATTCATTTTTCAATTTTCATTTTCCATTTTTCATTTTCACTTTTAATTTTCCATTTGCCATTTTTCAATTTTCATTTTCCATTTTTCAATTTTCAATTTCCACTTTTCATTATACCCTATACCACCATGTGGTTTGGGTATAATGACTTTGTGCTGCTGTTTGTAACTACCAAAAATATTTGACCTAGACCCATCTTTTATTAGACCGATCGAATCAGAATCACTATCTGATTCGATTTAACGATGTCCGTCAGTCCGTCCGTCTGTAAACCTTGTTATCAAACTGCAGGTCGCAAATATGAATATAATATAATATATCGACATAAATTGCCATAAGATCCAAATTATCATATAGATCTTACTCAAATTGGTTTGTATGCGATTATTACATCCATTAATGAGTAGTCCAAAAATGGTCCCTATAGGACAGCTCTTACTCATAGGCCCCATATAGAGCTGCTTCCCGATCTTCACTTAAATCTGTCAAAAAACAAAAATATTGCACTGATTCTTCTCAAATTTTGTTTGTATATATTTTTGCAAAATGCAAGAGACTTTACCAAATATGGTCAGGCTCGGTCCAATTTTGGGACTAGTCCCCATATACATATAGCATCCGATATGAACTTTTTCATATCTGCAGCCGAAAATATTATTAAAAATCCCATTCAAATTTGGTATATGCTTATTTTCTCTGTCCAGTTAGTTTGGCTTAAGAGATAGGGTCTCTAAACGCATGGTATAGGGTATCGTATAGTCGGACGAGACCGGCTATAATTTTCTTACTTGTTTTTAAATTATCATTTCCCATTTTTCATTTTTCAATTTTCAATTTTCATTTTCCATTTTTCATTTTTAAATTTTCATTTTACATTTTCCATTTTTCATTTTTCAATTTAAAAATTTTCATTTTTCATTTTCCATTCTTCATTTTTCCATTTTTCATTTTTCAATTCTCATTTTCCATTTTCCATTTTGCATTTTCCAAATTCAATTTTTTAATTTTCGTTTTAATATTCCATTTTCCTTTTTACAATTTTCATTTTATATTTTTCATTTTTAATATTTCATTTTTGATTTTCCATTTTCCATTTTTCATTTCCCATTTTTCATTTTCCATTTTGCGTTTTCCATTTCCCATTTTTAATTTTTCATTTTCCATTTTTCCTTTTCCATTTTTCCTTTTCCATTTTGCTTTTTCCATTTTTCATTTTTCAATTTTCAATTTCCATTTTTCAATTTTATTTCCCATTTTGCATTTTGCGTTTTTCATTTTTCAATTTTCTTTTTTCATTTTCCATTTTAATTTTCATTTTCCATTTTTTATTTTCCATTTCACATTTTACATTTTGCGTTTTCCATTTTCCATTTTTTATTTTTCAATTTTCATTTTCCATTTTTCAATTTCATTTTCCATTTTCCATTTTGCATTTCTCATTTTTCAATTTTCTTTTTTCATTTTCCATTTTCTATTTTCTATTCTCCATTTTTCATTTTCCATTTTCCATTCTCCATTTTTCGTTTTCTTTTTTCTATTTTTCATTTTCCATTTTCCATTTTTATTTTTAATTTTTCAATTTTCTATTTTCATTTTACATTTTCCATTTTTCATTTTCGATTTTCTATTTTGCATTTTTCATTTTCTATTTTACATTTTTCATTTTACGTTTTTCATTTTCCATTTTCCAATTTTCATTTTCCATTCTCCATTTCCCATTTTCATTTTCCATTTTTCGTTTTCATTTTTTCTTTCATGTTGGCGATTTTATTTATTATAACGTGATAACGACAAAAACATGTGGCAATACTACTAACATGAGCTATGTTATTGTGTTCTTGGTATTGTTAATGTATGCATATTTTTTGTGGCATTTTTTATGTTGTTGTACAATTACTATGTTCAACCACTAAACTCTTACAACAAACACACTGGGTTTTATGTTTTTTTTAGAGGTATCTACATATTTTTGCTCGTATCTAATCACAGTGATGACCGATTTAGCCCATTTTCAATAACAATCTGCTGCGAATTATGGCAAATGATATTATTGTAACCTTATCCAGTTAGATGGCTCTTTTTGTGAGTGAACGTGATTTCAACAGACAGACGGACAGACGGACATTGCTGTATCGACTCGAGCTGTGATAAGGACCAAGAATATATATACTTTATGGGGTCGGAAATTAGTTTTTCGATGCGTTATAAACGGAATGACACACCTATATACACCTCTGCCACTGAGTGTGGAGGGTATAAAAATATTTAGTAATTGAAAAGTTATGAATTTTTATATTGACATGTGCCAATTCCAATCTGCTAAATAATAATTGTGGAAAATGAATTTGTTTTTGTTGTTCAAACAATACATTTAACAAGTGCTGATGGTTTTGTTCGCGAAGTTTCCATCTAAGTTTATACTTTTTAAATTTTTGATGTATAATATAATTATAAAATCTGTTCCTTTTAAGAATTTTCCATATTTCCATTTTCCTATTGTTTTGTTTATTTTTGATATTTCAGCTTATATGTTTTATTTTAATCAGCTGTTTACTGTTATGGAAAAAAATTTAAAAAAAGTTAGATGTAAACGGTATAGATTTTGAAATAGATTTCAACTAAAATCTACTAGATTTTCCTCAGATGTAAATGCGCTATAAGACAATAACTGTTGTTATAATTTGAAGCTGAGGAATTTAGAATATATAATATTCGTATTCCTTAATTTTTTTTTACAACAACTCGAGTCGTAGTCCGTCTGTCCGTCCGTCTATCTGTTGAAATCACGCTCAGTCACAAAATAAATAATTTGCCTCAGCAAAATAGGGCTAATATTACTTATCATTTTTTCGAACAGGTTGGTATCTAAAATGGAGAAAATTGGGCCTCGCCATACCAAGGTATAGTCTAATATATGGAGATGCCTATAAAAAATATTAAAATTTCAGTGTGTTTGTTGCCATAATTTGGTACTAAGTTTATCAAATGGTTTAGGTTTTCAAAAATATTGTTTATATTCAATATAAATAGTGCACTTAGTCCAGATATTATTGCAAACGTAAAATCCAGTTGAATGGTAACAAATATGCGGCAAAGTCGAATTTAACAGAATTTTCTAAGAAGCACATATTTTGAAAACAGTAAATTAACCCAAATCTGAACCCACTAAATGTCTCGCACCAAAAATTTGTAGGGTTCGAGTCGCGGATTAAAACTAAATATCAACAATACATGCCAATAAACATTTTGGAAAATATTTATATCCATTTCTGAAATTTATTTTTGTTATAGCAAAATTTACTAGGACGTAATCAAAACTTTTAAACTAAATGCCACCGTAATGGAAAATGAAAATATGAAACATTAGACTTGTTAAGTTGATTTACTACACCTTTTTGCTGCAGTTTCTGCTACATTTGTTTCCACAATATAAGCAAACACTTATTAACCTCGAAAAATATCAAAGAGTTTTGCTGAAACAGCTTGAAATGCCAAATATATACGAAATAATATAGCAATTACAAAATTCCGTAAAAATGAAGCAATATTAAACATACTTCTTTTTTTTAGTTTAAAGTCTGAAACTTACTTTGTTTTTAGCTGCACTCTGCAATTCTTCTGCAGCAATTCTTAAGAATCCATCATCAAGCCACTACGCCTGCAAATAAGAAGCAATACGGTTTTTGGTGTAAAAATCATGAAAAGTTGTATACGAGGGTTGTTAGGATTTAATTAGAAATAAAATTTGAATTAAAATAAAAAAAATATATTCCTTTTGCAAAAAAAAAAATTGAAGTTTTTCAGTTAATTCAAATTTATGTAAATTTTTAGATAAAAAAATATATGAAATACTACAGGGTTTCTTGTCCTTTTCTACCAAACGCGGGCAAAATTGGAAATTTTGGTTCCATACCAAAAATTTTTTGATATAACTCCCAACCCTCCTCACGCGTTACTCGAAATTTTATAAAAAAAATGGTATAAATGTTGCCCCTAAGAGTAAAGACCAACGCGCTTAAAGCGCCCGATATTAAACGAAAAATACTTTATTTCTTTATTTAAATTTTTTTTTAAATAAATTTCTTTCAATATTGTGAATTGGACGCCCCAGAATTAGCAAGGCTTCAATGCGGTCTTTCTAAGAGGGTTCAAGCTCTCAGCCCTTTTGCGAGACGATGCTTAATTTTCAAGATATAAGCGCGAAATTTTCAATCTGGCTTATATGAATATTTGAGAGATTTTTTAAAATTTCCAATACATTTGTGCTTTGTTCAAAAATGCGTAGTGATTTTCTAAAATTTGTTTTTTGTCAATATTTATCCGAAAGAATTTTTTAAAATTTCTATTTTATTTTTTTCTATGTACCTAAACAATAAACGGAACTAATTTTTTTCTCTTTTTCTTTCAAAAAATCAAAATATTTTTCTATGACCAATACACGAAATTTATATGTTTTCTAAAAATTTTTGATATTTTTAAGCTCTTTCTTTTAACTCATAATCTCGTCTGTCTGCCTGTCTGCCTGCCATGGGGCAACCCCATTCCCCCTCATCCAATCGATCTGAAACTTGGGTCATAGTCTTGTTGTGACTACATATTAATTTTTGGCGTAGTCACGCACAGTCACGGTGTGATTTAAAACCCATTTCCCCTTATCCGATCGATCTGAAACTTGGTAGATAGATTTGCTGTGAAAAAAGAACTTTGACATAGTCACGCACAGTCACGCATGGTCACGCATAGTCACGGAGTGATCTAAATGTCATTTTCCCTCATCTAATCGATCTGAAACTTGAACCATACACTTACTGTAAAGAAAGATCAACTTCGACATAGTCACGCGCAGTCACGGAGTGATTTAAAACCCATTTTCCCTTATCCTATCGATTTAAAACTTGGTCGATAGACTTGCTGTAAAGAAAGATCAACTTCGACATAGTCACGCACAGTCACGGAGAGATTAAAACCCAACTTCCCCTCATCCGATGGATCTGAAACTTTGTCCATAGACTTGTTGTGGCCAAGGATTAATTTTAAGATAGTCACACACAGTCACTCGCAGTCACGGAGATATTCAAAACTCATATGCATACGGAAAGAAAGAGTTTTAATAAAAACTTTGTTTTTATGGGTTCGATTATTTTTATTTGGTTTATATGGATTTGGCAACTTTATAATTGGTGGTCCATTTTTTGACCTATGCCCATATCACTATACCACTAAGATTTAGTTTATGCTTATTTTTTGTATATCCAGTTATTGCCTCTGCCAAGTTGGATCCAAGACCCGTGCTATAGGGTCTAGACCGACTACAAAAAAAAATTTTTGTAATTACTGAAAATATTTTCCAAACGTGGGAGTTCGTATTTGTTCCGGTCTTTAAATAAAAATTCAAAATCATCTATAAAATTTCATAAAAAAAAGCGAGTGGGAGTCGTATTTGTTCTGATTTTTAAATAGAAATTCAAAGTTATCTATTTATAAATTTCACAGAAAAAAGGTAATTTAGTTTGTTATATATATTTATTAGCGTGTCCCGAACTATTTTTTTTTTTTAGCTTGCCCCCCGAAATGATGGGGATTTAGGACCCTTTTACGGCAAAAATAGCAAAAAATTTTTTGAACAGAAACCAGATGGCTACCGTATCCTAAAGATTGTAATCCTAGTGATTTTGAAAAGAAAAAATATTTTGATTTTCAAAAAATTGACGCCAAAAGTAGCGTAAATATTAATTAAAAATATTAATAAAATTTCCGTAGAGAAATTTTGGTAAATATGGAAAGTGAGTAAATTTTTTTTTCTTTCTTTCTTTCAAGCTAAATTAGTCTCAAAGCTACGCAAATTAGAGGATATTAGCAAAAACTTTTTCAAAAAATGTGATAGAGCTTTTCTGGTCCAGAGCACAGCTTTTGAGACTAATTTAGCTTAAAAAAAAAGAAAGAAAAAAAATATATACATACTCACTTTCCATATTTAAGATGCAACGCTGCACTAAAATTGCTCTACGGAAATTTTATTAATATTTTTGCGCAACTTGTGCAGTTAATTTTTTGAAAATCAAAAATATTTTTTTTTTTCTCAAAATGCACTAGGATTGCAATCTTTAACATCCGGTAGCCATCTGGTTTTCTGTCCAAAAATTTTTTTGCTATTTTTCCTGTTAAAGGCTCCTAAATCCCCATCTTTTGGGGGGGGGGGGGAAAGCATTTTTAAATTCGAAAAAAAAAATAAATCGGTAAGTTAATCATTTATAAAAAATAATTATTGTAAAGTAATTGCAGTTCGATGGCCTATATTCAAAGCCCTCTATCTAAAAATAAAAAAACACTTTTCAGGAGAGCCAAAAAACTGTTTTTTACTTGAGCTATTAAAATTCGGTATTCTACAATATTTTAAAAGCAACTACTGAATTTCACATATAATTGGCTTTAAAAATTTTGCATTATTGGGGACTTTATGATATATAATAGATTGTTTTACATTTTAATAAAAAATACGATATTTTGATTTAATTTATAACTTTTATCGGTTATTATAAAGTATCGAAGCTGGTTACTTTGCTTAAAGAAGGAAAATCGATACGTTTAAGTTCACGGTCAATTCAACAGTGTCGTTTTACTTTATTTATTCTTCTTCTTATTTTCTAAGTACATACATTCAGTGATTTGTAATAGATTAGTGATTGCAATAAGTAAGGGTATGTTCAGGTTGATTAGTATTTACATATTACAGCTTTAATATACTACAATATATATGATATATTTAAGATAACGGCTAATAATACAACATAAGTTAAAAAGTTAATAGTAGTTAAACAATATTAAACAAAAAGTTATAGTTTTTTTTGGAGTTTGAGTGATATAAATTATCGTAAAAATAATGGTATTCCGGAGGTAACATGCTCTCCAGATCTTGCGAATTCTTCCACTTATTTGACTGAATTGATAGTGGACTAAAATATAGAGGTTTTGTTTCAATATGTCCTGTATAAGGTATAGCAAACACCATAATTTTTAATCAAGTATTAATATTTTATTTATATTTTTATTAATAGTTCTTCAGCTCAATCTAGGTGCTGAGTCGTTTACTGCTAAAGTTATTATGATTGCTTTTCTTAATATGTTCTTTATATATATACAATTCTACCTATATTAACAACAATGTGATACCTGTACTTGAGTCAGCATAACCACAAGTCTGTGGTTTTTTAGAATAATCGCGTATGTCATAAAATCAAACTGTTCAGGGGGGCCAAAAAACATTATATTTGAAATTATGAGCTCGATATAAAGATTTTAGAGCTTTTTATTTAATACCCCTGTAGATATGGGTAATAAATACTTTATGTTAAATTTTGAGTCAAAAATTTCAGAGGAATAGATCCTAGAGAAGGACGAAAAAAACAATATGTAAATTACACTTAAAGTGTGGGCAGATAAACAACTTATGTCGCCATACGTCGTTTTCTTTGAAAAAGAAAACTACCAATGCAACCCCCCATGTAGACATAAGTTGTTGTTGCTTGAAAAATGGATTTTTTTGTTCGTCAACAAAAAGTTAACGGGATTTAGCATGAGAATATAACAACGTTTCAAGAATAATAGTGACAAAAAATAACAGAAATAAACACACTAGTTTTTACAAGTGGTTATAAACTGAAAACTAATCCAAAATTATTTTGATTTTTTTTTTTTCATTAATAACAACGTATGTCGCTATATGTCGTTTTGTGAGAAAATAATTTGTCAGCGAACAAACGTAGATTGACATACGTCGATAGTCGTTATTTAAAGAAAAAACTCAGAAATGGTAAATATATTTTTAAAAAAAATTTAACACATGTAAAGAGCGTTAAAAATTAATATATTTGGCATCGTTAACTCAAAACTGACAAAAATGGACATACGCGGTTATTCCAGAAAACCACAGAAGTGTGCCAGCGTAACAACAACATACAACAACAACATAAACATTCATGCAATGTTTCGTTAATGCAGTGGTCAACAATATTGATATTTAATATTTCCGCATTTGCAAATATTGTACTGTATACTGTGTGGGTATTATACAGTACACTACAAAAGTCGTGCTACGCTACAAAGGTTCATATTTTATGCTAGCATCTGTAAGTTATAAAATAGATCTTAAGTTAGACACGGTAGGATCGTTCTTTACTCGTTCTGGTCGAATGGAAGTAAAACGAAACAATTTGTCATCAAACGTTTTTTTACGAACTCACTGTTAATTTTAACAGTCTTTCTAGCGTCTCTAATGATTTCAACGTAATCGATTGGCAAGTGTATAGATTGATTTTTCAATTTAATCTCTATCTTAGCATGGGAACTATCACACTTTATTTGCGTATGGCCTTTCTCTAAGAACTTCTGTTCATTAACTTTATTATTTTCCGCAGCAAAATTGGATAGAGAATTAGATAAATAATGGTTGCGGTTTTGGTAGCCACAACCATCCGAAAAAATTGTAATTGGCAATGAATCTGAATAAGCAATACGTTTTTAAATGATGAATAATACAGGAAACAAATACTGATGCGGACAAATCACCATTGATTTCGCTTCACCAATAATTTGTGTACTGATGAGTGCCTATATGGCAACTAGTAAAATTATGTACCTAAAGGCGTTGCTTAAAGTAAATTGCTGGTGCATTAATATTGGGACACAGTTTTACTGCTTGAGCTGCAATTTTATCAATACTTTTTTCGTATTATGTAGAATTTTTTTTTGAAATGCGTAGTTTATATTCATCAGTTGATACTTGTAAAGCCGACACAGAGATCGCATTGGTCCTTGCGAGGCATAAACAATGCCGAATTCTCCTCCTCAAAAAATTTCGATAATGAAAAAGTGGAAACGGCCTGAAAATTTTTCTCTGAGCAGTAATTACAGTAATATTTATATATGTATATCTGCTTTGGTTTTAAATGTAGGTCCGATATATATTTTGTTTGTGTCCTTACGACAGTGGCGGCTTTCCATTTTATCTAATTGTTCAAAATATTCTTTTAAATGTACTGTATTATCAGATCTTTTTGCATCAAATGATGCAATGATCCCAAAATATTTTAGAAATATAATTTCTGGTTCATGATAAAATTTCTGGTAGTGTCTTAATTTGCTTTTTCCGCAAAATAGTGATGAACATGAAATTTCCATTTCTCTTGGTGGTCTTTTTGAATTTTATATGGAAACTCCATCAGATGTAGAAAATCCTTAATATTTTTGGACTATCATTCGTTTTACTGAGTTTTCCTATCGGGCATTTGATATAGGATTATGTTTCCGTTCAGTTCTTTTACAAACGACCGCATTATTTTTGACTTTCTCGTCTTCGGAATATGCGTAGAAATGTATTTTGTTATTTTGTTTTATTACTTTTGTAGTTAGTTTTGTGTCAACATACATGTTATCCGCCCGTCCTCTATATCTTCATTTGATGATGCATAACGGACTGCTATACTTGTAAGAAATTGAAAGCCACTTTATTTTTCTGTTCACACTTAATATAATCAATATCAAAATCAGACATTTTGAACTGCTTGAAAAGTTTATTACTAAAATCCAATTATTCAACTAAATTTGAAACTTATGTATGTATGTACGTTTATGATTTTTAATATCATAGAAATTATTTTTTTTACAATAATATCGTAGATTATACTTTAAAAGTAGACACCTTTTTAAGCAAGTTCCAACTTTAACGATTTATTTTTACTGACAGATTCCAGATTCAAGTGCAAATTCGAGGAAATTTTATTTCTTCATTAAATAAAGACCCTAAAGGTATGCTAATCAATTATATCCAATTCACAAGTCAACACAAAAAAAACTCATTTTTATTACAAACACATTACCAAATTTAATAAACACACACATAGCATTGTACTATTTTATGTATGTGATAGTAGCAATTTTAAATGCAATTTACTGAAAATAAAGGAAAAAAATTAAAAGTCTATAAATCTGCAAAACGGCTGAAAAGAAATACCTTTCAAATAATATACGTTTGGTCAAAATCGGGATAAAACGGTTGAACAAAACATCGGTCACAAGAAATGGCCTAGCCTATTAATATTATAGATGCCATGTAAATTATATTTTCCAAAAACCAAAAGGTAGAATATTTTAATTTTAAGCGGCTTTCGATATTTTGATGAACGATTAAAAATGTCAAATTTATGTTCAGCATGCAAAAACAAGTAAGAAAATTATAGTCGGTCTAGACCAACTATACGATACCCTATACCATGCGTTTAGAGACCTTATCTCTCAGGCCCAACTAACTGGATATAGAAAATAAGCATAAACCAAATTTGAGTGGGATTTTTATTAATTTTTTCGGCTGCAGATATGAAAAAGTTCATATCGGATGCTATATCTATATGGGGACTAGGCCTAAAAATGGACCGATCCTGACCATGTTTGGTAAAGTCTCTTGTATTTTGCAAAAATATATACAAACACAATTTGAAAAGAATCAGTGCAATATTTCTGTTTTTTGATAGATTTAAGCGAAGATCGGGAAGCAGCTCTAAATGGGGCCTATGACTAAGAGTTGTCCAATAGGGATCATTTTTGGACTACTGATTAATGGATGTAATATACACACAAACCCAATTTGACTAAGATTTGTATAATAATTTGGATCTTATGGCAATATATGTTGATTTCATAGGGGTCATTTGTATGGGGGCTAGGTCTGAACATGGACCGATTCTCACCAATTTTAATAGCGTTCATCCCATGGCCGATAAAAGATCAAATACCAAATTTTGTCAAAATATATTCATATTTGCGACCTGCAGTTTGATTACAAGCTTTACATGGACACACAGACGGACGGACGGACGGACATTGTTAAATCGAATCAGATAGTGATTCTGATTCGATCGGTATAATTAAAGATGGGTGTAGGTCAAATATTTTTGGTTGTTACAAACACCACATTGTGGTATAGGGTATAAATAGTAAGATAATGTACTGCAAGAAGACATTATTCAAAAAAATATTTGAAAATTAATTATTTAAAAAGATACAGGGTTTTGCAGTCAAAAAAATTAATTGTGTAAGAAATAACAAAAATGCAAATAAAGCAGCAAAAAAATACAGTGATGCGAAAAATAATAGAGCCATCCCCAAACCAATAATTTCAGCTATTTTTCTTTGAGATTTACCTTCTTGATAAAGGTTTTTTTTTTATCAATTTCCGGCCCTCCACGCTACAGTGTTTTCCTCTGCCCATTCTGTTAAGTAATTTTACAACATTTTTTTAAAATTTTAATAGAAATAAGATTCCGTCTTTTTACTCACTTTTTCAAAAACAAAATGAAAAGAATTTGCTTTTTACTTTAATATTATCTTTTTAACTTTAAAATTGGCTCTATTTTATTTCACACTTGTTTCTCTTCAATTTACATACAAACACTGATAGAATTAGAAATGCTGCTTCAATTACAGACAAAATAACGGGATTACAATAAGAAAGAAACTTACTAATAATGCATAAAAAAACTTTTTCCAAAAACAATTTGGTCAAGGTTAAAAAAACTTTCAATTTATCGAAAAGCAAGTGAATCTATTATTTTTCACAAAGCTGTATGTTTGTTATGAAATTCACACTATAGATGAGTATTGTTTTACTGAACATTTTACCGTCAAAAAGTAATTTTCGTGAAAATCAAAGATAAAGGGTTTTGAATATAGGCCCTCGCATTAGATTTTCATTATTTGGCTTTATTATGTATAAATTCGAACGCGAAACTCGTTAGAATTTTTACTATATTGGGCTAGTACTTTCACCCTGATTTGGAATTTCTCACCCCCAGGCAATGGCTATGAAAATGTTTCACATTATAATCAATTAAATATGAACATGGAAAAACTTTGGTAGATGTTTTTCAATTTTTAAATATTTTTCATCAAACGATATATTTTAGCAAACAACTAAAACTTCGGTAACTAAAGCTACTATAAAATTTGAAGAAGTTTTATTGGTGCCATACAGTCCTGGTACTTATGTTAGTATAAATGGAACAAAAATTACAACGAGCCATAGAAGAAGCATCAAATATGAATCTAGAAACGCCAGAAAAGAACGTTAAGAGATATAAATGAAATTATCAAAAGCGAAATAACGTACTTTTAAGATGTAAAAAATTGTGGAGAATAATAAGAATCCCTGCAACAAACAAGTGCTTAATCGGAAAGCCTAAATAAATGGTGCCATTAAAGCATTTTTTTAAGAAATTAAATTAAATAAAAATAAATTTCAATAAAAAAATTCAATTTGAATTATTTGTTTTTATCGATAAATATCGATAAATAGATATGTAGCAATTTTTATCTAATTATCGATAATTAAGTATGATATCTGACATCACTAGAAGAGGTCCTAAAATATTTTTCTCTTCGCTGATTAAAATTAGATGTTGCCTGGTGTACAAATTTGATTATTAACTTTAAAATTTTTTCGATAACTAAAGCTACTGTAAAATTCTCGATAAAATTATATTATGAAAGAAGTTTCATAGTTGTCTTACAGTCCTGTTCCTGATGTTAAAATAAAATTATACCAAGCAATATAAAGAGGCAATAAATTTGAATCTAGTAACGCCACAAGGGTTACAGAAAAGAACGTAAAGAGATATAAATGATATCTGTGGTCACAAGCAATAACCGTCTAACTCGAAAAATCATGCTTTTGAGAAAAATAGCTTTTTATATAAATGTAATGGGGCTTCACTACGACTTAGGTCAGAATATTTGTATTAATATCTTTTTAAAAAGCAGTGTTAGCGAAATAGGGATTTCACGTAAATATAAAGATTTTTTAGTAGAATATGATAGCATACATAACTCAGATAGGCGAAAATCATTCTTTCGAGAAAAATAACTGTTTATAGGTCAGTATGTTTTCATTAATAACTTTTTAAATAATAGTGTTAGAAAAATGGGGATTTCGTGTAAATATAAAGCGTTTTTAGTAGAATATGATAGCATACATAACCCAAATCATTCTTTAGTCGACTTAGGCGGTTATCGCTTGTGATCACAGATATTATCACAAGAGAAATGACTTTTAAGATGTAAAAAATTATGGAAAATTCGTAGAAACCCTTTAAAGCGTTTGTTAAGGAGTTAAATTAAATTAAAAAAAAACTTTAGTAAAAAAAATTCAATTTGAATTATTTGTTTTTATCGATAAATCGATATAAAGAAATTTTTACCGAATTATCGATAATTTCGTTTGTACGATATTTTGCCATCAAATAGATGTTACCTGGTATACAAATTTGATTATTAAATTTAAAATTTTTTCAAATTTAAAAGTTTTTAATCAAAAACGTTAAGCATATTTTTAAATTTTTAGCATTGTTTTCTATCAAATTTTCTTTATTTCTTCACCACATCAACAATGCTTAGAATAAAAATATGTAAATAAAAGTCACCCTTTCATCTTATGCATAACATATTTTCCTGATATCAACATAAAACACTGTAGTAGTGAGGCCATCCCCTTAATGTTGACCAATCAATTATGACACAAAATTAAATTTTTGATATTTTAAAATTTTTACCTTGAACTTAAAGATCGGTGTTTTACTCGATCGAATTTAAACAGTTTGTGGGTTAATTTAAAAAAAATATATCTACTAATTCCTGACTAAATTCAGTCATTTCTATGATTAATCTAGGCTATAACATATATTCATTCAACATAAACTCATTTATATGCCATCAAAACAATCCCTCGTATATTCGCTAATTTTATTTTTATTTTCGGTTATACTAAGTATAAAACCAAAGTAGAAATTATCGAATTTTTGGCAGTCTACTATTAAAAATTAAAGTTGGCCGTTATGGTGGTGGTGGTGGTGGCGGTGATGGTGGCTGCAGCTCTAAATACTGAATATTCTTAACACAGTATATTAATGTTGTGTATAGCATCGTATTATGTATGGTGGAGTTAGCAATTTAGTTGTCACAGCATCTTAAGAATTATCGCTTTTGGCCAAGTAAATTTTGTTGTCAACGTGCAGAGTAACGCCTAACTGGCCTAAAAAAATAAAAACACATATTCGCAGTAGAGTATCTCTGTATAAATGGGTGCTCACTTTAAATGGCCGGTTGATTTTCATGTAAACAAATGCAAAGATATATGTTTGTACATGTACATATGTATGTGTATACCGTTTGACACAATATATACAGGCCAGGCCAGAGATTAACCCTTTACTGCGAATAAAAAAGGCTCCTACAGTCTCTTTTGTTAGTGGAACTATTATTACTTAGGAAATTTTTTTAAAGGCAAAAAAAGTTCTTCGTCAAAATATTCATATGTCTCTAGATTTAAAAGATTTTGTTAAAATTCTGAGCTATAAAAATTAAGAAAATTTTTTTCTAAGATTATATGACATGTTTTTTTATACAATTTTTATTTATTCTAAATTTTGTACTCCTAAAATGTTTTTCTTAGACATTTTTTAAGTATTTGTTTTTCATGAATAAATTTTATTTTCCAAAATATTTTTTTTTTAACCTTTGTATTTATTTTTTACACAAATACGGTTACGTTTAGCTTAAAAACTAATATTTTTATTAAACTAAGTTAAACTAAAATTTTTTTAATGACTTTTTAAAAAAAAAAATAATATAAAACAAGTAAGAGTGTTAAATTCGGCTAGGCCGAATCTTTGATACCCTCCACATTTTTCATTTTCAATTTCCATTATTTTTTTTTGTATCATTATCAATTTTCCATTTTTCACTTTTCAATTTTCATCTTTCGTTTTTCATTTTTAGTTTTTCGTTTTTAATTTCTCATTTTCCATTTTCCATTTTTCTTTTTAATTTTTCAATTTTCATTATCCATTTTTAATTTTTCATTTTCCATTTTTATTTTCCATTTTTAATTTTTCATTTTCCATATTTTATTTTTCATTTTTCATTTTTATATTTTCATTTTTCATTTTCCATTTTTCATTTTCCATTTTCCACTTTCCATTTACCATATTTAATTTAAAATTTTTCATTTTCCATTTTTATTTTTTCATTTTCCATTTTTCATTTTTCATTTTCCAGTTTTCACTTTCCATTTTCCATTTTCCATTCTTCATTTTTCATTTTCGATTTTTCAATTTTAATTTTCCATTTTTCATTTTTCATTTTCCATATTCCATATTCCATTTTCCATTTTCCATTTTCCATTTTTAATTTTTCATTTCTCATTTTTCTTTTTCATTTTCATTTTTCATTTTTCATTTTGCATTTTTCAATTTTCATTTTTCATGTTCCATTTCCCATTTCTCATTTTCCATTTTTAATTTTTAATTTTCCATTTTCCATTTTTTATTTTTCATTTTCCATTTCCATTTTCATTTTCCACTTTTCATTTTCCATTTATCATTTTTCATTTTCATTTTTCATTTTTCATTTTTCATTTTTCATTTTTCATTTTTAATTTTTCATTTTTCATTTTTCATTTTTCATTTTTCATTTTTCATTTTCCATTTTCCATTTTTCATTTCCATTTTCCATTTTCGATTTTTCATTTTTCATTTTTCATTTTTCATTTTTCATTTTTCATTTTTCATTTTTCATTTTTCATTTTTCATTTTTCATTTTCCATTTTTCATTTTCCATTTTTCATTTTTAATTTTTCAATTTTCAATTTTCAATTTTCAATTTTCATTTTTCATTTTTCATTTTAAATTTTCCATTTTTCAATTTTCAATTTTCATTTTTCATTTTACATTTTCCATTTTCCATTTTTCATTTTCCGTTTTCCGATTTCCATTTTTTATTTTTATTAATTTTTAATTTTTAATATTCAATTTTAATGGTAAAAAAATATGTTGTAAAATTTGCTTAGGCCAATGTGACACGTGCAGTATTAATATACACACAACTTTAATGACTTCAACAATACGAAGAATTACAACATATACAACACATATTAAGAAAAACAACAAACACACTGAACATCTTTATTTTTTCAAGAGTTTTTTCAAAGTTTCATTCATAGCTCGTGAACCCTTTGACCGATTTTGACGATTTTAAATAGCAACTCCTTGGGGATGTTAATAAACGATTTTGTACAAAAACGAACGGTCTAGCTTAGATATTGACGGCATGATCTTGATTTCGACAGACAGACGGACAGACGGTCATCGCTAAATCAACTTCCCTTGTTATAATGATCAAGAAAATATATTTTTTTGGGGTCTCAGTAATTTATTTCGATGCGTTACAAACGGAATGACAAACCTGTATATACCCTATGCCACTGAGGTGTGGAGGGTATAAAAAGAAAATATAGATAAAAAAATTAATAGTCAAGCTCGAGGTCCTATTTTTGTTTGAAATGCTTTATTGCCGATATTTCGCTACTTTTTGAGTAGCATCATCAAGCCAGTAAGATATGCCTAAACAAAAAATGTTTTTCTTATAAGCTAAAAACTTACATATGTTTCCGTCGTCTGATTTAACATATAGTTCTTTTATGATTACAGTTTGTATTTTATACAGACAAATCTTTTACTGCAAAAATTGAATTTCAATATTTTCAATCCTATTTTTACAAAAATGTTTTCTTCATAAATATTTTTTATCAAAATTTTGTTATAAAAAAATTCTTTTAATAATCTAAGCTTCAATTTTATTTGAAAAAAAAATATATGTTTTGATAATATTTATTATTGTTATTTTTATACCCTATACTACTATGTTGTCCGGGTATAATGTCTTTGTGTTCATGTTTGTAACTACGAAAATTTTTTGACATAGACCCATCTTTTATTATACCGATCGAATCAGAATCAGTTTCTGAGTCGATTTAGCGTTGTCCGATATCTGTCCGTCTGCGTGTCCATGTAAACCTTGTAATCAAACTACAGGTCGCAAATGTGAACATATTTTGAAGGAATTTTGTACGTAAGCTTCTATCGACGATAACGCAAACGCTATTGAAATTGCTGAAAATCGGTTCGTGTTCAGATCTAGTCCCTATACAAATGACCCCTAGAGATTGATTAAATTGCCATAATGTCCAAATTATTATATATATCTCCATCAAATTGGGTTTGTTTATGTTTATTAGATCCATTTATCTGTAGTCCAAATATAAACCATATAGGACAATTCTTGGCCACGGCCCTCATATGAAGCTAATTCCCAATCTTCTCTTCTCAAATTTGGTTTGTATATATTTTTTGCAAAAAAGAAATGACCTTACCAAATATGGTCAGGGATCGGTCCATTTTTTGACCTATGTCCCATATCCGATATGAACTTTTTCACCCAAGCTTGGTCTATATTTATTTTCTATGTCTAAATAAAGGGACCAAATAGACAGCTAAAAATAAGTACCTTTCAAGTGAGGGATGTTTGGCCAAAATAGGATTAAAACTGCCTAACTAAAATCGGTCACAAGAAATCGCCTTGCCTATTAATATTATAGATTTTATAATTTTTTTTTTACTGATTTTATTTGTGATTAAAATTTTTATCCATAATCTTTTTGCCACAAAACTACGAAAACTCTGTTATTTAAATTCGTTATTTTTTAAAAAATATGTCTTTATTTTATAAAGTCTTTTTTATTTTAAATTTTATGCTACAAAAACTACTAGCAGATTCCAGCCGTCGAAATTCGAGCACAAACTCTAGGAAATTATATTTTTTCATTAAATAAAGACCCTAAAAGTATGCTAATCAATTATAGCTAATTCACAAATCAACACAAAAAACAAACTCATTTTTATTACACTTTAACAAATTTAAAAACACACACATAGCATTGTATAATTTGATGTATGTGTTAGTAGCAACTTTTAATGCAATTTACTCAAAATAAAGGAAAAAGTTTAAAAATCTGTAAGTCTGCAAAACGGTTAAAAAGAAATACCTTTTAAATAATATAAGTTTGGTCAAAATCGGAATATAACTGTAGAACAAAACATCAGTTTCAAGAAATTGCCTAGCCCATTAATATTATAGATTATATTAAATTTTTTAATAAAATTATTTTTTTTTTTTATTTTAAATTTTGTACTTTAGAAAAAAATATTTTATAACAATTTTTTATTGGCGTTTAGTTTTAAAAAAAATATTTCACAAAAAAATGCAGCAGGTTCAAATCTCACGATCGTCTTTTAAGCTAAATTTCATATAGAAACTATTTCAAATCTGTGTTACGAATACCTTGTCTATAGGAGGGTTAAGCAAGAGGAAAAACATAATAAAAAAGACAGACGATAGCACGGACGGACGGAAACACAGCCATACATATGTATGCAGGCGTGAGTTTATTATTAGTCAAAAGTATATAGTTAAGTAATTTTGTTTGATGAACGTATAAGGAATTTTGTATTTCTGTTTTTTTTTTTCTGTTTGGAAATTTTTGGTAACTGACGTTTTTTTTACGTTTTTACTGCTTAAAGAAAACATCAATTTGGTTAAGAATCACTGAAATGCATTTTTAAATTTTTGCAAGAAGTACCAAATATATAAAACCACATTTCAAAAGTGATTAAATTTGATGTAGAGTTAATTTTAGGTTAACTGAATATAAGTATAAATGCTAAAAAAAAGGAATAAGGTTAACTAAGTAAAATTGCTTTATAACGCAAAAACTTAAAAACGAAAAAAAAAAGAAAAGGATGGCAGATTTTGGCAGCTCTTGTTAAGGTGAAAAAACAAACACCATTATAAAAACACCTTGTGTTTTATGGCTGTCTACAAGTGGTTTAAGAGAGAAGAAAAAAAAAAGAAATAATATGGAACAAAACAACAATATAACTTTGAAAGACAACATCAACATCAGCAACTATCATGTACATATTTTAACATTTGTTCAGACAAATTACTACAACTGTTCAATGGCACTTTAAGCTTAGAAATGTATTTCCACTTGGCCAGAGTATAAGTGAAATGATATAAACATTTCTCTAATCTAACATTTTACGTTTTTTTACGACCGACTATCATTTAGCAAATGTATTGCGTGCCACAGTAGCCTACCAAGGCTGACTTTTAAGTCACAGTCATCAAAATAAAACGACTACTTTTAGCTAATGTGTTTGAAAAGCACCAAAACCAAAAACAAAAAAAAAAAAAAAAAAAGAAAAGCATCAGCATTCAACCATTTGACCAACTAACTGGCCAATCAACCAAACTAATGTTGCCAAATCTATTGAATACAGTGGAGCCTCAGAAAAATCATAGTCCTCATGTTTATATATCTTCTTCCTTTTTAGCCACTCACAATACTCACAAATTGTTCATATGCAAATTTACGCGTGTGTGTGTGTGAGTGTTTGTGTACATATTTTAGTGGCCTGTGCATTTAATAGTGATGTTTGGATATTTATTGGTTTCTGTTTTTTTTTTTTTTTTTTTTTTTTTGTTGGTCCTATGGAATTCCTGTTTAGACATCAATTTGCATCAACGAAACGCTTCATCAACTTACTTAAAAGTCAAGCGCTAAGGCATGCAAATATTTTGTTTCCTCTACTCTTGCAATGTTTGAAGTCTTCGTCTACCTCTTGGACTAGTCAACACACAACGGCCATCATCATTAAACTTAATACAAAAAATAAAAATAAATAAATACAATTTTAAAAATAAAAAGCTTCTACACCTCAACCACTGGCATGTTATACGCTTACAATCTTAAATATATATTAATATAAAGATCATTTTCATGAAAACGTAAAGATGAAAAAATAAACAAAAAATAAAACAACCAACAACTGAAAACTTAAATTTTCAATAACATATGGAACTATGGGCCTGTGTCTAAGTCTTAAAAATGAAATGGCAAGATTTTTTTTTTTTTTTTTTTTGTAACTCATCTTTATTTATTGAATATTCACATAGGTTTTTGAACTAACAACAAGTTATTCAAATCTTAAAACTAAAACTTAAATATTAAATTCAGCCAGTGCCAGACAAAATTTCATTTATTCTATATACATATGTAATGATAAAAAAAATCATGTGAGTCCAATCGCAGGGGAGATGTGTAAACATCTAGTAATTAAATATTTTTTTATAGCACTTTCTTAAAATCAAACAGAAAGCGTATCACTTATTATTATTTATTATTTTAACCGGCTAATTTTTAATTTTTAGTTTTTTTATTTTTATTTTTAATTTTTCGTTTTTCATTTTTCATTTTAAATTTTTTCTTTTAATTTTTCATTTTTTATTTTGCATTTTTTATTTTAAATTTTTAATTTTTTAATTTTAATTTTTCATTTTTTATTTTTCATTTTTAATTTTTTCTTCATTTTTCATTTTCTTTTTTCATTTTTAATTTTTTATTTTTCAATTTTTATTTTTTAATTTTCATTTTTTTTTAATTTTTTATTTTTAATTTTTAATTTTTAATTTTAGTTTTTCATTTCTTATTTTTCATGTTTCATTTTTTATTTTTCATTTTTTATTTTTAATATTTTAGTTTTAATTTTTTATTTTTCATTATTTATTTTTCAATTTTCATTTTTCCTATTTATTTTTTTTTTAATTTTTTATTTTTCATTTTTCATTTCTAATTTTTCATTTTTAATTTTTTATTTTTCATTTTTCATTTTTCATTTTTCATTTTTCATTTTTCATTTTTCATTTTTAATTTTTTAATTTTATTATTAATTTTTTATTTTCCATTTTTAATTTTTTTTCCATTTTTCATTTTTAATTTTTCGTTTTTCATTTTTCATTTTTCATTTTTTATTTTTCATTTTTCGTTTTTCATTTTTCATTTTTCATTTTTAATTTTTCATTTTTCATTTTTCATTTTCCCATTTTTAGTTCTCATTTTTCATTTTTCATTTTTCATTTTTCATTTTTTATTTTTTATTTTTTATTTTTTATTTTTATTTTTTTATTTTTTATTTTTAATTTTTTTATTTTTCATTTTTTATTTTTAATTTTTAATTTTTTATTTTTCATTTTAAATTTTTTATTTTTCATTTTTAATTTTTCATTTTTTATTTTTCATTTTTTATTTTTCATTTAAAATTTTAATTTTTAATTTTTTTTTCATTTTTTATTTTTCATTTTTAATTTTCATTCATAATTTTTTCACCAATACAATCACATTTTGTCTTACGACTCACATGTTACGCTTACATGTTACGCTGTTTTTGAAATTTACCCCCTGCGGGTATAGATGTTTACACATCAAAAGAAAAAATTGTATCAATCCATCTTTCATCCAATGCGATCAGCAGTCTCCCTCCTTCTAAAGCGTTGGTAGATACGATTGTTGATTAAGTTACGTGCTAGAGAATTCGGGTGAGACTCTAGCTTTTTCGCTATATCTAGTGATTTCGTACTTTACTTCTCTGTGCAAATGTGAGTTTCTCACGTACCATGGTGCGCCTGTAATCATTCTCAAAATCTTGTGTTGGCATCTTTGTATTCTTTCTGTGTTTGCAGCTGAGGCTGTTCCCCATAACTGTATACCATAGCACCGAATGGGTTTGAAAATCGAGTTATAAATCAAGAGCTTACAGTCGAGATTTAACTTTGAGTTCCTGCCAATTAGCCATGTGAATTGGACTAATTTCAATTTTATTTGTGTCAATTTAGTGTCTATATGACTTTTCCAGGTAAGTCGGCGATCAAGATGAAGTCCGAGATATTTAACAGATGAATGTTGAGGTACAGACTGGTTCCTAATTCGAATTATTTTTATTTTATTTATTTATTAACCAACACTCAGGGGATGCAACCTACAGATGCAGTGCATTGTGTTGATCTTAGGAAAATAGGTTATGGGAAGGAGGAAAGAGGGAGTAGTGTTTGTTGATATTTGACTTAGAATTTATTAGATTTTAACTGTCAGGAAAGACCTCTGCTGGGAGTTTATTCCACATACGGCTAGTTCTACTGATAAACGAATTCTCTCTATAATGCCTTGTGTCGCCAACTGGACAATAAACTACAAACGGGTGAGATCAACTAGAGAAGCGGGTAGAGCGAACCGAAACTCGGGAACTTGGAATAAGTTCGCTAATCCCAGAAGAACATTTCCCATGGTAGTATCTATAGAACAGTGCTACATAACCCATATTCCGACGGTGTTCCAATGAATCAATAGAGTTGGATACTCTACTGTCATTGATGAGCGCCAACGCCCTCCTTTGCACACGGTCCAGTAGCTCCAAAAGAGACTTTGAAGCTGCTGCCCATATATGGAAGTTGTTTTCCATTTTCGGTCGGATGTAAGTGGTATAGGTTTTAAGGAGATCAGAAGCTGTGAAGTAATTTTTGAACCGTTTGAGGAAACCAAGACACTTGAATGCTTCTTTCGAGGCTTGAAAAACTTGCTCGTTCCAATGAACATCACATTGAATTCTCATGCCTAGAACATCAAGAGTATCCGACTCCTCAATACCTATACCACCTATATATACAGATGACAGTTGAATCCATGGCCCTATGGGTCAACATACTACATTGAGTCTTCAGCTTGATTGAGTGTGTCATTCATTGTCCGCCTTTTGCCCCCCCAACCTCCAAGAAGCTTGGCCTACAATTAAAGTAAAATGAATGACATATGCTGCTGTCATCTGCGAAAGCGTATATAGAGTTAAAAGTTTGACCAAGAAGGTCGTTCAGAGAGATAAGCTGAAACTCAATGGTTGAGACCCCATCAATAACAACACGTATTGTTCGATCTCTCAGAAAACTCGATATAAATCGAGAGAGCTCATTACCGACCCCAAATGCAATAAGCTTGTAAATATTGTAATGGTGCGGCGTTGGTGGAAGATCCGCTTCCGTTTCCCTGAGCCTTTGCTGGTCGCACGTGCTGGCGTAGGGGTCTAGCTCGCCGGATGGGTGGGGTCTTGCTCAGGCCCAGGGAAACCGCACTACAGATTTTTACGTGCGATTAAAAAAAACAACTGTCAAAACTAACGGACGCTAAATGGGACGGATGGCCATACTTACCTTGGGATTGGGGACGAGGTGTTCTGCCCCTTTTGCCCTCCCTACCATGTTACCTCGACTCCATCTTACTTGGAGGTAACCCACAAAATGATAAGAGTTTGGTTTGTTCGGCTTTCTACATTGGGTTTTAACAAAAAGTTTATTTAACCTTCATTTAAGGTTTCAAAATTTAAATTATATTTAACAAAATTTATTTTATTTTTTTTTTACATTTTTTGCAAAATTTTAATTTTAGGAAAATTTTTAAATATAGCTCAATTTTAATTTTAGAAGAATTTTTAAATTTTAGCAAAATTCTGTTTTAGGAAAATTTTAAATTTAGGGAAATTTTAAATTTAGTTAAATTTTTATATTTAGAGTATTTGATATTTAGCTAATTTTTACTTACAAAAATTTGCTTTAATTAGAAAAATTTCATATATAGAAAATTTTTAAATTCTAATTAGAAAAACCTTTAGAAAAAAAAATTCTATTTATAGTTAGATAAATCTTAGAAAATTTTTGTTTTCCTTTTTTCTCTTTTTTTTTTATTTAATTTTATACCATAATTAGTAAGATTTAGGAAAAGTTTAATTCTAGGACAATTTTTTTTTTTAATTTTTGGGAAAATTCTTAATTTTTAGGAAAAATTTTTAATAGTAGAAAGATTTTAATTCTAGTACAATTTTAATTTTTTTCACAATTTTAATTTTAGAAAATTTCATATCTAAAAAATATTGATATTTAGTTTAAATTTATAATTAGAAAAAAATTTCTTAATGTAGTAAAATGTTTAGTTTAATTTTATATTTCGGAACATTTCTTAATGTAGGAAAAATATTATTTGATTTTATATTTTAAAACATTTTATATTTAGCAAATTTAGTACAATTTTTTTTTTCTTTAGTCTTACCAAATTATTTATATTTTATAAAATTTTTTTATTTTTAATTTAAATGTAGAAAATTATTTGTATGTAAAAATCAAAATTTCCGACTTACTGCTGGTGTTGATGAGGTACCGATGAAGCTGCTGCCGCCGGACGCCGTGGTTGTGTCTCGCACTATGCCATTGGAAAAAGTTGGCCATAGTTAAGTTTTTTATGCAAATATCAGGTTTAGTTTTTTTTTCTATGGTCACCTTTCTTTCTTATTTCGAATTTTAGTTCTTTTTCTTTTTCATAACTGTTTACAAAATTATAAATTCTTTCTTTTGATGTTTCTATGTACAAGGTACAGTTTACAACATTTTCAGCGTTTTATTTCAGGTTTCAATACTTTTTTTTTTCATTCACCGTTTACCGTTTTAGGGTGATATAAGTTTTTCCTTTATAGTTTATTAAATTTCCTGTTTTTTCTTTTCTCACCAATTGGTTAAATTATTTAATTTCAAATTTACAAAATTAGTTCAAATTTCAAAATTTAATTATTTCAGTCTTTCAAAATTTTAAATTTCTAAAGTCTTAACATTAATAATTTTCTCAAAATTAACTTTATTTTATTACCAGTATGTCTTATTTTTTTTTTTTTTAATTTTAACTTTACATTAACTTTATTTTATTAACACTATGTCTTATCTTTACTTTTAACTTTACATTACTTTATTTTACTACACTTTTTTTTTTCTTAAAATTTCTTAAAATTATCATTTAATGTATTCGAGGTTTTCCTCAACCTTTACGTTCTGCTATCAAAATTCAACTCCCAATGTCACTAATTTTAATTTTAAATTTCTTTAAACTTTCTTTCCTTCTTTAATTCTTAAATATTTAATTTTCTTAACCTAATGTTCTTAAATTTTAATAAAGTTTAAACTTTAATTTTTAACTTCACTTTTAATTTTTACTAATTTTCTTAACTTTACTTTATTTCTTTAATTCTTAAACACTACATTAATTTTAATTTTTCGGAGGTTTTTCCTCAACCTTTCATTGCAACTATCAAATTTCAACTCCTCGATTTAAATTTAACTTTATTACATTAAACCTTCTCATCTTCATTCATTCATCTGCAGATAAAAACCTGTTTATTAAAAAACAAAATCACCACCAATTCATTGAGAACATTCATATGCATTCATAATATTCTCTAGTATTTATAACACTCCCACTCATATATGACTATGAGAGCAAGTGAGATCAATACAAGAAAATACGTGGTTTGACCAGCATGATTGCATATGAATGTGTTCATGATTTCATACAACACAATGAAGAGAAAAAACAAGTAAGAAAATTATAGTCGGTCTAGACCGACTATACGATACCCTATACCATGCGTTTAGAAACCATATCTCTTAGGCCCAACTAACTGGACATAGAAAATAAGCAAAAACCAAATTTGAGTGGGATTTTTATTAATTTTTTTGGCTGCAGATATAAAAAAGTTCATATCGGATGCTATATCTATAAAGGGGCTAGGACCAAAAATGGACCGATCCTGATCATGTTTGGTAAAGTCTCTTGTATTTTGCAAAAATATGTACAAACAAAATTTGAGAAGAATCAGTGCAATATTTTTGTTTTTTAATAGATTTAACTGAAAATCGGGAAGCAGCTCTATATGGGGTCAAAGGGATCATTTTTGGACTACTCATTAGTGGATGTAATGAACGCATACAAACCCAATTTGAGTAAGATCTATATGACAATTTGGATCTTATCTCAATTTATGTCGATTTCATATGGGTAATTTGTATGGGGGCTAGGTCTGAACATGGACCGATTCTCACCAATTTCAATAGCGTTCATCCCATGGCCGATAAAAGCTTATATACCAAATTCCATCAAAATATATTCATATTTGTGACCTGCACTTTGATTACAAGCTTTACATGGACACACAGACGGACGGACGGACGGACGGACGGACATTGTTAATTCAACTCAGAAAGTGATTCTGATTCGATCGGTATAATTAAAGATGGGTCTAGGTCAAATATTTTTGGTTGTTACAAACAGCAGCACAAAGTCATTATACCCAAACCACATAGTGGTATAGGGTATAAAAACGCCATTAATCAGTTTGCCAAAAAAATTGCCATCAACATATTACCATATAAGGTGTTGTTTGTATGTACATACTTGAACTTGAAAATAATTTCAAGATCAAGGTTATTATTTTTTTTTTTTCTTCTTTCTTATTCTGCTTGTAACAGAAATTCTTTTGCTACAGTGCAGAGCAAAACAGATCACCGTCACAATATCTAGAGCAACCACTTTACTTTCGCCAAAATTGAGAATGAATCGAATCCAGCGCTCAGAAAGTAGAGCTAACAGGTCTCCCGTGGAACGATTTCTACGGAAGCCATACTGTCGATCATTAAGAAGTGAATTGGCCTCTAGGTAGTTCACAAGATGGAAATTGATCATGGTCTCCATCACCTTTGAGAGTGCAGAGCAGATTGCAATTGGACGGTAATTTTCAGGGTTATTGGCCACACCCTTTTTAGGGATTGGTTGGACATTAGCAACCTTAAAGCAAGAGGGAAAGACTCCCGCACGGTACGAACGGCTGAAAAGGTTGGTCATTGGACTGGCTAGCGTCGAAGAGCACTGTTTCAGCACCAGTGCTGGTATGCCAGCCGGTCCCGGAGAATTACTAATGTTGAGATCCGAAAGAACCTTTTTAACTGCACGTGCTTGGAAGAATATTTGAGGCCAAGTCTCCCATCTTAGGGTAAAAGTTACGTGGATATACTTTTTTTCATTTAATTCAATCTTTCACACATCTAGCCAATCTCCCAGCTCTTCAATATGGGTCTGTAAAAGAAGAGATGTTGTTGAGGGGTTTTCGTGTATTCTTAAAATTGCAGTATCATCCACAAAAGTCGACGTAAGTGTGTTTTCATTTGTTGACATGTCTGATGTATAAAGGATGTACAGAAGCCGGCCCAAGATACTATCTTGTGGTACACCAGAATGAATTGTCTGTGGAGGGCTCACAAAACTCTTCTCTCTTATAGAGAATTGTCTATTATTTATATGGCTCTCCATTAGCTTATGTGTGTTCGGGGGGCAACAACTGTTTAACTTTATAGAGGAGTCCCTCGTGCCAAACTCGGTCGCAGGTTTGCGAGACGTCTATAAAAAGTGCAGAGCAGTACTTTTTCTCTTCAAAAGCTCTTCTTATGGCACTTACAATTCTGTGAACTTGCTCAGTGGTGCTGTGTTTTGGTCTGAAACCAAATTGATGTGCTGGAATGACATTATTTTGATCTACGGATATTGTAAGTTTGTTTACCAAAATTCTCTCGAATAATTTTGTCAAGTTGAACACTAAACTTATTGGTCTCTACGAATTGACCTTTGTGTGATCTTTACCTGGTTTAGGTATTATTGTAACGAGCGAAACTTTCCATTCTGGGGGAAAATGTTTGAGGCGTATTACAGCATTAAAAATAAACAGAATTGTTCGTAATGCTATTCGGGGTAACTCCAAAAGCATTTTAGTACTGATCCCATCGATCCCCGATGCTTTCTTGGGGTTTAAATCAACAATAGCCTTTTCGACCTCTCGGATCTCAAAACGAAGGGACACTGCTCTATGCTGTGAAGTAACAGATGGCAACTCATCAATAGAACTAGGGGTTATATTTGGAGTAAAAACTTTTTTCAGTTCACAAACAGATCTCCCTTCTCTTTGTCATTCCTAGCCCATCCTCCACTTTGCTTTCTTAGAGGAGGCTTACATACAACAGGTCTTTTAAGATCTTTTGTAGCACGCCACAAAGAGTAATCAGTTTTTTCTGTTGGATCCAATTTTTCAAGATAACTATTCAAATTAGCATTTCTTTGTGTTTCAAGCAGTTTCTGTAGGTTTTTCGTGCATTCTTTCAATTGTTGCTTATATTGAGGAGATCTGTGCAGTTCGAATTCTTCTTTTTTCACCTAATAGCCTTTCAACATCTACAGAAGTAGTTCTATATGGCCTGGTGTAACAAGGAGGTTTAGTAGCAAGTTGAGCAGCTAGTTTGAGATTTTGTTCGAAGTTAACAATCGATAGGTCAATATCATCTGGTGTTCTTAGCGGAAAGCTTTCTGTGCAATGGGTACAAAGAAACTTTTTGTATTTTAGCCAATCATACAATTTTTTGGGGGTTTGAAATAGTAACAATAACGGGTGTGTGGTCAGACGAGAGTTCCAATGAAGATTCTACATGCACAAGTTCTTTTGCGATTTTCCTCGTTAATCCGAAATCGATCAAATCGGGTATTTTTTGCCCATCTGTTGGCCAGTACGTTGGTTCTTCGCTTGAGACCACATCCATACCCATTTTAGAAATTGTGTTGAACAAAACACGACCCTTCGGGGAAATAAGCCGTGACCCCCAGAATGTATGCTTTGTATTAAAATCGCCAGCAACTATGAAACGAAAGCCCAGTGATTTTAAAAAACTTGTATATTGATTTTCTGATATAGAAAACCTTGGGGGGAGAATATATTGATGAAATCACTAGGCTGTTTCCAAGTTCTTCAAAGTAAATAGTAGTAGCTTGAAGGTAGTTTTCACAATGATCACACATTAAATAATATTTTAATCTGGATTTAATTTGGTTAGCTGAGCCACCACATGCTCTACCTCTTGGATCCTTAGTATCATACAAAGTGTATCCGCGCAGTGAAAAGAGACTTCTACGAGGCAAGTGAGTTTCAGAGACAAGCAAAATATCAATTTGATTGTCTCTAAGAAAATGATCAAGTTCGTTTTTACGTTGGCAGGATGAATGTAAAAAAAAAAATGTAGGACAATTATAGTAGGTCTAGACTGACTATATGATACCCTATACGATGCGTTTAGAGACCCTATCTCATTGGCCCAACTAACTGGACATAGAAAATAAGCATAAAGGATTTTTATTAATTTTTTTGGCAGCAGATATTAAAAAGTTCATATCGGATGCTATATCTATATGGGGACTAGGCCCAAAAATGGACCGATCCTGACTATGTTTGGTAAAGTCTCTTGTATTTTGCAAAAATATATACAAACAAAATTTGAGAAGAATCAGTGCAATATTTTTGCTTTTTGAAAGATTTAAGTGAAGACCGGGAAGCAGCTCTATGTGGGGCCTATGACTAGAGTTGTCCCATACGGATCGTTTTTGTACTACTCATTAGTGGATGTAATAAACACATACAAACCTAATTTGAGTAAGATCTATAGCACAGTTTGGATCTTATGGCAATTTATGTCGATTTCATAGGGATCATTTGTATGGGGGCTAGGTCTGAACATGAACCGATTGTCACCAGTTTCAATAGCGTTCATCCTATAGCAGATAAAAGCATATATACCAATTTTCATCAAAATATATTCATATCTGCGACCTGCAGTTTGATTTCAAGGTTTACATGGACACACAGACGGACGGACGGACGGACATCGTTAATTCGAATTAGTTAGTGATTCTGATTCGATCGGTATAATAAAAGATGGGTCTAGATCAAATATTTTTTGGTAGTTACAAACAGCAGCACAAAGTCATTGTACCCAAACCACATAGTGGTATAGGGTATAAAAATGGATGTATGTTTGTTTGTCCTTTATTGGAGACTACACTACCATACCGATCATTTTGAAATTTTTACACTAGCTAACTTCTTATCCGGAAAGAAAAATAGGGTATATTTTTTGGGATTTTTCAAGTGGGCTTGGCACCTCCCATATACAGTAGAAACTCGATTCTTGCACGTAATGAAAACCGGGCTCGGTGCGAGTTTCGAGGTTGTCGCAAGTACCGAGTATTAATTTCCCATACAAAATAAAAGGCACATACATCTGTTTAGAATGTAAGTTTAATATTTCGATTCAAAACACTTAAGTTCACCGCATTCGTGTAACAGTAGATACATATTTTATGTGGAATTAAAGAAATTTAAAATTTTTGTTTGTTTTGTACGAAGTCGCTTGTTCAGTACTACACTGCTTCTTAGTCTCTGGAGCATCATAATAACGTCTAATGTTTTGCTCCGCCCATTCTAAGCAAATACTGAACGCTGATATAGTCTTCTCCGATGTAACTTGCTTCGTATTGAGTACCACGTCACCAGTTTCTGCACCATCAGTAAGGTCATCATCGGTACACTGCTCTTCATTTCGTGCGGTGAGCGCCAAATTAGGTTCAACAATCCATTGCTCAATTTCAGAATGTGATATTTGCTGCAATGGTTCTACCTCTTAAAGCAAAGTTGCAATGGATTGAATATTGAATGCATCGCCAGCTAGCTGTAAACGTAACTCTGAAAGAGGAATGACATCTTCATTATCCCAGTCGGATGATTTATTAAACAGTTTTTGAAATGATGACCGAATTTAAGACTCATTAAGGGCATTCCAGGTAAAAAACATATTCCGTCTTTTAAGGTGATGTTTCGCAAAGACTCATCAATTGTCTATTGTTTTCCACGACGAACAATGTGACTTAATAGGTTTCTTTGTAGTTCAGCTTCGTAAGCCCTATAAGATTCTGGTCTATGGGCTGTATAAGAGCAGTACAATTTGGCACATTACCGAAATTTCACCATCATTACTCCTTAACTCGCCTTCTTTGGGATGGCATGGGGCATTATCAATAAGTAAAAGAGTTCTTTCGGGAAGATTTTTCCACGAAGGAACTGTTTCTCCTACAGATTTAAGAAATTTTAAATTATGTATGTAATAAAAGGAAATTTTTTAGGACCAACAATTGACTTACATCTGGAACAAATGTTCTGTGAAACCATTCTTCGAACAAGGCCATTGTCATCCAAGCACTTTTATTACCTTTGTAGACAACAGGCATATCCGTAAAATTTTTGAATGAACGAGGATTTGATGATTTTCCAATAACCATTAATTTCACTCTATGATTTCCAGCAGCATTCGTACAAGCAAGAAAATTTATTTTTTTTTATGTCCCGGCGCCGAGGTTTCTTTAGAGCGCACAAGAGTTCTATCGGGCAAAAGCTTCCAAAATAGGCCAGACTCATCGGCATTGTATATCTGCTCCTTTTCCAAATTTAAATCGGCAATTTTTTCATTTAGGTTTTGCAAGAATGGGTTAATAGAATCACTCTTATTTCCCCACATATTTTGAGTCATCGGATTCCATGTCTATTTTTAAAGTTTGCAACCCAACCATTGCTAGCGTGGAAGCCACCCGACTTTTCTTGAATTTTGGCATGGAATAAATTTGCCTTTTCCTGGAGCATATCAGATGTGATTGGTAAATTCTTTGCTCTTTGATTTGCAAACCATTTAAACAATGCTCTTTCCATTTTTGGAAACTCCGAGGGTTTAAGCGTCTTTCTTCTCCCATGGCCGGATTCAGAATGCGCCACAAATTTATTTATGGTGTTTTCATTTCTCTAAACACGAGCTATTGTTGATCTATGCACATGAAAACTTTTGGCTAAGGAATTGGTGGAAAATCCAGCACTTAATTTCTTTAAAATCTCAGCTTTGTCTTTAATTCTCAGCAACTTAAATTTTTTCTTTGCCAATATGACACCGCACCTGTCAATAGTCTGTTTAAAACTGATTCAAATTACAACATTTCATCAGCAGCATAAAACGAAGGGGTAATACAGAAATGTTGCAAGTATCGAGTTCAAAATTTTCGGATGTTGCAAATACTGAGTGCGTAATGAAAAATATTTCTATGTTGCAAGAATCGAGGTGTGCAAGTATCAAGTATGTGCAAGAATCGAGTTACTACTGTACATATAAAAAATTTTTAACATCACATATCTGGAGCTCTATGATAGTAAGAGTCCTGAAATATTGTAGTAGTACATTAGTCAGAAGTCGGGTTAAAAATGGGCGTGATCAAACCAGTGGGCGTGGCACCTCCCATACAGAGATGCATAGAAATAAGTTATTTGGCAAAACAACGTTTGCCGGGTCAGCTAGCTACATTAATAAATGCATGATAAGAATTCAAATTTTATTGTAAATTCATTCGGATTACCAGGTATTTATGAAAAAAATACAATAAAGGAGCATTTTAATCCTTTAAATCCAAAAATATTTAAAGCAAATTATGCCAAAAATAAGCAACTATAAAGAGATCTTGTTTTATTGTAAATTTATTGATTGCGATGAATATTTACGAAAGAAGTTCAATAAATGAGCATTTTGAAGACAATATGCAAAAGCAGAATATGTAAAATAAAAAAGATACAGTAAAAGAGCAATTTACTGAAAATAGGCAAAACTAAAGCAACTAAAATAGATTTTAGTGTAAATTTATTCATTCGCACAGATATCTATAATTTAATCCAATAAATAAGCAGGCTAATGCAAATATGCAAAAACATAAAATGTGCTTGCCTTGACTGTAAGTTCGTAACGTTACTTCGTGCACTTTCGATTAATTAAATTTTAATTATCGAATTTTCATAAAAACGATTTTACTTAAGATCCTGAAGATCATGGCTCAAATTATTGTACTTGATTTTTTTACACAATGCCTTTTTAAATGCATATTTTGTATTTTTTTTCTTCAGAATGTACTATTTATATGGAGTAAAAACTCCTTGGCCTCACAATGAAAATCCGGTTTTTTGGATTTGAAATCAATTTTATTCTTCAACGTAATCTCCGTTTAGTTAAATGCACTTCTTCCAACGATCCTCTAACGTCTTGATGCTCCTGAAAAAACACGATTTGTCAAACCGTTCAAAATAGGCTTCCGTCTTTGATATGACTTCTTCATTTGTGGAAAAATTTTTTCCCTGGAGCCATCTTTTCAAATTTGGGAACAAATAAGCATCGCTGGGGGCCAGGTCTGGAGATCTGGCAGTGGGAAAGCAATTTGCAATGTAGAGACTTCAAGTTTTCTGAATCCAATCAGATGAATGCGCCGGTGCATTGCCATAATGATACAAGATTTTTTTCTTATTTCGATGTGGTCGTTTTTTCTTAATTCCTTCATACAATCTGTCCAATAACTCAACATAGTACTTGGCAGTTATTGTTTTTCCTTTCCCCAAATAATCAATAAATATTATACCACGTCCATCCCAAAAAAAAAAAACGCTGGCCATAACCTTTCCAGTCGATTGTTGAATCTTTGGCTTATTTGGTCCGATTTCGCACGCTTGTAACCAGTCCGCAGACTATCTATTGGACTCCGATGTATAATAATGAATCCACTTCTCATTCATTGTTATAAATCGATGTAAAAATTCAATTGAAATTACTTCAAATATCTCCAGAGCATACTTTGAATCATGAACACGTTTCAGTTTTTGTTCAGCTTTTAAAAATCGCGGCACCCATCGAGCAGAAAGCTTTTTCATATTTAAATGATAATGTAATATATGCCGAACTGGCTCTGTTTAAATCTCTGTGACACCAGCAACCTCATCCACTTTAATTTTTAGATCATCCAATACAACCTGATGTACTTTTCCTACGTTTTCATTGGTAACTGCCTCATTTGGACGGCCAAGTCGATCTACATAATTTGTGTTCGTACGACCACCTTTTAATTCGGAATAACACATCTTAGCCATTGAATATGACAATGAAGATTCACCGTAATGTTTAGCAATCCCTTGGACTTGGCTTGGACGGTATTTTTTCCCACCAAAAAACAATGTTTAATCAAAACAGGAAACTCCATTTTAAGCCAACTTTAAAAGCAGCATCATTTTTATAACGGTAACTTTTTTTTCTTATTAATGAAATTTCATGAAATTTTGGAACAATTTTTTTAACAGTTGGCACTACTGAATAAACAAACAAAATTGGGACTTGTCACGCCATCTCTATGTGAGGCAACGTACTTTTCACTCCATGTAGTGTATTTGCCTTATTTTCTTAATTCATTAAATTTTTTTGCCATCGTTGTTAGGAACAAAAAAAAAATCATCGAGCTAATTTTATTTTATATTTAAAATCATTTAAAAGTGTCGTTACCTTTGAGCCCAAATATTTTTTTCTTAATTTCAAAACCATATTTTCCAAAATGCTTATAAATAATTTTTTCTGTTAGAAAAATATGAGAAAAAAAATTTCTCAATTAAAAAAAAAAAAACAAGTAAGAAAATTATAGTCGGTCTAGACCGAATATACGATACCCTATACCATGCGTTTAGAAACCCTATCTCTTAGGCCCAACTAACTGGACATTGAAAATAAGCAAAAACCAAATTTGAGTGGGATCTTTATTATTTTTTTTGGCTGCAGATATGAAAAAGTTCATATCGGATGCTATATCTATAAAGGGACTAGGTCCAAATATGGACCGATCCTGATCATGTTTGGTAAAGTCTCTTGTATTTTGCAAAAATATGTACAAACAAAATTTGAGAAGAATCAGTGCAATATTTTTGTTTTTTAATAGATTTAAGTGAAGATCGGGAAGCAGCTCTATATGGGGTCAAAGGTATCATTTTTGGACTACTCATTAGTGGGTGTAATGAACACATACAAACCCAATTTGAGTAAGATCTATATGACAATTTGGATCTTATGGCAATTTATGTCGATTTTATATGGGTAATTTGTATGGGGGCTAGGTCTGAACATGGACCGATTCTCACCAATTTCAATAGCGTTCATCCCATGGCCGATAAAAGCTTATATACCAAATTTCGTCAAAATATATTCATATTTGCGACCTGCAGTTTGATTACAAACTTTACATGGACACACAGACGGACGGACGGACGGACGGACATTGTTAAATCAACTCAGAAAGTGATTCTGATTCGATCGGTATAATTAAAGATGGGTCTAGGTCAAATATTTTTGATTGTTACAAACAGCAGCACAAAGTCATTATACCCAAACCACATAGTGGTATAGGGTATAAAAAGAAACGTATAAAGTGTTAAATTCGGCTGTGCCTTGAGACCCTCCACGTGGATTTTATGTTTACATAAATAGCAGGAATAATTTTACTTCTTGTAGCACATTTCAACAAAATATTTGAAAAAGTAAACAACGATTGCACAAGGGAACAAAATTAAACTTTTTTGATGCTGAATGAAACTTTATTGCAATTTTTTCTAATTTGAGGTCGCTGATTTCAAACCTAAACTCCAATTTTATCCATCAGCTCGCATTTTTAAGTTACAGGTGCTAATAGTATTTTTGACTTTTTTAAAAAATTGTTCTTTTTTTAAAACTTCAACGATATCTCTGAAACTACTGGGCAAATTTAAAACCGATTTAAGCACGGCTTAATAACAATATTGTTGACGACTTTTCTTTTTTTTTTTTAACTGAGTAGGATAAACCGTTTCCTAGTTATTCCAATACATGTAGTGGAAGTGCCCTAATTTTGGACATAACGGTATAACGCAAAAACTATAGGTGATAGAAAAAATCTGACTTAAAATCTGAAATCAGTGGCATAAAAACAATTACTATAACGCACTTGTTGCATATATAGAACAGCAGCAAACACTCCCATATTAAAAAATATTATTTTTGTATGGAAATCGTAATTTTTATCAATGCAATTTTCTCTGTAAATTGTGAACAAAATCAAAAGATGTCCACCGATTACAACGAAATAAAGCTCATTTTATTCGAAATATGTTTAACTAAATGTTTCTAGCCCAAAACCGGGTTTTTTGTCCGAGGTTTATTTTTTATGAATTTTTAAAGAACAAAAAAAAATTTTTTTTTAAATTGTTCTTTTTTCAAAACATCCACTATATCTCTAAAACTGCTGGGCAGATTTTAAACCAATGTTAGCACAACTTAAAGATAGTATTGTTGAGGAGTTTTGGATTCTTTTAACTGAATATGATGAACCGTTTTCAAGTTATACCAATATATGAAGTGGAAGTGCCTTAATTTTTGACACAACGGTATATTGCAAACAGTCAAGCTGATAGAAAAAAACCAAGTGCAGATTTGGATTCAGCGTCCCAAATAAACGTAAAAACAATATTCAGTTCTTAATCAGCAAAAACCTTGTTCACTTGTGTTACTATTTGAACAAACAGATGCATAGAAAGACATACGGACATCGCTATATCGTCTCAAGTTGTTATATGGACCAAGAATATATAGATTTTCGGTGTAACAAACTCATATTTCGATGTGTTACAAACGGAATGAAAAACTGATATATACCCTCTGCAAAATACAATTGGATTTCATAAATTTTCAAAATTTTCTATAATAATTATTAAATTCTATATAATAAATTCTATAATAATTATTAAATTTAGTTCATCTCTAAAAGAGAGTTAACACAAAAAGCTAAAAAAATTTATTATTAATTTTTAAAATATTATTCCTGATTTCAATATCCCAACCCATTGCATATTCGGCAAAATATTTTAACAACTCATGATTAAAAATATGTAGTGGTTTCTAACAACAACATGTGCCAGCATACGACTAGCATGAATGTTGCTGATGCTGATGGTGACTATTATGTAAGTGTATAGTATTTCAGTATCTACTAGATACCGTTGTTAAAAAGATGCGACAACATAGCACGCTTAAAAATCAACGTCGTCATCATCATCATCATATAATACAATCGAGATCGAAAGTAATTTAAAGATGTTGTTGCTTGTGATGTAGATAATAATGATGTGCGGCACTTGGATGATACTCATCATCATCGGCATCATCATCATCATCACTGTCATATGTATTAAAAAACAATTTTAGATTATATTACAACTTGTCGAATCTTCCACTTCTGTAAACTTATGTTTTTTTTTTTTTTTCTCATAGAAAACTACACATAACTATTTATTATTATTATTATTATTATTATTACTATTATTATGATTTCTGTATTTTTACAGGTTTCCAAGCATATGTCGCATGGTATAAACCAATAAATGAAACTTGATTTTCTGCTATAATTTAATAAGATTGAATGTTGTCAATGTTCACTTGTGAGCTCATTGAGAAATTGTGTAAGATATGAAGGAAAATGATTCGAAAATATTCTAGAATCTAATTATTGTCATTAAATTAAAAAAAACTAAAACTGACTGTAAGAAATGAAATAATCTTTATTAAAAGTCGCAATATTTTTAATTTAAAAATTTAATTGTATTTTTTCTAAAAAATTTAAAAGAAGCGCTTACATTATATCGCCCCTGTACCTCTAAAGTGAGTCAACTTAAAATTTTTCAATTTTCACTTTTTGCATGAAAACGATACACAGTGGTCATATCTATTCACTGTAAAAATCTTACATCGATTTTTCTAGTCTTTCGCAAAAAAAAAAACAAGTAAGAAAATTATAGTCGGTCTAGACCGACTATACGATACCATGCGGTTAGAAACCCTATCTCTTAGGCCCAACTAACTGGATATAGAAAATAAGCAAACACCAAATTTGAGTGGGATTTTTATTATTTTTTTTGACTGCAGATATGAAAAAGTTCATATCGGATGATATATCTATATGGGGACTAGGTCCAAAAATGGACCGATCCTGATCATGTTTGGTAAAGTCTCTTGTATTTTGCAAAAATATATACAAACAAAATTTGAGAAGAATCAGTGCTATATTTTTGTTTTTTAATAGATTTAAGTGAAGATCGGGAAGCAGCTCTATATGGGGCCAAAGGATCATTTTTGGACCACTCATTAATGGATGTAATGAACGTATACAAACCCAATTTTAGTAAGATCTATATGACAATTTGGATCTTATGGCAATTTTGTTAAATCAACTCAGAAAGTGTTTCTGATTCGATTGGTATAATTAAAGATGTGTGTAGGTCAAATATTTTTGATTCTTACAAACAGCAGCACAAAGTAATTATACCCAAACCACATAGTGATATAGGGTATAAATACAGTTGTAACCCTCTTTGTATTGTAAGAGTAGCTTCTTTAGAATCTACTAAAAAAACACATTTTGAGTTGCACCCAAAAAACTTGTTATTTTTGATGATCACTGAAAAAATCGCAAAAACAACTACAGTTGTAAACTTATTATTCGCAATTCTATACAATGAAACAACTGTTTTTAAATTTTATAGTAAATTAAAAAAAAAAAACGTTTTTGGCCTCTGATGAAAATTTGAAAATTTTGAGTTGACTCACTTTAGAGGTACAGGTGCGATATGTAATTATTTTTTCCATTAGGAAATGATTTAAATTTTTCAAAATTTTTTTAATTTAAAAAAACATGAATTCTCAGATAATTAAAATTAAAAATTTTTAAAAACTTTTAGATCTTCTCAGAATTCAAAAGACTTCCAAAGACAAGAATCATGAAAAACGAAAAATTAAAAAAAATCATGTGAGTCCGATCATAGTGGAGATGTGTAAACATCTTAGTAATTAAAAATTTTTTTATGGCACTTTTTTAAAATCAAACAGATTCACTTATAGCAATCAATTGCAGGGGCTCCGCTAATATAAAAATAGTTATTATTATTTTATATATCAAACAGTTAATTTGTAAATTTTTCATTTTTAATTTTTCGTTTTTCGTTTTTTATTTTTTATTTTTCCTGTTTTATTTTTCTTTTTTATTTTTAATTTTTATTTTTAATTTTTAATATTTAATATTTAATTTTTTTCAGTTTTCATTTATTCATTTTTAATTTTTTCATTTTTTATTTTTCTTTTTTAATTTTTATTTTTAATTTTTAATTTTTTTTCTTTTATGTATCATTATTAATTTTTCATTTTTAATTTTTTTATTTTCGTTTTTCATTTTTTATTTTTCTTTTTTCATTTCTATTTTTATTTTTAATTTTAAATTTATCTTTTATTTATCATTATTAATTTTTCATTTTAAATTTTTTAATTTTCGTTTTTCATTTTTTATATTTCATTTTTTTTTTTTTTTTTTGGTAATTTTTCATTTTTATTTTTAATTTTTTATCTTTTATTTATCATTATTAATTTTTCATTTTTAAGTTTTTTATTTTCATTTTTAATTTTTTGTTTTTCATTTTTAATTTTTTATATTTCATTTTTTTTTTTCATTTTTATTTTTTATTTTTCATTTTTCATTTTTCAATTTCTACTTTTCATTTTTTTTTTTCATTTCTGATTTTTCATTTTTTTTTTCCTTTTTTATTTTCCATTTTTTATTTTTCATTTTTCATTTTTTATTTTTCATTTTTTATTTTTCATTTCTTGTTTTTCATTTTTCATTTTTCATTTTTAATTTTCAAACAGGTTATTGCATATCATAATTTTCTCACCAACACAATCATAAGTCACATCGATTTCGTCTTACGTTTTACATGTTACGCTGTTTTTGTGATTGTTTGTGAAATAGAAATTTACACACTGCGCGTATAGATGTCGGTATAGACCATACGATATCTTATACCATGAGTTTAGAGACCCTAAGAGATAGTCAAGCGAATTAAATATAGAAAATTAACACTATAAATTAACGCTATAACTAAGACTTATCGTACAGCGTTTATTTTTAGACTACTGGTAAATGAATATTATAGACATATGCAAACCCAATTTGACCGGAATCTATATGATAATTTGGATATTATGGCAATTTAATTGATCTCATAGGTATCATATGTATGGGAAACAGGTTTTGAACATGCACCGCTATTCACCGACTTCAAAAGCGTTTGTCCTAGAAATTTAAATTTCATCCAAATATATTCATATTGGCGACCTGTAGTTTGATTAGAAAGTTTATGTGGACGGACAGACGGAGATCACTAAATCGACCCAGAAAGTGATTCTGAATCGATCGGTATAATAAAAGATCAGCCTAGGACATACATTTTTGGTATGGGTTATATAAAATTAAAAATTAAAATCATTGAAAAATTGAATAAGATATGATGGAAAATAATTCAAAAATATATTGAATCAAATTACTGATATTAAGATCAAAAACATTTAAACTAAGAATTAATATTTCATCAAAAGCGAAATTTTTAATTTAAAAATTTTAATTGTTTTTTTTTTCTTAAATACTATTTTTTATAAACATCACGTCAGGCTAATTCCAAAGTGACAGACATGACGTTCAGTGATCTTTCAATACAATATTATGCAGTAAAAGTTTTTAATTGTCCATAAAAATATACAAAATTATGCAGACGGGCCTGAACAACATTTTTACCACTAGAAAAAGTGAGAAATTATTATTATTAATAAATCGCGTAAAAAGCGTTCGTGACAGACATGACAAGTTAATTGTTTGACAAGTAAGAAACAGTTTTTTATAGTTAATATAAGAGCTAGTTTATAAATAAAGCATATAAAAAGCATGAATTCTAAAAATAAATTATAGTTAAAAAAAGTATTTTGTAATGCGACAGACTGCCTTTATTTTCGAAATTAATTCAATTCACATTTCCTTTCTTACTGGACAATAGGGTTATAAAAATATTCAAAAATACAAGCTAGCAACCTACTGTCTAGCAAAGGTTGACCTTTGCCTTCAATATTGAAGAAAAACTCTTTCTCATAAATTCTGATTTAAATTCTGACCATTTTTAAATATTCTTTAACATTTTTCTATAATCTTTATGAAAAAAAAATCACAATCCCCAGTCTAGATGCAATTTTTTTTAATTTGAAAGTTATCTTTCTTTATCTCTCAAAAAAAATAAAAATAAAAAATAAAAAATCCTCAAACTTTTAAAAATCAATACAAATTAAATCATTTCCCTGAGATAAGTATGATAAAAAATCAAAATTCAAAAATCAAAAATCAAAAACGAAAAGTCAAGAATCAAAAATTAAACGTCAAAAGTCAAAATCAAAAATATAAAATAAAAATCAAGAACTAAAAATCAAAAATCAAAACTTAAAAACCAAAAACCAATTATCAAAGATCAAAATCAAAAATCTAAAATCAATTATCAAAAATCAAAAATTAGAAACCAAAAATCATATATCGAAGATCCAAAATCAAAAATCAAGAATAAAAAATCAAAAATCAAAAGCCAAGAACCTAAAATCAAAACTCAAAAATCCAAAATCAATAATCAAAAATTAAAAGGCAAGAACCAAAAATCAAAAATCAAAAATTAAAAATTAAAAATTAAAAATTAAAAATTAAAAAATTAAAAAATAAAATTAAAATTAAAAATTAAAAATTAAAAATTAAAAATAAAAATTAAAAATTAAAATTTAAAAATTAAAAATTAAACATTAAAAATTAAAAATTAAAATTAAAATTAAAAATTAAAAATTAAAATTAAAATTAAAAATTAAAAATTAAAAATAAAATTAAAAATTAAAAATTAAAAATTAAAAAATAAAAATTAAAAAATAAAAATTAAAAATTAAAAATTAAAAATTAAAAAATTAAAAATTAAAAAATTAAAAATTAAAAATTAAAAATTAAAATTAAAAATTAAAAATTAAAAAATTAAAAATTAAAAATTAAAAATTAAAAATTAAAAAATTAAAAATTAAAAATAAAAATTAAAAATTAAAAATTAAAAATTAAAAATTAAAAATTAAAAATAAAAAATTAAAAATTAAAAATTAAAAATTAAAAATTAAAAATTAAAAATTAAAAATTAAAATTAAAAATTAAAATTAAAAATTAAAAATTAAAAATTAAAAATTAAAATTAAAAATTAAAAATTAAAAATAAAAATTAAAAATTAAAAATTAAAAATTAAAAATTAAAAATTAAAAATTAAAAATTAAAAATTAAAAATTAAAAATAAAAATTAAAATAAAAATTAAAAATTAAAAATTAAAAATTAAAAATTAAAAATTAAAAATTAAAAATTAAAAATTAAAAATAAAATTAAAAATTAAAAATAAAAATTAAAAATTAAAAATTAAAAATTAAAAATTAAAAAATAAAAATTAAAAATTAAAATTAAAAATTAAAAATTAAAAATTAAAAATTAAAAATTAAAAATTAAAAATTAAAAATTAAAAATTAAAAATTAAAAATTAAAAATTAAAAATTAAATATTAAAAATTAAAAATTAAAAATTAAAAATGAAAAGTTAAAAATTAAAAATTAAAAATTAAAAATTAAAAATTAAAAATTAAAATTAAAATAAAAATTAAAAATTAAAAATTAAAAATTAAAAATTAAAAATTAAAAATTAAAAATTAAAAATTAAAAATTAAAAATTAAAAATTAAAAATTAAAAATTAAAAATTAAAAATTAAAAATTAAAAATTAAAAATTAAAAATTAAAAATTAAAAATTAAAAATTAAAAATTAAAAATTAAAAATTAAAAATTAAAAATTAAAAATTAAAAATTAAAAATCAAAAATCAAAAATATAAAATATAAAACCAAAAATTAAGAATCAAAACTCAAAAATCTAAAATAAAAAATAAAAATCAAAAATCAAAAAATAAAAAACAAAAGTCAAAAACTAAAAATCAAAAATCAAAAGTCAAAACAAAAATCAAATATTAAAGATCAAAAATCAATTAAAAATTGAGTAGAAAATGATTGAAAATTAGTGTAATTAAAAAAGGCGTAATTAAAAAAGCAGTAAGACTGTTCATTTCGGCTGTGCTGAATCTTTGATTGCCTCCATCCGGTATTTTTATACCCTATTGAAATTGGTGAATATCGGTACATGTTCAGACC